>JANPWX010000449.1:1430912-1781818 GCA_024734555.1 Trochalopteron elliotii | reverse complement strand
TCCTCTCTTCTCTTCACTGAACAACCCCCACTCTCTCAGCATGTCCTCATAAGAGAAGTGTTCCTGTCCTCTGATCCTGTTACAATGTACTATCTGCATATATTTATAACAACTATAGAATTATCAGGATGCTCATTGAAATGAGTCTGTATCAAAAGTTGCTTTTAAGCTGATAAGATTCATTCTCTGTTCTTTACTCTTAGAGAATGTGTCTCAATCCCTGATTTACCACTGGGTGCCTAAGGACACTAAGTTCATTTAAATGTTGGTGAACAACACTCTCAGGCACATGATCTGACTCTTGGGCACATTTCTCTGATGATTGTGTTTTCCAGTGTTTTTCTGTATTTCTCTTGTCTCTTGTCCTGTAAACTGGGCACCAATGGCTTGATATTCTTTACTATATCCATCAGCTACTTACACCAGTGAGATGCCCCCTCTCAGTAATGAAAGCATTCTCCTCTCCAGACTGAACAATCTGTTCTTTCTCAGCCTCCCCCCCAGCAATAGTGCTTCAAGCCTTTCAATTTTTTTGTGTTTCACCACTGGACACATTACTCCAAATATGTCTCCCCAGATCTGAGCAGAGAGCAGAGATCACATCCCTCGATCGTCTGTCAACTTTTCCTAATGGAATCCAGGAGGCTGCTTTGTCATAAGAACATTTTGCTGGTTAACAGTCAGCTGGATTATACAACAGCTCACCCAGGTCCTTTTCTGCAGAGCTGTTTCCCACAGTCCTTCCTGGTACATGGAGATTATTCCTCCCCAGGTGCAGAACTTGACATTTCCCTATTTTTTGAACTTCACAAGAACCCTTCCTGTGAAATTTGCATTCCTGTTGTGGTGCCACTGAATGGCAACACAAGCAGCTGGTGGCAGACACTCCTCCTAGTTTTGTGTCATCTGCAAATGACTTTTCACCCAGGTGCAGTTATCAGTCCAATTCTTTATGTTTTTTGACATTTCTGTTTAAATTGTTTACTGCCATAAAGTTCTTGAATAGCTATGGAGGATGAGCACCTCCAAGTGACTTGTTATGTGTGCAGAAGGGGTTTTTTGTGCTAACTTCATGACAAAAACACAGTAAGCTAGAATTTCAAACTATGGTTGCAATTAACTTACTTATGAAGGTAAAATAATGAAAATAATAAATGCATTTATTTCTAAGGGAGGATGAGAACAGAAAATGCTCATTTAAGTGTAAAAACTTTCAAACTGTTGAAGCACATCATAACAACTGCAGAGAAAAACTGCAAGGAAAATGCATCTTAAATACTACAGTGATCAGCACTTGATGGCAATTAAATTAAAGTTCACCATTGCAGTGCAGAAAATCATTATTACTGTAGTATAGGAAATGTAATCTAGGAAACTCAGATGGAAATCTGGAAATTTAAGTATTAAAATTATACAATTGGATATCCTTGATTATTTATTTTCTGTGAAAAACATTTGCAATTTCTAATTTCAATTTGAATTTCACAATTCAGAGTATTAGAGTTTAAGGACATTTAAAAAAAAAAACTCCAAGGACTAAAAGTTGAAGCAAAACACTAAAGATAACAGTGACAACAAATACGATAAAATTAATGAAAGAGTTTAACTGGAATGGATCCTGACTGTAGTTTCTGTTACATTTCAAAGACTGCATTTGGATTTCTTCTGTTACATTCACAACAATTGCAAGTAATACTCCAGTTAATCCTAAAGGGAATTGCTATTTGTGGCAGTTATCTCTGCACAGAAAAATAAAAACAGAAAGAGTTTGGGAAATCCTTATAATGTGATAAAATGTTGTATGCAGGAGAAAATTATAAACATAGTCATTAATAGTGTGATTCATTTTTGAGTCAATGATGGTGATTCAATTGGATGATGATGATCAGGAAGAGTACAAAGCAAAAGAAGTCAGGAGTCAGAAAACATGCCTTGTTTCCTGTATACCACTTGATGTACTCTAAAATATCTTTTCCTGCCTGCTTTTTTGGCATGATTTCCTCCCTATAACCTCTGCTTTTTGGTAGAGATTACATCTCTTCTCCTGTAGAGTTTCAGATCTTAGCATGGCCATTTCCAGTTCTCAACCTGAGAAGTAACAGGATCTTTGTGGACATAGCAGCCAAATTTTACATCAGATTAGTTACAGAGGATCTGTCATTTAAACCACAATACAGAGCTGGCAGAGAAACGAATAAAATAAAAGAGTCCTCTTTGAACTCAAATCTTCAATCAGATTTTTAAAAATTCATTACATGTCAGATGAAATCACACAAATACAGGCAAAATTATCAGTTTGATATATTCCTGAAAGCTAACCAAAAAAAAAAAAAAATCAGATGAGTTGAGAGCAAGGAACAAATAGAGGAATTTTTTTTATGATTATGAATCTGTAGAATGAATTACAGTGGTAGACAAGATGCTGAAATGTTGTGCCAGGTTGGGAAAACTGAAAGTGAAAATATGCTCATTAAATTGAGGAAAGAGTACTCTGGGCACTCTTTAAAAAATATTTACTTTCCATCCAAAATGCATTTATTTTCAATTTTTGAATTTTGATGATGATGACGATGATGATGAATATAGGTTTAGATTAGGGTTGTACGTACAATGTAACAGATGGTGAAAAGAAGCTTGCATACTTTAGTGAGGATTCAGTGACCAAATATGATTTTCATATTTGTGAATTAATATTGTGTAATACCAAAAGCCTTTCCTGCAGTAATAGAAGAGAGAGATTTTACAAGTGGGTTTTTTTTTCCCCTTGTAATTTCAGAACAGTTTTTAGCAGATGGCCTGGAGGCAATTGCCTATTCACAATGAAGTTGTCTCCATGAGTTGCTGTTAGGATAGGTTTCTTTTGGCTGTTGGCTTTATCACTGATGAGTATTACTCCTTATCAAGGTTATAAAAAAGAGGAAATAGTTGCTTTAATGTTCTTTTGCATTGAGCAATTTATCTTAGATTAAAAATCATATAGTATACTGATGAAAATTGTGTTTATTCCTCTACAGATATTTTGCTCTGTAAATGACATTATTCTCAAGGAAGATCATGCTGAGGAACAGCTTTTTTATTGGCTGTGGAAAAACCATTTTAGATTTACATCAAAAAATACTCCTGTAATTCCATTTTTACTAGTATGAAATTGGACTACTTTTCCTGTTGAAATGCAGGCCTTTGGAAAAGACAAATGATTCCAGCTATCTGAGCAGTTGTTTGGATGGGTTGTTCATGAACTCCCTGTGTGCTGCCTCCTGTAAAATCCCTGCTTGCTGTGATCTGTGAATCCTTTGCAGTGTATCAGAGAGGGACTACACATTTATCTTGGGGTTATAGATTTCAAATGAGAAAGACAAAAGAGAGCCTGATGAGACACAGTGAAGGGTTTCTGTCCTTCCCTGGCTTTAGTTCCATGCCTCCAACAACTGAAAGCACTGCTGTCCTCCTCTTTACTTCATTTTCCCCTATGACAAACAGGGATTTATTATAGGACATCTTAGTATACTATAAACCGACATGAACACAGAGCATCACTTGTGATGGAAAGATATTAAAGGCTGCCATGATTCTACTTGCTGCACATAACACTGGAACAAGTTGCTCCAGCTTGTAGAAAGCTGGCTGTAATCTAGCCTTTCAAAAACAAGATGCTTATTGCAGAATTTTCATTCATTTATTATGAACCCATGCTAAGTGGGATGATTTTGCACTTTTTTCCTTTGATGATTACTTTTAAAAGTTGCACTTAATACTGTGGTTTTAACAGTTACAGTGGTTTGAAGATGATTATCACACCAGTGAGTGGTGCACAATAACCTAATGCACTGGTGTGCTATTTAGCTGCAAATGAAACAAATGTGCAATTGTCTGTGAATTCAAATGGAAATCAGATTCACTCAACTTGGTGACCAGAGTCACCAAGATACAGCAGTGATGCTCTGCAAATGCAAAAGAAGGCACATATGGAAAATATGACCTTTCTGTTAATGAACATGATAGACACTAGAAAATATTTTCTATTTGATTAGTTATGAAACATATTTACCAACATTAACACCTCTTCACACGTATTCACACTCTTCTTTCAAAAACTGGCAGTAAATTATATGTTCCTACTAACACAGAACCCTGGCAGCCTTTAGCCTTTCATTATTTCCCACAGCAAACATAGGGGGAAAAAACAAGCAAGCCAAGGCATATCTAAAAATGGTTTCCACTTCCTACTGCTAGATAATGGAAAATTTTACTCTTTTTCTGGTAGACTGTGTCTGGATAATTGAATCATCATAGGACATTAATTTAATGTGTATTTTCATAAACTTAGTTTTAAATGCCCTGAGATGTCCTGGGATCAATTGCTACTCCAGTAAAACTAAACATTTGTGTATCTTTAGACTGTTTGCTACACTAAACTGTAGAGTAATAGGGTCCATTTTTAGTACATTATTAAATCTCTCTTGATTCACCTTATTCACCTATATCTATAGGATATATTTCTGGGAAGATTTTCTGTTGTCTTCTTTTGCCTCTGTTGCTGATATGTTCTCACAGAACTTTATTTGGGCTTTTCTACGTTTTTAGGGCATCATGTTTGATTAAGAAAAAAAAAGGTTTCTCTGCCAAAGTAAGATGGAAAGTGTAGAAATTATATAGAATCTTAGGATCTGAATTCGAAACTTCTGATTCTGAAAGCTACTATGCAAATGCTGTCAAATCCTAACAAACTTCACATTCACTAAACATTTATAACATAAGCCTCTGTAGATTTGTAGAGTTCTCTGGAATCAGCAAAAGCAGAATAATGTCACAGCTTAGACAAAATGTAATCTCAGCTCTCACTGAACTAATGGGGTTCTAGAATCTGACCCTTTATCTCCTTTAAAGTTTTAATCTTCCAGGTGTTGTCCAAATCTCAATGAATTTATAGGTTTGAAATCTTCATAAAATATGTTTTCAGGTACCAGTTTCTTTCAAAAAGGCCAGAAGAGGACACAGGCATGTTGTGACAGCTGTCTAATCTTTATTAAACTCCCTAGATCTTTGAAAGAGGCAAACTTAATCCTTTCTTGTCTCTGAGCGTATCCACATTCAGTTGCTCTGGAATATATCAGCCTTTTTAAAACTAAAAATCTCAGATTTTCATCACTATATGCTGAATATCTTCAGGATAGAGGCTTTTGTCATAATGAGAACTTTGAGCTACATGCTGTGAAATATAATACAGAAATAACCAGAATTCCTGTTCGTGTTCCTCATCCATTGACTCGGTTGCCTGAAAAGACCAATCTCCTTGGATATATCTCCCTGGATAGCAGGCCACTGGTATTTGCCTTAGTTTATGCTGAATCAGTTTTCATATTAGAACTGCTTAACTGCACACAGGGATACATCAGGTTTCTAAGAAGTCTGATGTTATTGGCTATTTCTCATTCTGAATGGAAAAATAAGCTCACAAACAAAACCAATTCACAAAATTATCAAACCCTCCAAAACCTCCAAAGACTCTTTAGCCTCCCCTAAGTCCCAAAACTCCCAAACCAATCAACCAACCCAAAGGACAGTTAAGAACTATTCTAGCATTCTCATTTTTAGTTTTCACATTTACTTTTCCATAGTGAATAACATTTCATTCTCCAGGCAGTTTTGACTGTTAAGAGTTAATTCAAATAGCCTGCATTTACCAGGTGTTTGGCTCTTGCTTAAACTGTAGATTTTATAGATGAGAATAGAGGTTTTATTTGATCTCTGCAGTGCTGTGCTGATTTCTGAGTCATTATCTCATTATTTTTACATCAGAATCACAGAATCATAAAATATGCTGATTTGGAAGAGACCCACAATGATTGTTGAGATCAGTTTTCATCACTGCACAGGACATTTTCTAAACAGAGCATTGTTCAAACACTTCTTGCACTCTGTCAGATCTGGTGCTGTGACCACTTCCTTGGGGAGCCTCTTCCAGTGCCCAAACACCCTCAGGAACAAGAATCTTTTTCTAATATCCAACATAAACCTCCCCTGACACAACTTCAGGCCATTTCCTCGAGTCTGTCATTGGGCATGACAGACCAGAGAGAAGAGATGAATGCCTGCCCCTCCTCTTCCCCTCACCTGGAAGCTGTGACTGAGGGTCTCCCCTCAGTTTCCTCCAGGCTGAACAGACCAAGTGACCTCAGCCATGAGGAGTGGCTTCCCCTCAAGGCCCTTCACCATCATCATGGCCCTCCTTTGGACACTCTCTAATAGTTTTATATGTTTCCTACATCATGGCACCCAGAACTGCCCCCAGCACTGGAGGTGAGGCTACCCCAGGTCAGAACAGAGGGGACAATGCCCTTCCTTGCCCAGCTGGCCATGCTGTGCCTGATGCCCCCCAGGACAGGATTGGCCCTCCTGGCTGCCAGGGCACTGCTGGCTCATGTTCAACTTGTCATTGACCAGGACCCCCAGGTCCCTTTGTGCAGCACTGCTCTGCAGCACCTCATTCCCCAGTCTGTCTGTACATCCACGGCTGAACCCTCCCAACTGCAAAATCCCTCACTTTCCTGTGTTGGACTTCTTATGGCTGGTGATTACTTAGCCCCCTAACTTCTCAAGATCTCTCTGCAGGACCTCTCTACCTTTGAGGGAGTCAGCAACTCTTCACAATTTGGTGTCATTGGCAAACTTAACATTCCTTTTAAGTCTTGCATTAAAGTCGTTCATAAAGATACTAAAGAGCACAGGGCCTAAGATGGAGCCCTGCAGAATGTCACTAGTGAAAAAAGGCCAAATAAATTTTAAAAGATCAAACAAATAATAAATAATAAAGAAAAATATAAATAAATAAACAACCATGTAAACCAGAGACTAGGAATGGTTAAAAGATATTCTGAATTAGAAGTTGATTTAGATACTCACAGACTCAGGCCGTGACTGCATATATTTTAGATATTATCTGGAAAAGCAGAGAACAGCGTAAATTTTTTAGAGTAATGTCAAATAGAGAAAACATTTGCTGAGGTAGAAATAGCTGGAGAATGAAGAACTGGAGGATCTTTTCTCTCTATTAGTACTTATGATTTTGGGCTTACTGTTTTCATGGTTAAAAGGACAATTATTTTTTGTTATTACTTCTACAAGGGTTACATTTTGATGGTTACTTTTCTGATGTGGAACAATTAAAAGAGCTGATACACATTATTTGCCAATAAGAAAAGCTGAAACAATTAAATGTTTGAGCGTCCAACATGGTTCTGCCTTATAAGACAGCAAATTGTGATGTTTTTTCCATTAGCAAGCAATGAGAATTTTGGAAAAGAAAAAGTAAGTTTTTTGTGTTCCTGGAATATCTAAACCATTGCTAGGCATGATTTTCATGTCAGGTGATGTAGATTTAGTAGAAAAATAGAGATGAGTGTCACTCTGTAACTTTAGGCAGCAATTAAAAATGCAATAAAAGTCGACAAGGCATAGCAATCTGTTTTCATAGCAACTTCTGTTCTAAAGCAGTTTCAGGTGAATACAAATCATCCACAGCAGAAATATGACATTTCACTTGCACACGTGAACTTGAACTGTTTACCATACACAACTTGTATACAGAAAGACTAATCAAATATTCTAATTAATAAATCATCTAATTAATCTGACTTCAGGCTTGCTGGAAATTATTTTCAAATTGATTCAAATTTCTGTAAACTTATTTGTTATTAGATAGTTTCCACAGCATTTATGGGAGTTTATTTATGTGTATTACTGTGATCTGTCTGTTTCACTTATTCATGATTCATTATTTAAGCTCTGTGATTGTTTGGTTTTGTTATACTTACTGAGAGCATTTTCAGGCTGAATAAATAAAACGCAATTATATGATATATAACACTTTGCAATGCCAAGCATCTGTATCCTTAACTGAAAAAGTCAATTCATTTTGCATTCATCAAACACTATTCAATCAAGTTTCTAGTACATTCAAGTTTTTCAGAAAATGCAACCACTGTATCTGAATGAGTAACTCGGGCCAGAAGGGACATCAGGATGTCTCCAGTCCAAAAAAATATTTTGCTTACAGCAAGGTCAGTTATAGGGTCAGACCAGGCTTCTCAGAGCTTTATCCAGTTCAGTCTTGAACACCTCCAACTTCAGCAACTTCAACTTCCCTGTGGTCAGTGGGAGCTGCTGTTAGGATCCGGTGAAGTCATTGTGCTCCAAGCTGGATTAGCCTAGCTCCCCCAGCCTCTCCTAACAAGACACATGCTTCAGCCCCCCCACACAAGGATGAGACAAGGACAGGGAGACATCACTCACCAGTTACTCTCATGGACAAAACAGTCTCTGCATGAAGAATTTAGCCAGATATATTACCAGTAAAATCAAAATAGGAAAATGAGAAATAAAACCAATTCTTAAAAAACCTTCCCATCCACACTTCCCTTCTTCTCAGGCTCAATTTCTCTCCTGCTTTCTTTACTCTCCTGTTTTCTCTGCCAGCAGCAACAGGGAATGGGGGCTGCAGTCAATATGAGGTCTCTACCACAGGAGACAGTCCACCACAAACTCCTATGTGAACCCTTCCCAGGGTCTGCAGCTCTTCACAAACTGCTCCAGTGTGCATCACTTCATGGACTGCAGTCCTTCAGGAACAGGCTGCTCCAGCGTGGGTTCCCCATGGGATCACCAGTCCTGCCAGCAAACCTGCTCCAGTGTGAGCTCCTCTCTCCACAGGGCCACAGGTCTTGTCACGAGCTTGCTTCAGCACAGGCTTCCCATGGGGTCATAGACTCCTTTGGGCATTCACCTGTTCAGTGTGGGATCCTGCATGGGCTACAGGTGGATTTCTGCTCCACCAGGGACTCCCATGGGCTGCAGGGGCACTGCTGCCTCACCATGGTCCTCCCCATGGACTGCAGGGAATCTCTGTTCCAGCACCTGGGGCACCTTCTTCCCCCCTTCTGCAGTGACCTTGGGGTCTGTAGGGCTGTTGCTGTCGCATATTCTCAATCCTCTCTCCAGTTGTTGTTGTGCAACAGGATTTTTCCCCCTCCCTGACTCCATTATCCCAGAAGTGTTACCACCATCACTGATGGGTTCAGTGTTGGACAAGTGGTGGGTCTGTCTTGCAGCTGGCTGGTATTGGCTCTTTCAGATTTCTCCCAGGTAACCTCACAGAAGCCACACCTGTACCCTTCCTGCTACCAAAACCTTGCCACTCACTCCTAATACACTCAAGTACAAATACATTAGCATGGGGACAGTACTGTGTTATGAGATACTGATTGCACCGTGGAGTGTCATAAATGTAATATCACAATCATAACCGCACCTGTTAAGTTTTTTTCTTTTTTAACCACAATGTATAGCTAATTATACCTTTTCACCCTTTAGTTTCTTTGTGGGATATGGAGTATAAAACTGTTATAAAGCATAATTTTAGTTTGTGAGTAATAAAAGAAAGACCCCTTGGTTTATCAGGTAACTGTGAGTTTATATCGTATTTATTTACAGACCTGTTATCTCCTTGTCTTTACTTCCCCCATCCCACCACCACACACATTTCTTTTAGACAGGAATATTATCACCTTGTGATTCAGAGGTATGCCATAAGACTAAATGCATGGTGCCTTTTTCAGATACTAAGTAAACAGTCATCATGTAAGTAGCTTGCATAGAAATGTTGCAGGATTGATGTATGTCACAACAAATTGGAAACGTTATAGACACAGGGAGTTCAAGAAAAAAAATAACAGGAAAACTAGCATTGTATTTTAGCTTCATATTACCCTAAGGATAATGGTTGTTTTAGTACAGACATATATTTTTGGCATAAAATTTTTCCATCCAATGAATTCTTTTCCATTTATTATATGGCCCTTAACTGGGAACCTGATATGAAACTTTCTGAGCTGAAAATTCCCTCTAAGTGGTCTAAGTGAGCAGATCTCCACGGCATCATAAAATATTAAAAAAAAAGTACTGACAATTTTATATATGCTGTTAATTCCACTGATTATGTCCATATTCCAAAACCAGCCCCTGGGTGTTACATTTGAATATTTTCCTCCTTGCAGTACTCTGCTTCAAGAAAAGGCTATTCCAAGAGCTGCTCTAAACAGTGACTAGAAGGCTACAAATTACTGTCAGCATGTTCTAAGATTACTAGCTTTTCTTGGTGAAACCAGAAGCCCAGAACAAGCTGGTCAGCAAAGTAAAATGTTGACACAACCAGCTACAACAGTGAGCAAAGTAAAATACGTGCCTCTGTGTATCTGCTCCATGAGAGAACATCAGCATAAATTAAATTGCTTAAAGCAATGAACAAATTTGAAGCAGAAATCCTACACTGAGAAAACTAGTACACCTGTCTCAGTCTTCAGCTGTCATATTTTTTTGGAAAAGGCTAAAAATTAGAGTATGTGTGCACACACATTCATTTATTTATTTATTTATTTATTTATTTATATGATATATATATGAAAGATATATATAAAATATGATTCCGTACAACAATTCTCAGTAGTTCTGCAGTAAAAATTTTGTTGAACTCTTAATGGAACCAGTGGCATATGTCTTCATATCTACTAGTTCCATCCACTCGTGGCTGGTTTTTCATGCTCAGGAACACCAGTAGACTCACAGTACTTAATCTGGATTACTAGAGGACAAAGAATTGTTCTTTAATTATACTGGTCAGTTTGAAAAAAAGTATAATAAAGAATGGAAACAAGATGCAAATGGAAAATGGGAGTTATATATTAAATATTAAAAATGAGATTGTTGAATGAATGGGCAGCAGCACATGCAGAGAAGGATAATGAAAGAATAACCAGTGTAAATTTAAAATGTTAGATGTAAAGCTAAGAGTTATGTTAGTTTTGCTTATAAGAAGTTGTTATGACATTGTTATTATCTGACTACAAAAAAACACAGGTTTATGAAAAGCAGTTCATAGATATACTTTTTAAACTAAAACATCATAAAAGTACATAATAGTGATTTCTGTTGATTGAAATTTTGATTTCTCATTATGTTCAATATGCTTGAATTAAGTGTGACTGAATATGACTAAAACATTTGGTCTTTGCAAAATCTACATGATTTCTGCTCTATGGAAGTTGTGTTATTAGTAATTTTACTACTTAACCACATTCTCTGCCCTTCTTTACCATAAAAGCAAATAGAGACAGATACCAGAATTTTTAATGGAACTTATTTATGAGTCATAATATTCCTATAGGAGACACATACAGTACCACCACTGGTGACTCAATTAGAGAAAATCCAAAATCTTTTGAAAATAACATTGTAAGACAGATCACTAAGAAATATTTTCAAAAGAGACCTCCAATGAAGAAAAGTAATGATTCTTCAGCATATCCCTTTTAACCATATGCATTTATAATCTTAGCTTAATAAAAACACAAGGAAATTAACCTAAAACATAACTCACAAAAACAGAGACTAAAATCGATCCAAATTATGATACATTTACTTTAGGCAAAGAGTTCATACATGGGTGGTCATTTTAGCTCAGCAGTTTAGTAACTGTTTATCAGAGCAGTTTTTCCTAAGCTTATTTATCTGTTTCTGAAAATCAGTGAAAATAGTTCAAACTTTGCCTAGAACCTAAAGAAGTGTAGTTTCTTGGGAAAAAATTTGTCTACTAAACATATGTATAAATACGAATTTAGGAAATGAGTAATAGCCATCCTGATGTGGTTATTACTGCAAACAAAACTAGAATTGTTAGTTGACCTTGAGGCTACCTGGTGCAATTTAGCCTGTGTCCACAGAGCTAAAATAAGTGTTGGCCTTCATGCTTCCTGTTGCAGGCTCCAAATTATGTCTGGCCACATCATATAAGAGTGGGCCAAAACAGTACCAGGGACTGTGCCAATAGTTCAGGTCTCTAGGAGGTCCTGACCTGTCAGGTTTAAGATGTCAGGTTTGTACCACTTAGCAAATTATTCAGTTCACTAGTATGGATACTGCCACTTTTCCTAAAATCTGGCCTTAGATTGTCTGGTATCCTTAGATGTTTTGCTTGAGAATATTCTAGGTTTATAGACATATTTTTTTCCCAGAGAGATTACCCATATGAGTAGATTATCAAGGCTACCATGACTGTAATGGATGTAGTGCAGTATGGATTCAGGATAGCTGAATTTTGTTAATCAGCTAGCCCAGCATCATATGCTGGGGTAACTGCTCACATTATATCTAAACCATGATAGCTTCCCTAGCCTCCTGGTAAATCCAGACCAAAATGGCAGCAATAAGACGAAATCTGGTAAACAAGCAGGGATGCACAGGTCCTCAACATGGATAATTAAACTATCAAAAAACCAGAGGACACATCTCTTTACTTGTGAGACAACCTGATTTCACATTGAGCCCACTTTTCTCAAGGTATTTTGCAGATTAATTCTGTCTATGAGCATAGCACTGCTCCAGCTCATGAGAAATAACACTGTTTTTGAGAGAGACATATTTAAGCTGGTGTGTTTTTGTTTAATTGAACAATTAGAAAAAACTCATTAAAATGGTTCAGTATTTGATTACTTTGGTCACAAGCTTAATAAGTTAGGAACATAGTTTTATAGTGAGTAATTACAAGTTTTTGGATATCTGACACGAGGCTCACTGGAATTCCAACAAAAACTTTAAGCAAGAACTTTTTTGTATGACTGTGATTGAAGGTATTAAAAAGAAAGCATGAATTATAGTAAAAAAGCTTCCTGAAATATCTTTAAAAACTGATCTTTGCATAACAGAAAAAGGATATATAAACACACTTTGTGCTGAAGCTTAACGTTACCCTTTTTTATTTTGCTTTACTGCACCCTTTACATAGGTGTCCAGCTGTGTTTTATTGCCAGCTGCTGAGAAGTCATCCTCAGGTATTGCCCAAAGATTCAATGTTAAATAATTGTTGGCATTACTTCAGGGAATTCCTAGGTATAGTACCACAGAAAACAAGGATGTTGTTAAACAATTTTCTTCCTTGAGTTTTTTTTCTGCAGACCATCAGACCCACTTTCATGCACAAACAGAAAACAATTACTTGCTTTACTTTGTATGTCATATGTGTTTCCACTTCCATATGCATCTCCTAGTTGGTAAAAAAAAACAGTACTGCAAATTAAGGAGCCAGACCCCAACTTAGATATTCAATGCACCCATGTGTGGAGGAAAGGGCCCATCCACTCAGATGAGTAATAGGAACCATTTTGAATTCCATCTGTTAAAGGAAAATCTGTGAAAAAGACTGAGCAATATCACTACTTGATATCTGGTCTGTCTTCTGGAAGGTTTTGTTTCAGAATTTCTATAGTTCAAAACTGGAAACTCAGAAAGTTTAGCACAAGTGGAATAATATTTCACTTTATTTCGTTTGTATTGACTTTAAATATAAACTAAGAGCACAATTAAGGTTGCCTTCTTAAATCACTTTACTCTATTTCCTGCATGCAGTTCCAAGAAAAAGTGTCATGAACTTCAAACCTGCAACATACACTAAGATCACACCTGGATTAGATAACAAGTGTGTGCTCTGCCCTTTACTGAGTCTGAATAACCCCAAACTTTAGGTTAATTGCTGTAAAGACTGCAATCTGAAATGACCTTATTCCTCTTTCTTGCAGTATGCCCTTTTTCAAAACAGTTGTTAAGCCCTGTTATTGAATGGATTGATTTAACCACAAAACCCAAAATTAACGAGTCATTGGCCGATAACATGTTAGCAGCAGTTGTTGTCGAAGGATCTCTCCCTTGGGTACACAGCAGGACTGATATCTACATGACATAACATCATCAAAATCTAGTGAGATCATTGTATTTTAAGAGAGAAGCAGCATCTTGTGGCATTTGTGTTTTCTCTGTGAAGATTCAGGTGAGGATTACAGTAGAACCACTGAAATTAAGAAAATGGAAAAAGTAGGTTTATTGCATTGTTATCTGGTGTCAGTAACTTAAGGTCAACAACTGCTGAGCTCTGTTGCATCAAAAGTTTGATTCCAGAGAAAAGGGATTCTGAACTTGATTAGAGGTGAATGCTACCTGAATGTAAAGATTGCCCAGACATAAATTGGCTGAGCATGAGGCTGTGTTGTCAGAGCCTCTGCTGGAGAAATATCATGAATTGAACCAAACTGATCTACGCGGAACTGTGATTCTCAGTAAGGATGCACAGTCACTCCATAGAGGAAACCTTAAGACATTTGTTCATCAGATTCCTCTGTACTTAGGAAAGTAAAGTGTAACTTAAGAAGCACGTAGATCCAATCAGTTAAATGGAAAATAACACATTTTATGAGTTTTGGAAATTAATCTTTGTTGTAGAAATTTGTCAATTTTTGTGCTATATCCCATAAAACCAACAAATATAGTATGGATCAAAAATTTAGAATAGCTGCCACAGAAACTGAGGGGATCTTATTCATGAACTCTTTTCTTCCATTATTTCAAAGGGTCTGTCAGGAATGAGATGGCCAGTAATTTTAATTTCTGACTCAAAGTTGAGATTCTTCTTTTTCTTCTCCAGTATCCAATCATTTATTGCAATGTGGAAATGTTCCAGTCTTATTTCTCAGATTTTTGCCTTTCTTCAGCTCTATGAAGAGGTTTTAAAGGATCAAATGAGAACTCTTTGATAGTCCGTAACTGAAAGTGGGGCTTTTTAGAATAAGGAGAGCAAGGGTTTCAGATTCAAAGACTGAATGATATCTACCTTAAGAAAAGTGTGATTGAATGAGTATAATAATTAAATACTCATACCTTCTTTGACAAACCAAGACTGGACAGAAAGGAGGGTTAAATCAAAACTGCATGCTGATGAAATAATTGTGGTAAGGAACAGGACTCACAGGAAGGAAATGAGAAGGATGAAAGTTATGCTGGTGAATAGCTTTGAATTACTGCAAATTCTCTTAAGAGTTTGTGCAGAACAGAATAAAGAATTCTCCTACTTCCATTCCACTAAGAAAACAAGGTTTGAAAAAGTTTGTTCCTTTTCTTTCTTTCTTCCTTTCTTTCTTTCTTTCTTTCTTTCTTTCTTTCTTTCTTTCTTTCTTTCTTTCTTTCTTTCTTTCTTCCTTCCTTCCTTCCTTCCTTCCTTCCTTCCTTCCTTCCTTCCTTCGTTAGTTAGTGGCCCCTAGGGTCTCTCTGTTCTGCATGAAGCACACAATATCGGGAAGACAGACAGTTTTTTTTCTACTTACATTAATTCAATATTCCTAAATCTAATCACAGTAATAGCAGGAAGCTGGTTGGAAACCACTAAATAAGTTGGAACTGGCCTTAAGCATAAAAGCTCTGCAGGCTTTTCATTAACACTTTGTAGTGTGAGAAGTAGAAAGGCATTGCTTTTTTTCACTCCATTATAAGCTAATATTCTAGGTATGGAAGATTTGTCACAGGTGTCTTTCAGGACAAGTCCAGATGGAAAGCCTTCCAAATCCAGGAAGTGAATAAGTTCTCTTTGTCATGGCAATATCAGTAGCAAAAACCAGAACATCTCTGCAATTTACCTACAGTGTGCAGCTGGAGACATTCCAGAAAACATCTGAGTGGACTAAGTAAATCAGGATATCTCAAAATACTTTATCATAGCTTCAAATATAGTATTTCTTCCACATGTTTTGGTTACAAACCCTATATTGCTAAAATTATTCTGAGTAAGGTTACTTTCTGAAGCTGTTAACTGTGTTTTGTGGAATATTTCCTCCATCTTCCTTCTTTCCTTTCCTCGGTCTATGAACACTTTGATGAATTTAATCTCAGCAAGGTAAACAATCTCTTAAAGCTCTTCATGCTGTTTTATTCCATGGCCTTAGTTGAAGAAACAAGGTTTCTTTTCATTGGACTGATTTTCTTGATGTAAACAATTTTTCTGTAGAAATCTGTGTCTAATGGATGGCTTCAATTGAACTGCCAAACAGCCTTCAAATGGTAACAAGATTGAGGCACTGGACACCTTTAAACTAGGTTGAAAGTCAGTGATCTACAGCTGAAAGCTTAAACAACTAGGGGTCATTAATCCTCAAACTTTAAAATTATTTCTAAACTTCCATGAACTGCAACTTTAACTAGTTTTAAGTACTTATTTAGTTTAAGGACTTACAACTTTAAATTGTTCTGACCATTTCATGTTTCAGATCTCGAAATTATGAGATGTCATAAAATGCTGATAATTAAGTACAAAAATTACTTTTAAAATCTCTTCTTATGTGTATATATAAGTCTTATTGTGACTGAGCTTGTGTTATAGAATCTTTGTAAATCAGAAAGAATCTTTTGTTTTAAAAATAAATATATGAATTCAAATCAAGTAAAATGTGTTGTTGAAGAATACAAACCAGTCAAATCTTGTGTCTATACCTCTGTTTAGTTGCTGTGCTTATATTTACCAAGAAAAAGAAACTGTGAATTATTTCTCTTCTGACTTTGCAATTTTATTTCTGTTTTCTGTACAACTGCATTAAAATTCTTGCCCCCCAGACAAGTTCAGAGAAAGAAAGCAAAGAACGTTCTTCAACAGTAGAAATATTATAAACATTTTGATGAAATGTGTCAGTTTTAGGATGTAGGCTTGAGATCCTTATGATATCACCAAGCATATAACTTCTTTTTTTTATTCTGAATGGATTTATTACTCCTGAAAGATGATACTCGCGACTGATGACACTTAAGATGAAATTACTTCTTTCATTGGCGTATATACTTGAACACTGGCCTGCAAAAGCTTTTTCAAGGGGAGGGAAATAGTCAGATAGTCACTTTTGGCTAGACACCATCATATTTGATGAATAATATTTTACTGTAGAAGGAGTCCATCAGGACTAAATATAATAAAGAGCAGCTGCTAATGTAGAGGAGGAAGACCTTCCTTTTAACTGGGTCAGATGGATGAAGATGTGAAGTTACAAAATAGTAACTTTGTAGATTCCAAAAATTTTGAGAAAAATCTGTGTCATGAGAGTTGTTTATTCTGGTTGACACAATCAAGAACAGTTTCTTCACACCATGCAAGGTCAGTTATCAGAGTTCGATCTGGCTCATGTTTTAGAGTGAAATCCTTTCAGCCCATGGACAAGCAGTTGTCTTGCACACTTCAGTTGGTTTCACCACATGCTTTTCCAGTGATGAAAGAGTTTTAAGGATTCAGACAGTCTATTTTGTTACAGTAGTCAGGTGTTGGAAATTTCAAACATTCAGAAGTTCCCCTACGATTTGCATATAAGAATTTCTTATAAAATAATTTCAAAAGAAGTTTTTTCTAAGCTCAGGCAAATTCTGTTTGTATACACAGAAGTATGAGGATATTGCACATCTAATACTCATTACTCTTTCTTTTGTGTAACCTCCTACTTTGACTGGGAAGAGTAAAATGAGGTAGCAATGAATTCTACAGGCTAGTTAGATATTTCCCTCTTTGTCAGTTGCCAATGAATATCTTTTGCCTGGCTTATCATGTGTTAAGATAAATAGGAGCAGTTTTGTGACTGCTTCAGTATGCCATTACCTAATATATGTACAGGCAACACATACCTTATCATTACTTGCTTCCAAACACTAAACAAGTCATAATTATTATGTAAAAAAAAAAAAAAATCTGTCCTGCTGATGTCTATCTAATTTGTTTTCATGGGTTATTTCTATTTCATTTATATCTTGAGTATAGAATTATCAGAAATATATATAGCATTTTACAAGACAAAAAGAAATCTTGACTTTTTTCTTATTGAATTAAATGTTGCACAGTTGTTGGCAATCTAATATGCAACTTATACATCTTGAATCATCGTACTTGTCTTCTAGTAAAATGAAGATCCAGTCAGGTCCCAGTCAATTGGAACAGATACACAAATAATATCTATCTCACTGCAACTAAAGCTTTTAATCAACTTATGTATGTAGAAACTGCCCTCAACAGGGGAGCATCACTAAAAAACCTGATTTTAACATATAATATTATAGATCTCAAGAAAAGTTAAACATGAAAATTTCAGGTAATGAAACAAGCTGTTCACTTTAGGTGAGGGAGGTTTTTTAATATATGTACTTGCTCATTAGTAAAAGACCAAATGTTTTGAACACAGTGTTTGTTTGTTTCATCATTCTTTAATAACACTAGACTTTCCAAGACATAAGGGATAAACTTACAAATTGAAGAGAGAGCCATGTAACTATTTTAGAATTCTGAATCTTTCAAACAAACAGAGAAAAAATGGTGATTGTGGGGTTTTTTGCCTCATATCAACACAATGCTATGGAAATAATACATGAAAGAGCCAACTACAGATCATGGTCAATGATTTTATTGTTCATTTAATTCCTCTCTTCTATGACATCCTTCAGATGATTTGCTGGAAAAAAATACTATTATAAAATCAACTTTCCAAATGAAGTTTTTTCAAGGTATGTATTATTGCATCTCTTTGGTAAGGTCTATGTTTTTTGCATCTTCATTTTCCAGTAGAATGTATTTTATGACAAGTTGTCAGTCATTTCTGGGTTTTGGTATCTATAGAGTCCAGAAAAATTATGCTTTTACTGTTCTTTTCATATGAAAAAGAAATAAGGATAGACATCCAACTATGTGGAAAAATGTGTAAAGAACTAAGGCTGTAGGATCTAAAACATTGACTAGCTCATTACTAGGCAAGATGAACAACAAACACACACAAAAAAGGAAAATTCTGTCCCAGAAATATGAGTATCAGATATGTGTGCTTTGAAGGAAATAAGTATTAATTTCAGGGAAAAGATAGGGAGTGAGTTGAAATATGGCCTCTTTGTTAAGTAATTTTTTTCTCATGTTGGAAGACACTTGATCTTGGCAGCGCAGGAATTAAAAAAAAATAAAAAAAAATAAAGTGGTACTCGGTGGAAATATCTTGGGATTTCTTGATTTCCAGGAAAGAGTACAGTTACCTCATCCTTGCTAAATACTCCAAGGAAATGCTCTGCATGGGTGCACTGCAGCTCCTGCTCAGTGCTCTTTATGTGATCAGAGCCTGTGGCAATTTCACTATCTTTCCACAGTATGTTATCATGTTTGACTTTACTATAATGTTATGAATACAATTTTTGATATTCTCAATTTTTTTTGCTGCCTAAATTTAAGTGCAACTAATAATGTCAGTCTGAAGCAAAGTAACATGTTTGTCTTCATTGAAGAGGTAGAACAGGCATCCAGAAAGTCTTCTCTTTGTTGTAATTTAAAAAAAAGAACAAAAAAAGGTATCTTATCTGTCCACAAAGCCTGAACTGTCTTTGATTTGTCTCTAAGAATGATTGTGGTAACAAAGTACTCAAGAGGTCTATTAAATATAAAATACAAACTTTAGGAAGTAAACACTATTCCTTGCTGAGTGTTTAAACTAGTATAAGTTCATACTGCATCATTTTAACTTCCTTTCTTCAACGAAACTTTGCTTCACAGTGAGAAGTGGTATAAGTGCAGTAGGTTTTCTGTGGTACCTAAATGTATGTCAGAGTTATTAGCTTGTAAACTAAAACTTTTGTAAAGTTTTCAGTCTGAATTTTCTCAGGCTAAAGAGAAACCCGAAACTGGATTTTCATCTTCATCTAACATCCAAGCCACTATGTGAAAGTGAATTAGCATTAAATTAGTTCAAGTCAGCATAATTCTCAGCTGTTTATTGAAGCGGAATTACTTGTGTAATTCAGCACACTTGGAGGTGTACTGAAACAGAAGCTTCAAGTGACTTGGGAACTCTAGACAGGATATGGATCATCAAAACTCACATGTTTTGTGAGTGTATCCAGACATGTATATCCAGACATGTCCTGATATATTCTTAAACAAAATTGTTGATGCCTTTATTTGGAAAATTGTTATTCAAATAAGAATATACTATGGGAATTTTAGACATCTGTTAATCAGAGTTATTTTACTGTTTTTGCAGTCAATATATCAAAACTGTACTTTTTATAGCTGTTGGAGTGCATAGCATCAATTCTCGCTTCAGGCTGGTCAATATATTTTATGGCATTTCAAGTGCTTCTGTTATATAATTCATAGTCCTTCACAAATACAGCAGAACATACTGACCACTTTGAAAAGGTTGGGATGGAGTTTTTTTTCTAGATGGAGGTTTTTTTAAATAGCTGAGAAAAGGGCCAGAAGAGCAAAAGTAACGAAATTATCCTACTGACAGCTAAATTAGCTATTCGTGTATTTCATATTATCAGAAATCTGATGAAGGAATACATCAGATATTTGGAGAAAGAGCATAGAGGGATTGAACATAAACTCTTAAGAAGTCTTGATTCTCCTTGATGCAAATATATTATTAATAAGAACAAAAGGGAATAAAATTGAAACTGCTTTTCTAGGTTTCCTCTGCTCTTTCTCAGCTGAGTGGTAGTGTGCATTTCTTTTTTATTCCTCTGCTTAAATTTGAATTCTGGCCAAGGAAGCAGACAAGAGAACAGTGGCACTTGGCTCTGTATCTTACCCTCTTGCACATTTTCTTCTGTTAACCTAATTACCTGAAGATATATATTTATCTCTGAAAGGAAAATTATCTAATCCCACCATGCACTATGAAGAGAGCTGCCAGATGAATAAATGACTGACAGATTTTTAATGTTGTTTTATGTGATAGATTCTTTGCCCTACAATCTTAAAGCTCTGGAAATGTACCATTGTCAGCTGCTGTTTCATTTCAGAACTCCTTTGTTTAAATTTCTTATGTTGAATCAGATTAAGTGATTCCCTGTGTGAAGCAAACACTGTGGAGTTATCCACTAGCAACCTGTTTTTTAGTATCAGTAAATTTCTCAGCTATGATTTTCACTCCTGTAGGTTACTGTTACCAATACTACTAGGCATACTTGGAAGATATTTCCTGCCCCCACTTATCCCTCCCAATATTTCTGAAAAAACATTCACAGCACGACTTCCATAGTATTACTACTATGGTTTGAGTATTTATCTCTTACTTCTTACCCATTTTATTTGTGTACTCTTTTCTAGGGTTTTTTTTTTTTTGGGTTCTGGGGCTTTTTTTGTTGGTGGGGTTAAGTCTTTAATAGAAACTTTGCTGGATGAACTGTCTTCTTTCCCATGCTCATCTTTTTTGAAGCCTGTTCTGCCTAACAAATAAATAAGTAACTATTATCTGGTGTCTTTCAGACCTCCAGTGGTCCACAAGCCACAACTTCTAAGAGACCACACTAAAGTACTCAAAAAATGTAACAATCAATTTCTAACCCATTAGCAATTATCTTTAAGAACTCCCACAGGACCAGAGAGCATAGACAAATGTAATTGCCTTGCAAAGTAAACCTTTGTGAACAGAACCATACACATATTAATTCTAGATCCTATAAATATATCAGGGAAAGTACTGAGTAATCTGTAAGCATTTAAGAAGTAGCTAGATGGTAACATAATAAACATCATGACAGACATTTGTATCAAAGGTTATTGCCAGACCTCCGTGAAGGAGTAACGAATGTAGAAAATCAAGAATTTAGAATTCTGATTTGAAATCTGATAAATATTTTTACACTGATTCATATGGCTTCAACGTGAAATTATAACAGAGATGACCATATTACAACAGAGTGATTATAGGCAAATTGGAAAAAAAAGTTAGAAATATGTAGCACTTTTTTAACATTTTTAAGAAGGATTCAAATGTCACAAGTCCTATAATATCTAATATTTTATTAATTATACATTTTCATTGTAAGTGGAATCTTGAAATAAATCAGTGAACATGGAAATGAGAGAGGCATTGTCCATCTCCCATCTTTGAAGGGATCAATAAGCAGCACTGAGAGATATCAGAGATGATTTCTTAGTTCTGCTTTTTCTTGTAGCCGTCTTAATGAAGCAGAATGTCAAGTTTTAAGCACAACATGTTACAAAACACACATAATATTATAGAACAAGACAGAACAGCAAATAAAACTATGACCTTTACAAAACTAAGGGAAAGAAAAGGTGGTGGTGCTGACTGACAGGTTTTCTTCCACTGAGTAAGGACATGCTGAGAATTTCCTGTTGACAGACATGCTGAAAATTAACCATTCATGGAATTTAATTTTCCACTTATGGGCCCATGAAGGTTTCTTGTTCTATGTGTCTTTTGAAAACAGCATGAGAAATTAACATCTCAAATTTCAGCCAAAGAAATGTTGTTAGCGGGCCATTCATTCCGTGAGTAGAGGTGAGCTTTAAGTGATGAGGGCTGTAAAATCCTCATCATGGAGATAAACACAGATTAGACAGACATCAGACCTGAACAATGCAGATATACTGTCTTCAGATGCAGTATGGGTGAAGAAACTGGAAAACTTTTGTAAATTGTTTTATGAACCTGTGACAATTCCCTAGGGATTTCTGTTAACTCCCTCTCAATATTTAAGGTGACTAGATGAAATGGATGTTGTCTGCTTGTTCCATGGTACGGTGCTGTATTTTCAAGCTCAGCCAGCCCCACACTGCTGCCAATACCGGTGGGACTTGGCTGGTCAGGAGCATCAGCGAGACGAAGGCAGAAGGATGAAGGAGGGACTCTCGAGAGCTTTGGTCACAACGAGTTTATTGGAACTCCAGCGTGGAGTCCTCACCTCGGGACATCAGCCTCTGGAGAGACCAAGACTGTCCCTGGGGAGGACCTTTTAAAGGGAGGTGCAACACAGGGTGGGGGTTCAGCCAAGGGCCAATAGGGTATGACAGGGAGGTGGCTCATATCATAACAAACATATAAAATAACCATACAATGAACAGTAGGAGGTGATAGTCTGGATCCTGTCCAATCAATAACCATACAATGAACAGTAGGAGGTGACAGTCTGGATCCTGTCCAATCACTCAACGCCTCTCCTAGAATTTTCCAGAAGCAGGGAGAGACCCCCAAAGTGATGGACAGGACCAGGGGGTTCAAAACTGTCTCTGGGGGGGGAAAACTGAGGGAAAACCAGGACCAATCATAAAACTGTCACTGGGGAGAAGACAGGGATAAACCAAAAAGAGGTAACAGAAAGGGTACATGGAACAAACCATTTTACAAAGGAATATTAACTTAAAATTAAAAAATGCACTCCCACAGTTCCATATATATTTAATTAGAAGAAAATCTTCTTATATTGCCTGTCACAGTGTAAGTAGGGGAAAATAAAAAATTCTGCCTTTTACAAACGGTATTTGTTTTAAACATGTTGTTGAGATATTGCCATAACACATCACTTTTCAATGGAATACAATTTTTAAGTGTGACACTTATAAATTTTAATTTTGAATTGAACAGGTATCTACCGCAAAAATATTTCCCTTCAGCAAGTATGTAGATACTGTATCACCCTTTAGTACTCTGACTACCTCTCCTGAAAAAGAAATTACCATTATTAGTGTTCCATATGATAAGTAAACATCATCAAGGTTTCTTAATGTGGATAACATTATTCTGAAAAAAATTTATGCTACTGATTTCTTTTGGAGATTGTAATAACCATTCATCATACTGAAATTTGCTGGAATTTGTTTGTGTCCCGTTTTGTAAAGTACAAAACCTTCTTGGTCATCTGGCTTTACAGCTGCATGCCCAATCTGGGAATTAAATGAGTAATTAAACAAAATTAAACAAAATTAAATTGGATTCATTAAAAGATTAGATATGTAGTCAGTTTATTTTACTTGATTATGATATAACAATGTGATATACGTTAGCTGCAAACATGACCAAACTTCAAATACTTCACATTTTCCTTCAGTTTCTTTAATGTATTATGCTTTTTTCTTTTTCTATCTGTTTTTCAGCTCTATGGGGCAGGAACTCTGTTATACTATAAAATTTCTAGAACACTTTAGACACTGTAAGCCCATGATGCATCATATTCCAGTGATCTAGCTCCAATAGGAGAAATCTCTGGAATGTATTTCATTATCATTGCAACAATCCCTGAATAAGTTCGCTATGTGCAACAAAGGATTTTGACCACAGTTACAGTACTGTTTACTTCCTTAGACTGGAAAATACTTCAGGAAGTGTTTAGTCCAAACTTCTGGTTAAATTCCTGTGTATTGTTTCCGTTTACCTTCTCCACCTTTATGTTTACAACAAGGGTTGTGAAGAAGACAAACGTCTTGATTTTCTAGGGACCTAACTGGGGCTGAGCAGCCTATAGCTCCATGGATTGTCCCTCCTACCCTTTTTGGAGATGGGAGCAGTAATGGCTTTTCCTCAGCCACCAGGGACCTTGCATGATCTTAACAACCTTTTAAAAACTACAGAAGTAGGCCAGCATTGACATTAGCCAAAGACATTAGATTTCAACAGCTTAAAAGGTAAGATTCAGCTCCAGATTTAGTCTCCCAAAAGTAGGTAGCATTAGTAGGTGTCTGTACATAAAGCTAAATATTTACCCCCCCTTCTAGAAGCACTTTAAATCTTGTCTCTTGGCAGGCAGCTGACTCACTCCTATGATGTCATTGACTGATTTGACTACCTCTTTAGTTACTCCTACCACTTTTTCTAGGAGTTTCCATGGCAAATCCCAAGAGCTGTGAACAACTACATATTTTGTCTGTAGTTTTCGGGTTGGTAAAAGAAATTGTAAGACAAGATTGGAGGATAGATGTCAAATTAAAGAAAACAGTCTTCCATCTCTTTGTAAAGGAGTATAATTCTTGACAAACTCCTTAGTATTTTGCGAGAGTCACCACACAGACAAAAATTTTCCAAGTTTTCTTGGATTTCCAAAAGATATTTGACAAGATTCCTCCCGAGCCATTCTTCAAGAAAGTAGCCTACCTTGGGATAAAAGGGGAGACCTTTGCATGGAGGAATGCTTCTGAAAAAAAAGGAGCAAAAGTAAGAGGTTGAAATATTCCCCCGCATCCCCCTGGGGCTCCTTGACTAGGTCAGTTCCTTGAGAGGCTTTGGAGGAATATCTCAGGGACAAGACAAAAGATTCCAAAATAGGCTCTTCCCCTGAGATTAGTCCAAGACGTTTATTCTCAAAGGGTTCCAGGGGAGAAAGAGAACAAACAATGAAGAACAGGGCCTTATCTAGTCTCCTGCTCAGGAAAAAATAGCTGGACCTCAGCCAATTAGGTCAAGAGAGGAAAGAAGGGTCAAAGCATATGGTTACAGGCTTCAGGGGTCCTGGGGAAAAAACATTCCCCAGAGAAATACAAGAAGTAATGGTCTGTTTTCCCAGTGGAGAATGGTTCCACAGAGATCCAGAGATCTGTGCTGGTGCCTGTGCTATTCATAAACACTCCAGGAAAAAGAGACAATGAGGTGATACAGTCTGCTAATATCACTGAATATCTACACAGAAAAATTTGATGCATCTACATCTAAAACCATACCCTTAGGGAAAAAATAATCCAAACTTTGCATACACATTCATGGCTCTAAGTGAGCAATTAGAACTCAGGAAAGAGATCCTGATTTCACAGTGTGAAAATGTCAGCCCAATGATCAGTAGCAAGGCAAAACTAAAAATGTTAGAAACTCTTAAGAAAAATTAGAATAACAGAGTGGGGTTATTTTGGGGTTTTTTTAGAGAAAAGAAAACTTGTCCCACTATTCAATTCAAAAGCCCTAACCCTGAAAGATATTTTGATATCTGACTCCTTTATTAAGGAAAGGATATAGTAGTTTTAGAAGAAAAAAGCAGGAAGAAAAGAGACAGGAATGATGGTTTTAGACAGTAAGAAACCATTCCTTGTGGGAGGAACCACTAAAGACAACAATATTAATCAGTCTGCTAAATTGATACAGGGAGGAAGTGGACAAGGAGATGCAGCAAAATCATGAATAGTTGGAGATTATACATGGAGATAAAAATCATGAATACCAGATTATGAATTTATGAGATTATGAATGGAGAAATATTTGTCACTGTCTTTTCAAATATAAACATTTGGGAGCATCAGATTAAACTGGCAGTGGAGCTGTCTGGCACAACTAACTTTGAATTTCAAGAGGCACCAAAGGCTTCTGAAAGCAATTTGAAACTCACAGAAATTAATAGGAAACAGCCCCATTGAGTGTTATTACACACAAAAATACACTGCTTCTTCAAAAATTTCATGGTCTGCAAGTTCATGGGTGTACTGGAGAACATTCCAGCAAAAAATGCTTGCTTTTGCAAGGCTTTTCCTCACACATTCACCTATGCATCTATTCTTAGTCGTAATCACATATGAGATACAGAATTTAAGGGCTTTTCTTTGATGACTGTCCAAATATTTCAAACAGCTGGAAAACAGTTCAATATTTTTGAACACGATTTTCAGCTCTTTGTGAAATAACAAATCCTGCCATTTGTCTATCTGTTCCTAAGCTGTTCTTGGTTCTATCAGTTCCCTAAAAGAAAACTTAAAATCATTATTGCTGACATTTTCAGGTGATTCTACAGAATGTTTTGATTAAAACAGGAAGTCAGTATTTACATACTGACCTGGATGGATTTATAAGGAGAAAAAAAAAAATATAAGGAACTCCTAAATAGCAAGGACTTGTATTTTATAATAGGGATTCAACAAGCTCTTTGTCATTGTTAGTCTTCTTGTAGCACAATCAGAAGTTACAGGATTGTTAAAAACAGGTATTTGTCGAGGTATCCTGGTCTCTCAATCCATGGTTGACCATGCAGATGGTCAAACAATAGCCTACCCTTAAAATACTTGGATCAATGAGTAATTAGTGCAGCCTCTGACTTTGAGGTCACAGCTCCAAGACTCAGCAGCAAGTCTAGACACAAGCAGAGTCTACTGAATCATTCCAATCATTTTCTCTTGTTTTCTGTCATGCCTGTTGCTGTGAGACACAACACACAGATAAAAGAAAAAATACTTGTGTCTTCAACGCAGGCACTCTATACAGAATCCTTACATTTCAGCATCCTCATTGATTCCCAGATGTTGTGGGCTTTGGGTTTTTTTCACTTATCAGATGATCACCAAAAATCCTGAGTGATTTAAAGATTAAAGAATCACACTGACTTTTGTGTTGCAATGTGTACCTTTGACTAAATGCATCTCAGAGTGGACCTCATCATAATGGTCTGTCAATATTCAGATTTGAAACAATATTACTCTTCTATGATGCTACCTTGGATTTTATTTTTTACCACACTCTCTGCTTTCTTTTTATGTGTTAAGTGATGGATTCAACTGTGCTCCTTATGTGCTTTTCTTCTTGAGTGTACTAAAAGAAGAACATGAGATTTCAGCTGATTTCTGCTTCTAGTTTGCTACTTTATCTCAATCTTTTATTAGTATATTATTTGTAAGTCCCCCATGTTTGTATTAGAATGTTTTTGTTTTTTCCTCTGCATTGAAAATTTCTGCGATCTTTCCAGTGTATTTACCGTGCTGCCTCTCTGTTTTCTCACATGAAATACACCTACTCTCTTTGGCACTCACCTAATATCACAAAATACTCTAAATAAAATACAGTTACTATGAAAATCAGCCTGTGACAAAGCTTGAAAACAGAAGACACAGGAAGAGCAGATTAATTTGTATTATATCTTTGGGGTGAGACAGTCTCTGGGAGACTGTATGCAAGCTGAAGGTAAATTATTTGTTGTGCATACAATGTCCTGTGGCTAAAACGTTTAGGAACACCAAAGAGTGTTAGTACCCCAAATACTTTCACCATGTAAATGTAGTTTGTGATGAAGACACAAATCAGTATAAAAGCAATACTTGTTTTGAAAAGAACGGTGTTGTATGTTGTTGATTTTTGTCAACCTTCATTCTAATAAGTGTCCTCCACTTTTGATTTCTATGCAAAATGCTTTTCAATTTTATATAAATGTCTACAATAATTTGTAAGTTGGAGTACACTTGGCTGTTACACTCATCATGCTAAACTCAAGAGTGCTATTCATCCTCACACAGAAGAATAAAATCACAGGCTAAGATAAAAATGAAATTTCTCTTCTTGGTAGTATATTAGTACTATACAATCAAGAAGACTAGTGAATTAACATCTTTTTAAGAAACATCTTTCAAGAAACTGTGACCTTTTCTAGGTACAAAAATGTATAGTAAGGATAGTAAAGCAGTCCTTATATTCACAATAAGTCTTTTGGTCATCAAATAGAAATAACTGAAGAACTGTGTTACTTTGATTTCACTTTAGATTCCCTTGTTCATTACAAAAATAAAAATGAAACAAATTTATTAAACAAAATTTATTTATTAAACAAAATTTATTTTATTTATTAAACAAAATTTATTAAAACTTATTAAAGTAAAAATTAAGTAGTCAAAATTTTGTGGTTTCATATTTCTCTGTTTACAGAGAATGTAAAGTCCTACTAATACAATTATCTTTCATGAGGGTGAAAATGGATACAAAAGGTGCAAGACAGTGAAGAAGCAAACACATTATTTTCAACTAACATACCATGTTGTGTTCTGGAAATTATTCTGAAACCCATAATTCATGTATGACCCTTTGCTGTCTCATTTACAGTGCCACTATAACTTTTAGTAAAGTGCCTGCCATCTTTTTCAAGGGCAAAAGAAATCTATAATTAGAAGTTTTAAAATAGTATATTATTTCCTTCCTTATTGCTAGGGGACAGTCAGAGCAACAGTATGTCTACTGAAAACTTTTTGATTTGGCAATGTGTTTGTGGGAGTAAACATCTAGTTTATGTGGAAGAAATTCTTCTTGAGTCAAAATTTAATACAGAATGTATAATTGTCATGGTTTAAGATGGAAGTGAGGCACCATGCAGCTGCTTGCTCAATTCTCCCCTCTCTCACCTGATCACAGGTGCCATCCTCTGCATCCTCGCCACCGTCCACGGTGTCCCTCACATTGTGGCTCAACTTTTGTAGATGTAGAAAATCTCTAATATTGACAAGCTCAAGGAAACACAATGACCATTGCATGAAAATCTTTGCTAACTTCAACAAGCATTTGACTCAATTTTTATTGTGCAGTGCTCTATGCAGAACTATAAACAGTTTTCTTCATGCTCATGTATGCATAGGAATAAAGTATGTAACATTCTTGTGGCTGATTGCAAACATGGTTATATGCATAAAAGCTTTCTGTAAAGTGAGTTGGAAAACCAACCAACCAACCAACCAACCAACCAAAGTCAACTACATAATGCCAGCATATGCAACTAATTTCAATTCTGTGCTTTTCTTTATGCACTTACGATCATAATTTTGAAGTTGAATATTATCTTTAAGCACTTCATGGCAAGTAGATGGAATTCTTCTAGATGAGAGACCAGGATCATAAATTTTTTAAATCATAAAGTTGATTCTCTTTGGGCCCTCAAACTCTTTTATTCTTTGCACTGATCTTTGATAAACCACGTGCTCAACAGGTATCAAAACTGACTATACAGGTGTTATATATCTAGCAAAAAACTTTATCTATTGATTTAGGAATCAGTTTTACAGTTCATTTTATTATCTTTTTGAATTGCATGACACTCTTCAATCCCATTCTTGACACAACAAATTTAAATACGAAATTCTACCGGTTTTCCATTAAAAATACAAAAATTGTGGAAAAGACATATTTTTCACTTTATTTGGAACATTTTGTATCAAATATAAATTTTGATTAAGAATTCTAGGTTTCTGGACAAAGGGGATAGGAGTTTGCTAGAAACAACACTGCTGTACTAGAGCATCCTGCAGTTCAATGGCTCTTGTTCAGGCACAATAGCCCAGGCTTGAAACCTCCACCTTCCTTTAATGGAGCCAGGATGTGAACTCTTTTCATGTGAGTGACACACCAAGTTAAATCACATATGATGGACACTAAAGTGTCCATCTGTCCCCGTGAAGAGCTGTTTCCTTATTGCTGCAGATGACACTGGTTTAGATGAGGATTTACTGTAGGAAAACATGCAATTATCACAGTGCTTTTATAAAGGTCAAAGTAGGAATAATTTGTATAATTGCTCCTTGGAATAACTCTTAGCAAGTCAGGAGACAGACTCAGGCTAAGTATCAAACCAAGCAGTAAAGCTAGAGAAGACTTAAAAGTCAACAGGATTTAAAAGCTTATAATGATGATAAAAAGGGCAGTAATTACCAATTGAAAGCTTTACCATCTGAGTTAGGCTTTAATATACCTTATCCCTCTGGCATTAATCTTTCTGGAATGATCATTGCAGAGTTAATACGGCTTGTGTAAGTACTACAACAGAAAATTTTAATTTTAAACAAAAAGCTAAATTGCTACAGTTTGATAACTATCATAAGTTTAACAACTTAAAAATTTAATGACCTTCCCCTTTGAGATACACAGATCTACAGAAACAGGAGAGAAAAGAGTTTTATACTAAGGAGACAATGATAATGATAAATGTTGTTCAGCAACATTTAATCAAAATCTACATATTAATCTGGGAATGTAGCGCTTGACAGGTCGTGTTAAGGAAGTCACTGGTCTTGTTGTATACAATTGCAGGCACTGTGTTGCCCACTGTTTTCATGTAGCACTCAAACTTCCATCATGTTCAGATTTTGTTTTGTTATGGCTCAATATATACCAGACAACCATTGCAAGTAAAAGGCTGCAAGCATTACCTTACTTTTCCTCACCTTAGTTTTACAAGACATCAGGGATAGAGTCTTGGTTGTGAAGAACCCTTGCTATGAGAATTTGCTGTGGGAGTCAGGTAACAGAAACTTGGTATCTGATGTCTCTTGTTACAGTGTGGTGGTTAAGGGAGTTTGGCTTTCAGAGGACTTAGTGACTCAGTTACTGATCACTGAAATTGTACAACCTCAAGCTGGAAAAACATGCTTTATGTATAATAAAGAGGAAGGAAGTGTGAGGAATGAGTTAATGGAAATTGGCTTTCTCTGGGTATTATATGAATTGTTATTATATTATTAATTAAATATTATAATGTTGTTAATGTTAAGATAATGATACATGTTATAAAGTGGTTGATGTAATTACAATGGCCTAGTCGTGAGGTTGGTTTTCCCAAGGATGGTTTTGTGTGTTGTAATGTGGGTTTATGAATTCACATTGGACAGAATATTGCTAGCCAAACCTGTGAGACACAACCTTAAAAAGGATCAGAACAGCATCCAATGATAATCCTGATGACCACAGTGATGAAACTACGTGGGTGCTGAAAAGAGTGATATGGGGAGAGACTCTGTAAAAACAAAATAAATATGCATGGAGCTGATGCAATAGCAGGGGGACAAAAGGCAGAGCCACTAGTTTGGGCACGAGCCTCTGGTGTTTGGCCACTTTCCCAGTGCTGTCCCTTTTGCTTTGCAAATATTTTTTATTGCTCTCAATAACCCATTGCCACTCGTGGTCTGGGTCATTTATAATGGAAGGAAGGAAGGAAGGAAGGAAGGAAGGAAGGAAGGAAGGAAGGAAGGAAGGAAGGAAGGAAGGTTGGTTGTTGTCAGAATAAAAATCTCAGTTCTTTCCAGCTGTATCAGAGCTCTGATGTCCCAACACTCTTTTGACCTGCCAGCTGGTTGCCCAAGACTGCATATGGCAACTTGAATATGTTATGTGTCTCAGGGTATGTTTCCTCCACAAAATAAATGTTCACCACTAGCAAATCCTCAAACTCCTCAATAAAGCCATATGTATGTGACAAATAAGCCTTAGCACATGTAAATTCCAGTTGACTTACTGAGTTATGTTAACTCTAGTAACAAATGTTACTAGAGTTACCTGAAGGCTTGTGGAATACCACTGATAGAATTTCTGTTGGAAGGAACAGGAAAAAAATGCACAAAGTCCTTTCAATTTGCACAAATTAGTCTTGAACATTTCAAGGCTCAATGAAGTAGAAAAAAAGAAAAAGGTCTTCCTGTTTAAGAAACATAGATTGTCCACTCAGACAATTACTGCATGGTTGAGATAATCAATAACATGAATTATTATGTAATGAGTTTATGTAATCAATGATACAAAACATCCATAGAATAATAGATGTGGAAGTAGACTAAGCAGTGAGCAGCCATTTGTTAATGATCAAATATGTAATGATAATGATGTGGTTTAGACAAGTATGTAAGATTTAAGGATATTATAAAATTAATTCAAAATTCCTGTTCCACTAGTTTTAGATGTGGTCCTCCAAGGTAAATCTGGAAAGACCTGGAAATACAAAGATGTGCCCAATTTTAATTGGAGATTCTGAAGCACAGATTTAGTATTGAAAAAGGAAGGGAAAGGTCTTTCCCTTATTTTAGGGAAAGACCTTTCCTTGGTATACGTAAGATTTGAACAAGAAAAATTTTTGCAATTAATGTTACAAAGTTTTATAAAGAGTTAGAAAAGAGAAATATCATCCAAACCTTATGAAGATAAACAAAAGATGTTATCCAAATTTATGTCTCTTACTTCCATCTGGAAAGCCTGGAAATCTGACAGAAAATAATCTGGGGTCTTTCTAAGGTTTTTGTTTATTTGTTGGTTTGTGGGGTTTTTTTCTTTCTTTTTTTGTTCTACAATTTTTTGTAACAAACTCTCCCAAAACATATCTGAACAAAACTTTTCCCACAAAATAATTTTCCTTTAGGATGCTAAACTTCTAAAAGTGGGCAGAATAAATTATTCAAAGACAGTAACATATTTAAAGGTCAGTTTGAACTAAAAAACATGCAGAAATACTGAATGACATTAATGAGTTATATAACAATGAATACACTGACTTTAGGTTTGGAGGGAATTCAAAGGAAGGAGTAATGAAAGGCAATAGTGACGAGGCAATAATTTGACACTTAACAAAACAGGAAAAAAATGATAGAATTTGTAGAGAAAAGCTCTGTTAATGGTTTGAATTGTATCCTAATTTCTATTTTACAGTGGAATGAAATATCCTAAACCAGTCCCATATGATTTATTATGTCATGAAACTGTCTCTGTGACTTATATTTGGAAGACATATTGTGTGAGTCGTAAAGTGGACTAGACAATAATCTGGTAAAAATAATCTGGGTTTGATAGAGAAATGATTTAGGTACACACACAAATCTCATTTATCTCTTTTTACTATGATTCAGTGATGGATGAAACAAAGTTGCCACATTTCCTGCCTTTTAATTAGCACAATACATTTATTGGTATATATTTTAGTAGCCTATTCTACTCTACTACCTAGGATTTGCTTGGAGACATTTCCTATTTTAGTTGAAATGTTGCTTCAGTCCTCCAGACATGCTATCCCTGTAATTCCAGCAATAGCATGCTAATTTTTCAAGCTTTGTAAAGTAATCTTTAACTCTGAATTTGTCCTTCTACCTCATTACCTTTTGAAGAAAGGCAAAGGTTCTTGTGTACTCAGGAAAGTGAACACAATTATTTTAATATCTGCTCAGATGTTTCCCTGGCTGTCTATATGTTTTGCATAAGACTTTCTGAAGATTCCAATATTACATAAAAAAATAATGTGGATTAAATTAGCCTTCAGTAAGGAAAAAAATCTAAACTTTAGTTCTCTCTCTACACTCTCACATTAATTAAAGCATCAGGTAATATCTTTTTGATGTTCTGACACTTTGATTTTGTCTTATGTATTTGATGTTCCTTTCACAAAAACCATAAGCCTAAACCCAAGGCACATCACAAAGTCTCTACTGTGAGGCATCAAAACATCCAGGAGGGTAGTGCCAACCACTGAGGAAGCAAAAACAGTTTCAGTTTCAGAGAATAGTTCAGAGAGGATTATAAATGTGTTTAAAAAAGATCATCTTCTGCTCTCTTAATGAAGATGCTGGGGCTGGAACTGTCAGAAATGGTAGCACTACTTTCCTTGTTCTTTTATTAACTTATATCCTAAACCAGACATCTTGACACTTTATTTATTTAAGTATTGCAGGCCTCAGTTTCAATGTGTCTTAGATCTCCCAATACGGCAGTTTGTATACAAGAGCTGAAATTTGTGCTACTGAAGTTGACTTAAAAAACAACACATTTGAATTCTCCTTCTGAGAGCTGACATTTCAACAGCCACAAACAGTAAACAAATAAAAAGAAAAGCATGAATGGAAAGTTAAGCCTGCTTCCCAGTAAAGGTCTGACTGGTTCACCTTGGAGTTATAAGAATGATATTAGAAGGAAAATAACCACTGCAGTAACTTCTCTGTGGCAAGACAGAATTTCTGCTAGTCCCAAAGTCTTGCCTTTCTATGTTACATGCAGTGACTGGCTGTACCCACTAATTGGGTTGAACACCACTCTGGCAGCCTCAAATTCAAATGTCTTAAGTTATTCACTGATCTACTGACTTCAGATGCAATAGCAGCTGCAACAAATAAGTTACATGGATTTAATATGTCTGGAAAATAAATATGAATGAAAATATTGTTGGGTGAGTATTTTCTTTCTTCTTTATTAAATACAAAAGATTAAATGTCAATACTGCCTGTCAACATTAGTGTGAGAACAGCCTTCAGCATTGGGTACCACAAGGGTTTTTTTTCCTCAGTGATCAGAAATTTATTGTCATTCTTTTCATCCAAGCTCCATTTTCCTACTGAGAAAATCTCTTTTGTGATAATGTTGTGACAAAGCTCAAGACACCTCTCTAGGCATCCAATGTCTATCTCTTCCACTATGGAATATTAGGCAACAGTGTGAAGCATGTTTGTTTGTTTGTTTGTTTGGGTCAAACTTTATTGATATTTGTGGAGTTAAGTCTCCAGTTAAACCAAGAACCTGCTATAGGTTGGACTGGACCCTGAGGGGTTAATCCTTTAATAGCTATCAACACTCCAAGCTGTTTGGGAAAGAAAATGTATATAGAGACCAGAGCATCCTGCTAAAGATTTCAGGAGAATTTCTGATACAAACTTCAACATATGAAATCTTGGAGCCTTGTAAAAGATAAAAAAAGTGAACAAAATTATTGGATGACAAGGCATGTTGATACCGAATCATCTTTGAATGATGATTTTGATGTTTCTCTTCTGACTGAAAGGGAACTGATTTAATGACAACAGGCTTGGCAGAGGGGTTGTTTTGAAACCTTTCCTGTATCGTTCTTCAAAGTGGCAGACAACAAGAAAAGCTCTTCTCATTTGGCTGGCGTTTTTCTCTGAAATCAGTAAAGATAAAGTTTGCACCCTGACTGACATAATGAAAAATTCAGCAACATTCTCTTAATCTGGCTACACATCCTGTCATGAATGCTGTAACTAAAGTCTATGCAGGAAACAGATTATGTAATGTTTAAATAATTTCTTTCTTTTCTTTTTTCTCTTTTTATTTTTGAGATCCTATAGATGAAGTTTTAGTGCTAATAGAAGACAAAGCTTTTGTTTAAGTGTGTTACAATTGAGAAGCATTCAGAGCAGCCCATTTCACATTATTTTTATTAATATCTTCTCTTTGCTTCAGGAAGGCATCATTATTTATCTTTGTCAATGACCATGACATACGGCTAGTCTCACAGGCACCAAATGGCGAAGCTAAAGGCTAAAGGTTCAGCTCCAGTGGGAGTAGAAAATCAACATGATTTTGAGTGATGCAGATGGCTCATTCATAGCACTAATTATCTTTTGTAAAAGATATCACTGAAGGCAAAATGGAAACTGAATCAAGAAGAATTTAAATAGAACCTTACATTTGTCTTCTTTTGAGAAGACAAGTGACTTTTCGGTGTGCCTCAGGGCCCATTACAGTAGCAGTAGCAAACAGGCTGCTTATAGCACATTCTGATTCTAGGTACCCTTTTCATCAGATGTTCCTGTGTCTAGGTCATTTTGGACAGGGTCTTTGGCAGTGGCACAGAATAAGAATGAAACACAAGACTCTCTGTGTCTGCTGAACTGCCATGGGAGGTTAATTGGAGCTTATGGCTGTGCTATATTACCTGTGGATTCCATTTGGCAGCTGCTGTTAAATGAATACAAATGGGTCAGCTCTAACAGAACAAGTCACCAACACATTTTGGAATCAGCTATAGAATTTGACAATGGATCTGGTCACTGAGGTAGAGTTTCATACATGGTTCCTAAATCCTAAACATTAAAAGGATCTTAAAATATAATTGATGGAATAATTGTTTGGTTTATAAGGGGGAGGTTTTACAGGGTTTTTTGGATGAGAGACAGATGTTTGGTCTGTATTGGGTAAACAGTTCCTAGTGACAGTATTATCATATAATCATTGGATGTGTGTTGTGCTGCAAAGATACCGATCATCATGTTTTATAATTGGAATGGATCTGAGTTTTATATCTCTGCAGGATGCAAAGTATGCTCTCATTTCTGTGAAATTTTGTACTAACTGGGGCTTAAAATGGTGCTTTCTTTGATGCCCATTTGCAAAATGATTTACTTCACATGGGAAATCTCCATTTTTGGTTTTAGACCTACTATAACCTACTGAGAAGTTATCCCCACATATATCATATATTTTACTAAAATAGTACCAGCAATGAAATCTGAATGGAATAATTTGAACAAAGTATTACTATTAGAAGAAGTACAACTGAATTACTGGATTCATTTGCCTAAGAAGGGCTAATTAGAATGGACAAATCACTGCTCTAAAATGACTACACACCTCAAGCAAATATCTCTTCAGAGACGTGGTATCTCACTCGGAGGTTGCTTGGGAATCTCTAATATTGGTGGATTGAATTATGTCCAAAAATACCCCAACACTTCTAAAGGTGATAATGAACCATATTCTCATTCGTACTGCTGTTGCTTAAGTACCAACTGAGCTGCAAAAAAAGGTCATAAAATCTACATCTTCAAAGAAAAAGGCTTCTAGGAGTAAAATCAGGGCCTGATTGACAATTATGCTTAATCATAATCTTGCTCGCTCACACTATTTTGGACCACTGCAGCTCTCTGAGAAAAATCTACTTTAAATGGAACTAATCCTAAGCAATGAAAATGACAAACCAATTGTAGTGGTTTGACCCTGGCTGGATGCTGGCACCCACCAAAGCCTCTCTATCACTCCCCACTGCAGCTGGACAGGGGAGACAAAACATAATGAAGGATTCATGAGTTAAGTAGTGGGAGAGATCAGTGACCAAATAGTCTCATGGGAAAAGCAGGTTCAAATCAGAGATATTAATTGGATTTATTACTAACAAAATCAGAGCAGGATGATGAGAAATAAAAACCGAACTCAAAACTACCTTCTCCCCTCTTCTCCTTCCCAGCTCTGTCTCCTCATCCCCAGCACTGCAGGGAGGTGGGCAAGAGGGATTACAATCAGTTCATAACACGTTGTTTCTGCCACTGCTCAGGGAGAGGAGTCATTCCCCTGCTCCAGCGTGGGGGCCCTCCAATGGGAGAGAGTTCTCCATGAACTTCTGCACCTTGAGTCCATCCCATGGGCAACAGTTCTCCATGAAATGCTGAAATGTGGGTCACAGTTTTATGAAGCGCTGTCCTTCAAGGACAGGCTGTTTCAGCATGGGTCCCCCACTGGATCACGAGTCGTACCAGGAAACCTGCTCCAGCATGGGTTCCTCTCTCCATGGGTCTGCAGGTCCCTGCCAGGAGCCTGCTCCAGTAGGGGCCCTCCATGGGCTCACAACCTCCTGTCAGTCATCCACTTGCTCCACTGTGGGGTCCAGGGGCTGCAGGTGGACCTCTGGTCCCACATGGACCTCCATGGGCTGCAGGGCCACAGCTGCTTCACCATGGGCTGCACCAGGGGCTGAAGGGGAATCTCAGCTCTGGAATCTGGAGCACCTCCAGCCCCTCCTTCTTCACTGACCTTGGTGTCTGCAGGGCTGCTCCTCACATATTCTCACCCCATTCTTCTCTGGCCACAATCACATCTGTGCAATAACTTTTTTCTCTTTTTCTTCTTAAATTTGTTATCACAGATTGTTACCATCATTTCTAATTGGCCCAGCCCTGGCCAGTGGCACATCCATCTTGGAGCCACCTGGCATTGGCTCTGCTAGGCAGGGAGGAAGCTTCCAGCAGAAGCCAGCCCTGTAGCCCTCTGCTACCAAAGCTTGGCAATAAAAACCCAATACACCAATTCATGTCTCTTATCTGAAAAATTACTTACTGCCTTGTCAGAAATACCCACATAGCCTCTAATGGCTTCTGCTGGCATTGGGTCTCCAACCCTCAAACTGTCAAGACATGCAAAGGTGAAACCTAATTTAATTTGCACTGTCTATTTAGAAGGATGTGGTGGATCTCTGGCAGCTAATGTACATCCTTATATTGCATAAAAACTGATGAAGGTGAAGACCTTTCCCTTTAATTATGTAATATTCTGTTATTATTTTCTTTTGTTTAAAGCAGAAAGCAGTTTAGACAGAAACATATGGTTGCTTTTACCACCTGAAGGAATACACCATCTGGAAATCTCTCAGAGAGGGTTCTGAGAAACTACCTTACATTCATAATTTTGGTAATAAACCCATTTCATTTGCTTTAGTGAATAACTGGCAGTAACATGACTGAATGTTGTCTTCCAGTTAAAGTTCCAACTAAGTCTTAATATGGGTTTGCTACTTAAGCAGTTAAGCAAGTAACATTGCTAGGTAACCATTGCTAATATGTTCTCCTGTGCACTGTGCCACATTTTTGTTTACCTACTTGTTTGATTTTCTCAAGCTGTTAAAGTTTCATGTCCTTAAGCTTTACAGATCTTAAATAACAGATATATGAAATGGTAATCAGTTCAAGATTAGACACTTGCATTTAAATGTTCATATGTAGGTGTCTTTTTGTGCACTGAATATCTAAGCTCTTGTTTCAGTCACTGTAGAGCTGAACAATGCAATCAATAGAACCTAGACAATGATTTGAACATAAACTGAAATTCTAGAACTAGAAATTCTACTTAAAAAGAAAAATTACTGTGAAGGTGGTCAGACACTAAAGCAGGTAGGCTGTGGAGTCTCCATCTAAGAGTTGCTCAAAATCCAACTGGTCATGGACCTAAACACCCTGTACCATGTGACCCACATCAGCACAGGTTGGACTAGATAATTTCCAGGGGTCCCCCAGTTCTTCTGGAATTTTTTGATTTTGTAAGTAGCCTTGTCAGAAAGCATCAGTCTCCTCTCTCCTTGTGTTTCAATTCACAGAGGGAGAAAGAAGGGAGTGCTGGGAGAACGAAACAGGGGCCTTGTGTTACAGGCATTTATATAGGATTACGGAGGTTTTGTTCTTCTGCTGGTAACATTTTATGCAATGATTTTTAAAGCACCATATTCCCTGGAATGGGCCTAATAAAGTCACATGAGGACCTTACACTCCAGTCCCATCCTATCATGTCACCATCTGTACACTTGACCATGACACCATCACACAACTCAGGGAGCAGTTGTTGTTGGCTCTGTTATGTGTAGAACATGACCATGTTTCAGACACTGACTGCCTCTGTGCTATTAAATACGCATGGTTACAACTTGAGGGACACCTGGAAAAAAACAGGACTATGGAGATGGGTGCAAGTTACATGAATTATATGGTGCACACACCATATATAGTACAGTTCTGCTCTGAAGTACTTTTGGCAGTAGGCACCACAATGGCTTCAGACATCGCTTTACTAAAGATAGGACCAAAGGATTGAAAGTCAGGGGAGGATTTTTAGAAAGGAGGTAGAATTTCAGTCAAATTTGGAATCAAGGCAACTATGAAAGAAGAGGTACAAGTGTTTCTGAGGAAAATATGAAAATATCTCATAATCCTGTAAGGATTGAAATACCCCTAATCTATCTAATTTTTGAGGTGCTTTTGGTTCACACTTCTTTTTTTTTTTTTTTTTTTAAATGCTCGTTTACTTTGTTATATGTGAAATTGTTTTTGATGGGTAAAAGTGTTTAAATTGTGGTACCGTATAGTTGAACTATAGTCTAAACTCTGTACTGATCACTCCCAGCTTTTAATACGGCCTATTAAAATAATTTTTAATATGAAACAAAAATAGACATAATTTAGGAATGTCTTACTGACATTTCATAGGGAAATGTCTACAAGCTTCTGGAAGAGCTGTGAAAGTGCAGGGCATGCAATTAATCACCCTGCCTCTTTCACTGCAGCAGCAAGTGAACAAAAGCAGTTCTCTTATTACCATCTTGAACACTGCCAGTGTCAATATCTCAGAAGAAGAGAAAGGTGTGTTCTTTTCAGGTCTAATTTTTAAATCCTAACAGGTTGAAGTTACTTCAGAGGATTGCATTGCTTGCTTGTTTCTTAAAGGAAAGAAGTCTGAAGTTAAGTCTGTAAAACAGATCTCTGAACTCCCAATCTTTTGCTAAAAGGATAGGAGGGGAAAAAAAGTTATGTTGCAGAGTAGATTTATGTCAGAATTTTAGGTCAGAGCAGTAGAGTGTTTTTGAAGGAAATCTCCCAATGGTAGCCATTTATAATTTTAAAATTTATATCTTCAATCTTTGAGCTAATAAATTAGACTTATTTATAATAAGACTAACCTGGAAGATTCACTGTGGAATTACATCTACATCAAACAACTACCAAGCATTTAGTGCACTGTGCTAGAGAGGAGATAGTCTGAAAATTGAATCTGTACTGAGTCCTCAGAAAACTTTGGAACTGTTCTGAGTGCTCAACACTACTCACTAGTGTAGATATCTCCTTCTAGAAAAGGGGCACTTACATGTGTCACAGTCTCATTACCACCTACACAGTGTTCTGCCACATGAAGTTATGTTAATGACAGCTGGAGCACCACTTGACAGTTGTGGCAAGATTTTCTGGGATTTTGCAGGGTTTTTCTGGGGAAAAAAAAAAAGTATCTGCCAGTAAGATTCTGCAAAGGAGGAACAAAAGTATATTTAGAGAGAGAAAGCTGCGAAATATGACAAGAAAAGCTTTTATGTGTCATAAAAACTTAGGTATGATTAATCAGAACAGATTGTCATTAGTATAAAATTTCCATTACTTTCAGCACAAAAAGGACTGAGGAATTAATGATTTTGTCATGTTTTGTGAAGGATGCAGTACCGTAACCCAACAGCAGTGCTGTAGTGTAGGCTGCAAAGGTGATATAGGTGTGAGCCATATCTGGGTCAGGGACTTTCCCAGGAAACCTCCAAAGAAGCAGTGTGACCCAGTGGGCATTGATGCATGTGAGCTGGGAACATCAACCCTGTGCTTTTCCAAGACTTGTTTATCAAGAAACATGGAACTTTGTGGGTACCAGGAGTCTCATGCAAGCCTTCCCACTGCATGCAATTTGACTGTGAGCCAACCACTTTGTTCCATAAATATGACAAAGTGAGCTTTCCTTGAGCCCTTCCTGCTAGGCAATGTGTCTGATATGGCAGTAATAACCTCTTAAGATGGGACACCTCTCAAAGTTGCTCCTCAAGCGGAAAGACCTTCTACTAGTGACAATATTCTTTGTCTGAGTCTAATTTGGGCTCTCTCTAAATTGGATCTGGACTGCACACCAAGTGACTCTTCCCTTGAGCAGAGTTGCCTCTCAAGGTTTGAGATTCCTTTCTTGAGACTCGGAGATCCTTCTTTACCCAGGACAGGCAGACCTCTTAATCACAGTAGGATCCTTGATAAGTAACTGGTAGAATGATGAATTAGTACTAATTAAATCCATATACCTGATTCTGTTAGATGTAAAGTGTTGTCTAAGTCTGAGACAAAGATTGGATCTAGCCCCACCCAAGCTCCATCAGGAGCTTAGAAAGAAAGAGCGTCCACTCTGAACCTCATCACTCAGTCAGAGGTTTTCTCTTATCCTTTTGCATCTCTGACCTCTCTCTCCATGGCATATCATTCCAGGTTCATTCTAACTTGAATTTCCTTTGTATGTTTCTTCCATGTGGTCACACGGTAGGTAACTAACAACCTGTAGATGAGAGGCTGGACATGACCCAGCCATGGGCACTCACAGCCCAGGGATCCAAATGTGTCCTGGGCTGCATCCAAGGCAGTGTGGGCAGCAGGGCTGGGGAGGGGATTCTGTCCCTATGCTCTGCTCTGCTGAGACCCCACCTAGAACCCTGCATCCAGCTCCGGGGTCCCCAGCGTGAGAAGGACAAAGACCTGGTGGAGTGATATCAAAGTAGAGCCACAAAGACAATTAGAGGGCTGGAGCACCTCTCTAGGTCGGGAGAGTTGGGGTTGTTTAGCCTGGAGAAAACAAGGTTCTGTGGAGACCTCAGAGCACTTTCCTGCACTCTGATATTTTGAGATTCACTGTTCTGAGGTTTAATTGAGGTAAGGAGAGAAGGGAAGAGGAAAAAGAGGAAAGGGAATGTTATTTCCTGGATTGAATTTGGCTAGTTACAATTCTCATCTAGTGGATATCATTATCCCTCTTTTTTCTGTCCTCTTCTTTTTTTTTTAATTACATAATGGTCTGTTATTGGAGATGTTATTGGACTTTATGTCTGCAGAAAAACCAGAACAAAAGTTTTTGAGCAATAATTTGTTTATTGAGGAGTCTAATTTCCTTTCTTTTCTGTTGCAACCATTCAGAATTTGGGGTTGATTTTGATAGCCAACACAAATTGGATGATATAATTATTAATATAAAATAATGCTTACATTTAAATTTTGAAAGTCTTAAAAGGCTAAACAAGTCTAAACTTCCTGTTTAAGAGTCTTTTCCAGAGGAACAGGATTGCTTTCCTGGAGAAATAATTTAAAAAAAAAAAAAAAAAAAAAAAAAAAAAAAAAAAAAAAAAAGAGATTCATTTTCTCCACAATATTTTCTGCAATATGGCCAAAATGGGCTGAAACACCAGGAGGTCACATCATTTTGCCCATAGGCATTTTTTCTCTTAGCTATGGCATAACACAGCAGCTGAGTCACAGCTAGTTATCCACAAGAAAATCAATCCTTTTCAGAGGCATTTTTTCTCAAACACAGTTGAAAATATTTGTTATTTATATTTTCTGTTTACACAGATTTTGATTTGTAGTTAGCTGTGTTAAAAATATTCCAACATAGACAAAAACCTTTTTCATTTAATTTGATTACATATACCTATACATATGCTTTTTAAACACTTTTTTCTCACAGTACAGACCTGGAATTTTGGGGTTAATTTTTTACCTTTTCCTGTACTCAATTTTAAAGTCTATTGGCTTAGAAAATATAATTAAGGTGCTAAAATAAATACAATGGAGTGAGGGTAGAAGGCAGCTGAAAAGGACAAGATGATAAAAAAAGAAAAGCATAAGGCTAACATTATCTTGATATTGGTATCAAAAAGAAGGGACAAGAAGGTTTGTTCTCCTGATAAGCTGTCATCTGCTCAGAGGTGGGAGTATGTAAAACAGAACTGCTAGAAATGAAATCATAAATGAAAAAGACAATTAGAAAACATCATCAATGTCAATTGAAAAATTAAAATCAATTACACCAAGAATAATTCTACAGAAAAAAATGAAAAAACCCAATGTAAACAACTGTTTCCTTAAAGACAAGGAGACTAAATGACAGGAAGATAGATGTTGAAAAGAATATGAAAGGAAAAGGTCTATGAAAATACAAATCTAAAAATAAAACATGTACAACTATAATAATATTTGTGGGAGGCAAAAAATTACCCATCTTTCTATTTTGTGAGCCGGTGCCTCAGATGAGCATGGCAATATCGGAAGAGATGGAAACACCCCTCAACAAGACACTCAGTGTGATTGCTTTTGTGATAAAGTGCAAAAAAATTTCATAAATACATTTTGATATGAAGACAGAGGATATCTGAAGATGGGTGGTTCTCATTTGGGATTTGAGACAATTGTGCCCTCTTGGCCAAAAATTATTCCAGTCACAAGACCCAGCCCTAACCATTTGTGGGTTCCCCATTTGTGAGACTTCTGTACCTGTCAGGGAATCAAATGCTGTGCTGACAGCAGATAATAGATGTTCCATAATATTATATATAGCTTTTTAAAATATATATGGACAGATACGTGTGAGAAAGGCTTTTGACCAAGGTGGACCTCTTGCCTGTTGGAGGTAGAACAAGTTTTATACTATTCTTTGTGTTCAATATGTTACATAATAACAATTTTGTTCTTGCTGACAGAAAGTTTAAAAAAAATAAATCTAGTCATGGGAATCCATCTAGAGAATTAAGTGTTACATTTGGGCTAAATTTGAATTTCAACTTCCTTTCATTAATGCATCTTTATTAAACACATAAGACCAAAAGCCAGGACAGAAGCTTCTCTGATATACAACTTTTGCTGCTGTGTTACTAGCATTAAGCTTTCCTTGAAGATTTGTAAAGAGGCCATCACACTTCTGCAAAAATAAATTCCTGTGTTTGAATTCTGGCTTTTGATTTTTTCTCACTTATAATACTTCTATACTGTAAGAAAGTAAAAGGAGTTTAGACAAAAGTTTGATATAGAAAAGTCAAACATGAAGCCCCGTTACGTTCCCCAACCTTTGTTAGACAGCACTACCTGAGACATGCCTTTCCCCAAGTCTTACTTTGTGTAATTTTACCCTCTGATAAAACATCAACTGCATGTAGATTAACAGCAGATTAATTGTATCTAGTTTTCCCCACCTATATTGATACATATGCCTATGAGACCTCTTCTTCCCTGATCTGAGTGTGGTGAAAACTCTTAAATATGAGTTTCTTACTCTGCTCTGTATTCTGCCCACATCAGTAAAGCCTATGGTCACCACACAGTGATCAGTGTTGAATTAAGGGTAACTACTGGAAATTTTAAGAGACATAAATTTAAGAATGGATTCTAAACTTCTTAAGGACTGGATACCTTGAGTAGGGTGAGTAGATAAAAATACTAATTTGAAGTATGAAATGGTACATGGAAAAACTCAAAGAAAACCTTTTCAAGGGGAAATAATGAAGTTTATATTGAAGTTTGATTGTTCGTTTTGGTTTCTTAACTACATGTGTTAATAAAGGTCATAAAACAATCCATCCATAATATGCTGCACGAGTTAGTAACCTTTGAATAAGACTGCTGAAGGGAGATACAATGGGAAAGTTTCCATCCAGTTCTACTTGCAGCACTTCTATTTATTTTCTGTAAATAAACTAGTTAAAAAAGAAAATTACTCAAATATATATTCTGAAAACAGTATCCAGAGAATTTAAAGTATGTTCTTTCAGAATAATAATGCACAGAATATAATAATAATGCAAATATTTGCCCCAAAAATCTAACTCTATGCATTGTCAATATTAGACAGGGTGTAGGGATATATTAATGTGCAAACATGTCAAAAAAAGGATGAAATTTGAATTTCCAAATAAGCTAGAAAACAGTAAATGATACATGAATATTCATGAATGTTAAAGTCTGTACAATGAAATACTATTTGTTCAGGACATTCAGTGAATTATTTTGAATAACAAAAAATCAGGGAAACCCTGATGTGTCTGTTAGTAATTCACATGGTGAAAACAACAAGTAAATTCCATCAGTGATTCACAATGAATAAACTTGTGCTATTTATCAGCCTTTTGAACTCTGCAGATACATAATATGGCTGTGAATAAATACATGTTTGTGTGTGTAACTGCTTATTTTACATTCACTTCCTACTTAGCTTTTACCAAATTAAACCTTTAGCCAGTGAACTTTTTCCTGTCTGTGCAAAAGTTATGCTCCTCCTTGAGTTGCAGGATCTTGCTCCAGCTGGTTTTGGACAGCACCACATATCCACTATTAGCCCTGTTATTAGTCTTAGCCCTGTTTGATTCCATCAGCTTCATGATTTTTCATATAGCTTTCATACAACTAGTGTATAGGAAAATTAGGATTCTATTTATGGTAGAAATTGTTTACTCTTTGAGCAGACAATGCCTAGGAAATATTAGGTCCCGTCAAGGTCTACTAGCACAGAGACAGAATCCATTGTATAGTTTTTTTACAGTTGTCTGGCAAAGTTGCCTCATCATCTTGTTCCTTTTGGTTTTGGTGGGAGTTTTTTTGTTTTGTTTTGTTTTTAAACCTGAACGCAACATGGGAAGAATCTCTGTGTTAAAATGGGAACAAGAAATCGTAGTAAGTAGAAGAAGAAATTTTAGATACCCTTTATGTCTAATAAAAATTGGCTATAAATGTCAATGAAACTGTTATAGCCTGCTCAAGAGAACCCTCATAAAACTGCTAATTCCTTCTTGCTGTCTGGGGTCTGAATGATCTTAGCAGCCTCCTAGGGGAACCTGGTGTTTCTAGTATGCTTTTTCTGGAGGAAAAGTTCCACAACAGCTCTGCAACATTAAAGTGGCCAACACCCTGTGAATTGCCTAGAAGTTAGGTGGCAGTAGGTGAACTGAAAGAAAACATATTTAACATTTCTCAGTAAGAATATTACAGCATTTCTGCTTTTGACTCTAGCATCTTCCTCTGTCCCCATCTGATTACTGGAAATGTGTAGTTTCTATATAATTTGCAGTAGCACAACTGCAAAAAGTAGTTTCACCCTTCTTTTTGAAATCTTGAAAATCCATGTTTTGTAGCAGCACCTTTTCCCTTTATCATAGTGCAGTTCTCATTTCCACTAATTAAGCCTTTATTTCTCTTGCTTTTTCTACTGTTCTGTTTTTCTTTGGTACTTAATCTACTTAGATTACATGGAGTATGTTTCAGCTGGAAATGCAGACGGTCAAGGACTTGCTATCCACCCTGTTACAGAAAATCAGATATGCATATCCGCACACAGTGTGGCACTGAGCACAGTCCCATTGAGAGATGGAGTTCATTGGCTTCGGCTTGGCAGTCACACAGATTTGAGTTTCAGACTGAATTAGGATCTTGGGCTGCCAGCTTCAAGGATAAGCAGAATGCCCTCAATTTGCCTTCGTCTTTAAAATGCCAAAAAACCTCTCCATAATATTCAATGTTGTCTCTCTAAAACTAGATTTTCTCTGAGATTTTACATTACTTAAAAAGCGTGAAATTTTTATGCCAGGACAAATTAATATTCTGCTCTGCCTTTTCCATCATAAACTTGGTGTGCTTTATAAAGCAGAGAATTCTACATCTGAGAAAAGAGTGAGGTATTAGACTGCTGCCTGCTCCTGAAGGATGGTAGCTTTTCATTGTTTTGTAATAGTAGAATAAGTCTGAAGTTGATGAATTAGTGGAAGAGATTATGCGGCCTAAAAGTCAGAAGTGAACTATATAAATGGATTAACTTCATCATGCTTTTGCATCCATATACACAGAGCAACATATTGTAATAGAACATCTATATCTTAGTCTTAGCAATACAGTAAGTAAAACAAAGAAAATATCAACACAGAAGAAGTGATTCATCATATGCCACACCATGTTCCAGGCCTGTCTGTTACATTAGGGGTTGTTGGTTTGAGACAGAAATGACATGAACTCACCGAGCATCCTTAGCAGCTATGAGTTTACTATGACTGCCCTTTTTATAAGGGGTTTGAATTCCCTGGGTTTGGATAGTTGATTGATTGGGATCTCTCTCCATCCAGATCTCTGGCCAGTGATGTGTCTACATTTATGGTAGCATGGAATTGGCTGAGGTCTCCGTTTGAGTTCAAATCCCTCCTATCATTGCTCACCAGAGACTTGTTTTATTTCTAGGCTGGTCGAGTTTGGAGGGCAGCTTCAGACTGTGACACCTGTCCACTACTGCTTCTACCCAAAGCAATAACAGAGAACTTGCCATCAGAAAAGTGTCAGTTTTATTTTTACTGATCCCAAATTTACTTTTTGTTCTGTTTGCTCTTCAAACTGAGTATATATGTCAATCAGGAAGAGGAAAAATAACCTTCACAAAACTGGCATATTTCCAATATTGTAAGTGAAAGGTGGGAGTGAGACACAAAGAGAGTGGTAGGATTAATTTAGCAGTAAGTAAAATATACAATAGCATAAATCTTTTCACAAAGCCTCCATGCAGTTACTATTGTCATCTGTAGAATTCCTGTCCCAGCTTATAACTCTTGCAGATATTATGACTAGGCCAGAAATGTGTCCTCCAAAGGTATGTCAAGAATGCAGGAAACAGTATCAGCATTTTAGAGAGCAGTATTCTTACACCACAAATCAGAAATAATCCAGTGTTCCATCCTGGTGCCATGGGATGGAGTGCTACAGGTGACATTACTGTTGGGGATTTTTTTTTTTTTCCCCAGAGAAGATCTCCAAAGCTGAGACCCCCTGATGTTGTGGCCTTTTAAGGTTCCATAGAAAATTCCACAGCACTTGTGATTTGGCTCCAGATTCTCTAGAATGTTTACTTCCAGCCATCAATACATTTTAGGTTCCAGGTGGGTATATTTGTCTTAGTTTCTGCTCCAGAGTCTTGCAAGAAAGTATCTTCTGAGTAGCGACATGATTTCACATGAGTTGTAATCAAATGAAACAGATACAATGCATCAAATTCACTTCACTTCATGTGAAATTCTATAATATTCATTATGTCCCATTAAAATTTATTCATTTAATTATGTATTGAATTTTGTATGTACTGAAGTCCATATAAATTTTCTAGTTAAAAAAAAATTACAGAAACCAAAATTATTGTTAACAACTCTCTGAAAGTCTAATACTTAACTGTGGTGTAAAAGACGATGTCCAGAACAGCTGACTGAAGGACAGAGAGCAGAATTGAAAAAGAAATGAAAACTCTATGATTCTATAAATATATTCAAATCACTGGTGCACTCACATTTTAGAAACCTCATGTTGTTCTGGTCATCTCACATGAAAAGAAACACAGTGTCACTGGTAGGCTGAAAGACATACAAAGCATGTCTACAAAAATATTAAACTGATTGAGACACTTCAACTCAGACGAGATGACTGGGATATAACAGAGATCTGTAAAAACATAAGTAATATGGAATGTGTAATTGTATTTTGATGACATGGAAATGAGAGAACATCAAATGCAATTACAAAGAAAATTTTCTCAAATACGCAAAGGAAACGCTTTTGTCATTCTATACTTAAATGGATTGTTGAACCTGTGGCTACAGCATGTTTTGGTTGCCAAGAGTATAAATGAGTTCAAAAGTCGATTAGGCAAGGTAATGGAGGAAAGTTCCACCCACGACTGCTATACATGGTGGTCTGATTACAGCCTCTGGCTTTAGTTCAGGAGGTCCCTCAACCAGAGACAGCCAGAAGCCGCAAGAACAAAAGCAAGGAAATTACCATTCTGAAAAAAAACATACCCTGCTCTTAATGTTTATTCCCTGAACATCTGCTGCTGAGCACCACTGAAGGTGAGCTTCTGGTATGGTTTAGTGCTTTTACTCTCAGAGAGGCAGAGGGTGGTGGAGGCAGAGAAAGAGGGTGTGAGTTTTAAGGCCTTTGCAGGTTTTTTAGTGGCATTTACTACCCAGAATTAAAAACTAATTTAAAAAAACCCTGATAAAATACAGCATGCTGACCCAAATCCTTCTTAATTCAAACCTTTTAATAAAGCAGTTGTGTGACACTTCTATTTCATTCTAAGCAGGTAAACTTCAAAGAAGAGTGGCAAAGAGCATATCAGAATGCAGATTACCTGTAATTCCTTCAAATAAAGGAAGGAATGGAGCTGGTTCTCTTATTCCTGGGATAGAGTCTTTAAGAGCAACAGTGGTACAAGTGTCACATATAGTGTGTGTGAGGCTTGCTACAGTAAGTGTGGCATGAATAACACTGACAGATTCACAGCTAAATCATGGACCCCAGGGGGACAACTGAAGAAGCCAGGACTGCTCAGATGCCAAATCTCACTTTCCTGGAAAATGTCACTGTTGACAGCAGTCCTTTACATGCTTGAAGTGCCTCCAAGGTTAGGCATTGGTGTGAATAGAACTACATTTTTGAATGTACAGGTGAAGAATGTACAGCTAAAATAAAGCCACCAGATGAATGCAGGACAGGACGTGGGTGACAACAATGCTTTATCCAACTCCCTCAGTCTTCACCCCCAAACACCACCTGAAACCTGTCTGAACTCAGATGACCTAATTTTGAGCTCAGAGGCTTTAACTAGAAGTTTGATGCTGTTGCTGTCTTTGAAAAAGCACCCTTGAGTCATTATTGAAATAAAGCCCCTCCTACTAATCCAGCAAAATACAGTTATATTTAGTATAATAGAACAAACAAAAGGAAACAAAAAGCATTGCACCTCATGCCTAAGACCTTCTATTCAAGAATTATTATGAATTTCTTGACCTTTCAAGCTGTAGTCTTTTTGTATCCAGAGTGGAAGTTATTTTTGTATCACTGCAAACCACTTTAGGTTAAGGCAGTGGCTCTCAGTCTCTAGTGTATCAAGATGACACTTTGAAGATGTGATTTCTGCCCATCAGATCATATCCCCATGTAGTTGATAACATGACCTGACATTCTATAAACTCATCTATAAACTTTCACATCCTACAACAGAGAAGTTCCAACCACGCCATCACTATTCATTTGGGCTTTAGCAGTTGTTTCTTAAAAACAAAGCCACATAAACAAGTAATATCCTCCAAAGGTCTTCCTCAATTGGCTAAGAAATATAAGTCCTGAGAGAAAATATCTCAGCCTAACACATCAGACATTGTGAAATGTCACAGCATTAGCACTACAGTCCATGATAATAGCTTGTAGATAATGATTACCTTTCTTGGAAGCTTGCCAGCACACCTGTGTAACAGGGATTCAAATCTACCATACATGCATCTTTGTTAAAGAGGTGGAGATTCACTGAAAAAATGTAAACCAGGTGTGAATTGAGACATTTTACTTCAGTGTAGTTATTCCTAATCTACACAGGAATTAGAAAAAAAAAATTAAAAAAGGTAACTCAGGATCTAAGTTATGGATTCATAATTCTAAATGAATGAAACCGATACAGAGGTGTTATAAATTTTTGTGAATTGTAACTTATAACAGCTGCCTAGAATTATAGATATTTGCTACATGTTTCCAAACATCTAATATATACATCAAACACCTAAAAACTAAGTAGATACATGATCTTTCTATTAAAAGGGATCATTTTCTCTCATAGCATCTTCCCAAATGGTTATGCATGCCTAGAATTCAACTATGATATTTACATTAGATACATTTTAGATGACTACATAGATATAAAATTATATTTATTAGATTTTCTGGCAACCCAGAAACCAACTTTGTCTGGTTGATTTTTTTGTTTTTTTTTTTAATTTCTATCAATCAAAGACACAAAGTTCTATCTTTGTCTTACAGAGATAAGAGGTTGGCTGTGGAAGCTGCATTGATACTCTGAGCTTCTTCATGTCACCACTCAAATATATCAAATGTAATAACCTTTTCACAAGAAGAAAGTTTCCTGTCTGCAGATCAACCCTTTAAAATAGCAAATGTTCTTCTCTATTACAGAAATTTGTTGTACGATTCAGTGGACCAGGTTTTATTCCTCAATTCTTTTTTCTAACAAATTGCACTAAGAATTTCTAGATCTGTACACATCATCTGCTGGAATACAGTTAAACATGGGATTAAAACAAGACACAGTAAATATAGTTTTATGACTGGAGTTGATTGACAATAGAGAGAGGAAGTCTGCCCAGAACCTCCTTTTCTCCAGGGTTAAATCCCAACTACCTCAGCTGTTCCTTGTAAGACCTCTGCTCCAGACCCTCCACCAGCTTTGATGCTCTTTTCTGAAGATGCTCCAGATGCTCCAGACCCTCAGTGTTTTTCTTATAGTGAGAAGCTCAAAAGTGAAGATGTGGAGTGCCCATTCCTGGAGGTATTTAAAAGACAGGCACTACAGAACATGGCTTAGTGGTGGAGTTGGCAGTTCTGAACCTCCTGACCTTAAAGATGTTTTCCAACCTAAATGGTTCTGTGATGCTATACATGTGTACAAACCATTCCCAATGAAAATTTTGAGGGAACAGAAAAAGCAGAATTAAAATATTCTGAAAATATATCTGTGTGTATATATATATATATGTGTGTGTATATATATATATATATATATATATAATGTATGTGTGGGTATTTTCTGCATCTGTTATTACACACACACGCCTTGGAGACAAAACACTGAGACACGGGCCCAATCTGGATTACCCTTTCTTATGCCTTTAGGATATTCTGAAGATTTAATTTGCAAGGATATAAAAAACTAAATAGTAATATGTTACAGCGTTATAATGCAGAAGATGCAACACTGATTTAGCTGGAATGTTTCCACATCAATGTAAATGTGAAAGTGAGAATGGAATTTGTACAACAAAGCAAATTTCTTTTACTGGTCATGCTGCATATGAAAGGCAGTTTTTATTGAATACATATACTTATCTCATGAAAAGACAGCAAGTAATCTCAAATACAAATGGAAATGTGACTATGAATAGACAATTTACACATACAGAGACAGTTTGAAGATAATAAAAGAGAGTTCTTGACCATTGGAAAAAGGTTTTTCAGTAACTTACTGTCTGCTCTGCAAGTATATGTTGAACAATACCTCCAGTTCCCAGTCCCTAGATATCCAAACTTGAACCCATTGTAGAATATTGTTTTCTGTATACTACTATTACCCAGGGTTCCTTTTACTAGAAAAGAAATAATGAATGTGGAATATGAACTTGACAATATCCATGAGATAGTTCTGCCTGGGATAGAGTGAATTTTTTCACAGTCACTAGTGTGGGACTGAGTTTTGGATCTGTGCGGGAAGGAGTGTTGTTAGTTCAGGGATGTTTCAGTGGCTGCTGAGCAGGGCTTGCACAGTATCGGAGTCTTTTCTGCTCCTCACCCCACACCACCAGTGAGGAGGCTGGGGGAGCACAAGGAGTTGGGATGAAATACAGCCAGGACAGCTGTAGGGGCTCAAGGCATACAGCATACCATAGGTCATCATGTTCAGCAATAAAATTATCTGGGAGGGGGCAGAGAGACACTGTTTGGTGGCTGGCCAGGCATTAATCACTTGGTGGGGAGCAATTTGCATCACTGGTCTTTCTTGGGGTTTATTTTTATTTTTCTTTTTTATTGTCTTCTTGTTACCTCAACTTCAGAAACTTCATAGCTGTAGTACCTATTTTAAATTATTCTGTCCTATGATTTAATCTCTGACATATAGAACAATGGCTCAGTTTAATTATATCAATTGTTTTAATGAACTGGATTTAGGATATCAATCTACAGGCTATACTGGAGATGGAAAAGAGAACAATTTTCAGGTTTTTTTTTTTTAAGGAAGAAAAAGGAAGACATATTTCTTTTGAGGTTTTTATATGCTTATTTGGCTTTTCCTAATGTGTCCTTCAAAATACTATTTTTAATGCATTTGTTGAATTAATACTCTGATTTCCATAGTTTATGCAATAAAGTCTTATTTATATTAGTTAACTATGCAAAACATTTCATGCAAAATATCCTAATTAAAAGCTGCTATATTATTTCTTGATCCCAGTGGGATACTTTAGTTGGATGTATCCTAAAGACTGTGATCCCGAATTATCTTTTCCATTACAGCTGAACAATTACACAGGGCCTAAAATACATAAGAGAATTTTTCTCAGATATCTTAGAATGTGTTGCTAATATTTCCAGTCTAGTACAGATGTAGTGGGCAATATTTGCTTTGCACAGATGACGTAAAAAATAGAAGATAGTGACAACCTGCTTCATTAGGCCAGAATCTTATGTATCTGGTTTATGACCTTGCAAACATTTGAATTGGAAACATCTGGGGACTGGACTGCCATTAACTCAGAGCATGTGTTTCTCATTTTTCTACGACTTTTTAAATACAAAATAAGGCTTCATATAAAAATAATTGAAAGCATAATTGACAAATTAAGGGACTAGCCTATGTTTACATTCCAATTATCAGTAACAAGAAATTCTACACTTACTGCTGAAAACAGACAATCAAACAACTGAATGCAAATCAAAAAGATGTGAAAAAAATCCATGTTATCTAAATGTTGGGGGTTTTTTTTAATTTTATTTTCTTTGTTTAACTTGAAGCTGTGAATATTTTTCCTCTCTCATTTCAATAATCTGGCATCTTGCAAAAAACCAAAGTTGAGTGCACCAATACAAACTATGTATAGTTAAGTGAGGACGTGAGGAATCATGCACGTGAGGAATGTTTGCTTTCTAAAATAGTGCATTTTGGGATAGAATTTTGTATTTCCCTGTTGAAAGTATAAATGTTCTTTTCAATTCTCCACAGCAAACTTTAATTACAGAAATTTACCGAGGAGTTTAGAAAGTCATCTCACTATCTAATGGTTATCAATGTCATTACTAGTAGGAATAAAACACATATGTGATGGTGTCATGATCAATAAAACAATAATTTTATCTCTGTCTTGTAAAAATTTCTGTTACAGAGATTTTCAACATTTAATATACTACCAGTTCTCTGAATAATCTGACTCAGTGTTGCCCTGCTCCTGCATTGATTTGGCTTTTCAGAATGCCCAACATGAACCACCAAGTCAGATTTTGAGACCTTTGTCCATTCTTCTATTATTTGCTGCTAACAAAAATAATTTGATCTTGACTTCTTTATAACTGGCATTCAAGTGTCAGTTATAAAGATTTACTTCAGACATCTCATAGGTCACTTCTTAATCATGTCCACACCAGATAAATGAAGCCCGTGCAAAGTTTCTGTCATTTCTACTCTCTGTTGGTGTTCCATCAGGTTTTCCACATTAGTGTCAAAAAAGAGAGCCAATACCGGCTGCAGTAGATCAGACTTGGCCTGAGCAGTGTCAGCAACTGGTGAATCATCACTTCTCTCCATATAGTAGCCATATTTCTTCTAAAATAGACAAATATATGAGAATTATATGGATGTTTGCAATGAAATTTCACTTTAGAGTTGAATCTTGTTGTGGTTTGACCCCAGCTAAGCACCACACAATCACTCTCTCACTCACCCTCCCCTATCACTGGGACAGGAAAGACAATTTGCAGGGTAAAAGTGAGGAAGCTCATGGGTTGAGATAAAGATAGGTCAAGCAAAAGCTATGCACTCAAACAAATCAAAACAAGCAGTTAATGCACTATTTCCTACCAGCAGGCAGGTGTACAGCCCTATCCAGGACAGTTTCATATCATGTGACGGTGACCTGGGATGACAGACATCATCATTCGAAATGTCCTGTGCTTTTTTCTACTTCCCTCAGCTTTATATTCTGACAATGATGCCACAAGGTACAGAACATTCCTGTGATCAGCTGGGCTCAGCTGTCCCAGCTCTTTGTGCATCCCCAACCACCTCTCTGGGGAGTGGGGTGAGAAGCAGAAAAGTCCTTGCCTCTGTGTAAGCTCTGCTCAGCAGTGACTAAAACATCCCTGTGTTGCCAAGTCTTTTTCCAGCACAAATCCAAAATATAACCCCACACTTGTTACTATGAAGAAAATTAACCCTATCCCAGCCCAAACTGGAACAAATCTGTATGATCCCCAGAAGACTTTAATGATGGCTATTCCTTGCCAGTAATCTATCCTGCACCACAGAATTACTACACTCCAGGTGCAGAACTTGGCACTGCTGCCTGATGAACTTCTTAAGGTTTCTGTCAAGTTTCTGTCCCTGGAGTTGTTAATTGAAACATTCACCAGAGGATGAAAGCCAGATTGGAAATGTGTGTGCTTTCCCCTTTGAATGCAGCTGACCAGACAATCTTCCATCTACTTACCACTTCCTCAACTTCCAAATGAGAGGATGGAGGAGATGTTCAAAGCTTTAGCAAATTCAGTTTTATATATATATATATATATATATATATATATATATATATGTATATATATCCTCAGTAAATGTATTTTACACCACTCTTACCTGGCCATGTAACTAGTCATTTTAGCTCAGCCACTCACATTGGACAAGCATGAATGACCCCTTTTTAAATCCATTTTAGTTATTCCTGATGGATGCTTACTCCTTCATGCCTTTGGAACTGAACCCAAAGACGAATTGGCTTAATGTTCTTTCCAAGGACTAAGATAATCCTTTGATTTTGAAGATCTCATTTCTAGTTTTCCAACAGAGAGGCGGGTCTCCTTTGCTAGTCACAATTTTTCCCTTTTTTGTTCAACTTGATTATACCTCTTCCTAATAAAATATTTTCTTCTTTGAGTGAGTCACCACAGCTGAGGTGGCAACACCATCTTCCTCGTAAGGTTTCGGTATGATGAATGCATCTGCTCCAGAAGGAAACAGGTCAGAAGTCTTCTAGCCCAATAGAAATTTGCCTAGTAGGACAAAATTTCACCTTGTTTGATATGAGAAAACTGGATAAGGGGTATGGCCTTAGAGAAAGCTGTCCTAATACTCAGCATGGAGGTTGTAATAGAAAGTAACTGTTGGCTAGAAAGGAGAACAGAGGCATGTTATTTATAACAAGTTTCAGCATCTGAATTGCTTAATAGAATTGGTTTTGGGCAATAAATTATCTGCAAGTTTAAATTATAATAATGATGTAATTATGGTAATATGCTAATAATTGTTAATGTAAGCATGATGTTAATGAAAAGAGTGATTTGTGTAGGTAATAAGAATTAGACACTCTAATGTATTGATCTCAATGTGTATAAGGATATCTTGGAGAATGAGTATGTAAAGTAGACAAAATGAGACATTTTTAAATGAATGATTCTTCAGAATTTTCCCCAGGGTAGTTTTTATTAATGCCAGGCCACCTGCTTCTACTAGGCCATGTGAAAAGGAAAGAAGATAACAAGCTGAAACCCTACTGGAAAACAGACACTTTAATTTTAGTGATGAAAGAATGTTAATTCAGATCCCTACTTCTGATGAATTAAATCTCTGATTGCCATCAATAATCTTAGACTGGCTGTTCAGACAAGAGCCTAGTGAGATTATTTGGTCCTCATCATCCTAATTTGAAGGCACAATTAAAATTCTCTCTTTACTAGGACCATCTCTGAAAGATCTACTCACATAACACTGAAATTCAAATAGGAGTGTTTTTTAGTACTACTGCTTCCATGACAGATGACAGATAAATAAGCATATCCATCTTTATATCAAAAACCACACATTTAGGTTTCTAAAGGCTTCTAAGCAAGCAGCATAGACACTGAGCAGTTATTTCAGGTACCTAACAAACCTACAGTCTTTATTAGTCTGCACATAACTGTATAATTGCCTACATACTCATTGAAGCATGGACTGGAAACAATCTTCTCAACTGGTGCACTATCTACCAAGATAAAAGTTTTTCTTATGTCTTTTAAACCATATGAATATATATATATATAAATAAGGCAATAAAGGAAAGGAGAGAAGGAGGTTGCTAAGAATAATGACCACAACAACTGCAGGGAGATCTAAGTTTCAAACCCCTTCTTCCAATCAAGAGACAAGGAGGACCTTCTAGCAAGGGTAAACTGAGCAGAAACCAGGCAGGTACAAGCTGTTTTCTGCTCTTTTCGTCTCCTTTCTTGGTTTGATGTCTTTTCAAGAAACAGCAGAGTTGAAATGTCTCTTAAAAAAGCAAATATCTGTCATCATTAACACAAAATTTTAGGTAGGAACTCTGATGCAGGCATAAATATTTACATCTTTTATAAAATATGCAATCTATTGAATTTTATTTGATAATGTGATTATTTTAATTGACTGTGCTACACTGACACCATGACATGCTTTAATATTTCATAACTTTTATACTACTTGAGTTCTGATAGTTTAAGATTATTTAAGCTGAAATATGACTGATACAGCCCATCTCTAGATACCATGGGTGCTTGCTAGGGCACTGTTGTGGTGTAGCAGAAAAAAATAAATAATAGATTTGGAAGGCATAATTCATGAATTCTAAATCTGATTTAATTTTACCAATCAAATAGATCATGTCTAAATTTTGCCTAGGGCAAAATTCGTGCTTAATAATCCTGTGTGGAAAATCTTGTTTTGTCTGGTTAGCAGCATTTTTTTAGAAAAAAAATTAAAATTTTATCTAAAGTATATTAATATAATGATAATGATACAGTATGAGAGAAGCAGAAAAAATTTATCTTGAAAATATATTTAATTTCATTTTTAATGATTTAATAAGTTTATGTATAAATTGTGCAAAAATAGTTTTTAAAGATGAAATTCAAATTAATAAAATTTCAAAAGTGTTGCAAAGAACTTATCAACATTTTTGAAATGTAAATAAAAGTAGTTTAATTTCTTTCAAAACTGATTCTTTCTTCCAATTTACCTTTGTTTAAAAAGAATTAATTAGAAAACTCATAAAGGATGCTTAATTTTGAAAGTTTTGCAGAGGTTTTTATTTTCATTCCTTTTTTTTTTCTTTCTGCTTAAGTGGGTTTTCCAGTGGTACTAATATGACAAGAGAGATTATCAAAGAGAAACTATGTGCAGTGTGCCTTGATCCTTTTCCTCTGATGGTTTCATCATTAAGTTTTATATATCAAGCAGATACTTCTTGATTTTCTCTGTCTTGGGGCCTTGCAAGCATACCGAAATTGTAGCATATTTTTGAACACTAACATTAAATCTAAACTACTAAACACTAAAGAAAATATGGTTAAAAAATTCTTTTGTAAAGTATTCTGAGATCAGTTGATAAAAAATGTGTAAAAAAACCTATTTATTGTAATGAAGAAGGATTTTGACATGACTATTAATATCTTTTTATTCTAACCCCACATTCAGAATCTGTTAGGTATTGTTCATTTCTCTGTTGCTGGAAATTCACTGCATTCTTACCAAAAGAGAGCTGAGCCAAAAGACAAAGTAGGTAGGTGCTGCGTGCTCCCTTGTTCAGGCACCCAGAGTTAGAGCTGTGCAAGGATCCTCCACCTTTGTGATATTCACACAGATTTTCTCCTGACAGTTCTGGCCACCCAAGGTGAGCATTCACCAGTCATTGACGTTATAGAAACCAGTGAGGAACAACATCCTTGTCATGCAACTACCACAAGTAGCACAACTTCTTAGAGGGGCACATTAGGGAACCAGAAGGCAGAGCAAGAGAGAACCTTAGGAGTTGATACTATGTGAAGTATCTCAACATATCTTCAGTAACAGTTTTCCATAGGAATGAATGCCCCAGTGGTGAGGGACAGGATGCAGGACACACTCTGTCTCTCCCCACAAACTGTTTACTTTGGTGAGATAAAAGTATTGGTATTTGATTATGAAGAGAAATGAGTCTGGAATATATTAGCCAATGTTCTTCATCATACAGCAAAAGGAACTGTACATAAATCATGTCAGGTTTGATTTATCACGTCTGTGTTTTCTAAAACTTTGTGGCTTTCATGGCTAGATAGTTAAAACTAACTGAGATAATTTAGACAATTTACATTAATTTTATTGTTATTATGGCAATAAATTTGCATTTTTACAGAAAGGAAGAAGGGTAAAGAAATATAGGAATTAGTCAAAGGAAAGAAAGAAGGGTAAGGAAATGTAAGAATTAACCACTGCTGTTCACAATTCTGACTTAAACCCAGTCAGAATGATAAAGGCATAGTCATGTTTCAAAATGTTTTTGAAGTCTAGACTCTTTCATCAGGATGACAAAAATCAAGATTGTCACCAAGGTCTGAATAGCCCAGTCACATTCAACATTTAAGAAACACACAAGAAAAGCACTGAAGAAGAAGCACTAAATGAAAATATTTCCAGATGAGTATTCCAAAATATCAGAATTAGCATTTCAAATGTAACCCCCATTTGACACCCTACATTTATGCATTATGAGAACAGCCTCTGCATGATCACACTGTATTTTGTTATTCTCCAGCTCCAGATAAGAGCAACCAGACAGAGAAGAGATGAAAAGCCCAGGCTGCATGAGTGTCACATGCCCAGAATCACAGTGGAACACTATGATGAAGTCCAGTTTCATTGGGAAGTATCCAGCAATCACAATTATGAAATCCTCTTACATACAGCTCCCGCTTTATTAGCTGTGCATCTTCATTTTCTGGAAAAAAATTGCATGGGTATCCTAAGGTTGACAGTCTCTTTCATTATAAAACTTGATTGGCAGTCTGTGAACTGAATGAGGAGAGAATGCTAAGAAAAAAATTGCATGAGCTAATGTAATTATAGATGGTAATTCTTACATCTAAGACAGACTAATTAAGGCTGTATAGGCAACCTTAATTCTGACATTTTTCTAACTTCTGAGTAATTGACCTTGCAATTGCAGCACTCCACATGTATCAATTATAATTAGCTTTTAAAAACATGAAAAACAGCCACTGTTGCTGAGGCAGAAAAAAAAAAAGATAAAAAAGGGAAGAAATCCTTTCCTCTGGAGCTGAGCTCTGATTTTTTTGAGAGTCAAATCTTTCAGAACCACAGTTCAGAAGGCTGCAAGATGACTTACCTACTCCAGGCAGGCTGGCGCGTGACACCATTAGTAACCCCTACACGGGGCACTTACTAGAAACTGGAATACACATCAGCACTGAGAGTTTTCCAGCATACTTGTTGTTGAAAGGTGATGATTAAGAATGCCTGGTAACAATAGAGGCTTGGTGCTATTGTTGCTGCTGCCAAGCTCTCTTGCCCTCGATTTGTCTCTGTAGTCCTCTGTTTTTGCCTTTCTTATCCAAATTCCTTCTCCTGCTATTGCCTTATTTTGTTTACTCATTCTTCTGGGCTTTGGTCCTTGTACTTCCTGAGCTGTAGATTGGATGTTTCTTTCTGCTCCAGTTGCCTGTACTCAGCCTGCCTTCTCTGAGACCTCATCTCAATTGAAAAATGAACCATGAAACTCCCTGAAGATTCCACCAAAGTGCTATCTTGGGGTAAATTTTGTGTGTATTTTGGCACTGGCCTACTTTCATACAGAGCCTGGAAGGTAGAACCACAGTGTCCCCTATTAAAAGATGAAAACCTTGCCTCCCTGCCAAGCAGTCGCAATATATCTTTTATTACTAATGTTTCTAATATGACTCTGCAACTTCTCCCCAAACTCATTGTGAGAACCTTTTAACTCATGTTTTATTTATTTTTAAATAATTCAGAAACTCAAGATAGAAAACTTCAGGTTTTATTTTGGAGCATGGCAAACTTACTATGTAATTATTATAACGTAGAATTATATAGGGAGAAAAAGTTAACTGAGGTGTGCTTTAGAATCACTATCTCTACCTCTCTTCCACAGGCAGTAATAAGCAGAAGGTTATTATTAGAGTAATAATGGTAACTGACTTTTGATTAGTAGTCAAAAATTTAACTCACCTAGTTTGAAAGCCTCAGAAATAGAAATATTTATTTTACAATATTTTTAAATAAATAAAATTGTCTTATTGAGTAGATGAGTTCCTACTGACAGTTGCAAATATTGTTTCAGTTCAATCTTTGCTTAGCCTGCTGTCAGAAACCAAACTTACATGTTTTTTCAAATGACTAAAATGAGTTCAATCCCAAGCAATTACAGCAATAAAAGAGCATCTGATTTCTCAAAACTTAGTTTGGAAGAAAAAGAATGAAACAAAGTCTCCATTCTGGAACCCTGGCATAGATGTATTTTGATGTTCTAATGTTAGAGGAAAAAAAATTCCACGAGGAACTATGATATTCTCAAATGATACAGCCAAGACTTTCTTAATATACAGTATCAGAATTCTTCACCAGATACTGCCCAGGGAGAACACCATCTTAAGAATTAATGAATATAAACAAGCAATAAATGAATTTAGAGTTAGCATTTTCTCGCCATTAAAACAGTGAGATGCTGGTGCATTTGCAAAGGCAATGTATTTATACAAGGTATGCAGCAGGCTCCCTCTTCCCGGGGCATATATTTATATTTGAGCTGCATGTCCTGGGCTCCCCTTAACAGTGAGGAAGAAGCAACTTTACGACACAGAACCAAGCCTCCAAAAATGAGCCATATCTAATTAACAGAGCCAAGGGTGTCATCTATGCTGTAATTTTCACTGAACTTTAATGTTGTAAAGAGATTTTTTTTCCAGATCTCTTTTTATTTCCCAAGAGACTGTTCAAGTTTTCACTGAGTCTTTTTATACCAGTCTAGGGTTTGGTCCTGGGGGGGGTTGTTTGTATTGTTGTGCTTGTTTGTTTGTTTGTTTAGGGGGGTTTTGCTGGTTGGTTTTGTTTTGCTTTTGATTTTGGGGTTTTTTTACATTTATCAAAAAAAAAGGGACTGGAATACTTCTTGATATCAAATTCTGTTTATTAATGGGAAATAAGAGAAATCATCTGATAAACTTGATACTCAGTTCCTCTTTTTAGAACCTGTTTATTTATCGTTTGAAGAGCTAGCTTAAAGCAATGAAAAGCAAAGACTAAGATTTATTTCAAATCTGAACAAGTTTACAAAAATTTAAGTAAAAAACTGAATTGTGATATTCTTCAATCTATTGTATTTACTGTTAAAAAGAGAGGAAAGCAGAAGGAAGTGAGTAGGTGCAAAGCATATACTTTTAAAAATTATTATTCAAAATTGAAAATTTGCCATGGCATGTTGCTTTTAATTGTATTTTTCAATATATTATAGCTATTCTAGAGTTTTCTATTTGTTTTCCCAAGATAAATATGACACTGAAAGGTGTGTATCACAAGCTTTGCTTCTTTTGCTCATACTGTATAGAGCAGCAGTGAAAGTAGTATCGGAAGGCAAAGATGTACAGAATTAGCAGGATTAAATAAGGGCTATGAAGTAGTAGATAAAAAGAGCATTGATGAGAATGAGAAAAATAAATCAGTTTATTTTCAGCTGATCACTACTGGTGAATTAGATAAAAAGGAGAGCAGCTACTAGTTAACTGACGGAAATAAAACTGAGTCACATTGTATTGGATTAACTTTGCCAAAAACTAAATTCTCATCCTGTAGCTCACTCAGTCCCTTCTCCCACAGGGTGGACTGCTATAAGGAAAGTTACTTCCATGCCAGCCAGACCCAGCAAAGATCTCTACAGAAAATATTTTCAACTCATGTTTGACAAAATAATAGGTTTTAATTGAAAGATTTCCCAGACAAATGGGAAATTCTACTTTTATTGGACTCTTGTGTTTTCTGATTCTCGCTTTGAATCTGCAAAAACACTAGGTATCTCCAGATCATTAATTACAACCTTTGACTTTGCAAATGACCATTTACATAAAAACAAAAATTACACTCAACTACTTGAAAATTAAGGCTTGCATGCCATATTAAATAATGAAAAATAAATATAAACTGTTTCTTAGCAAACAGAATTTTCAGCGGTGGACTTGAGCAGATAATAAAGCAACATTTAAGATGCAGTTTCTGTAGGGAAAAACAAAGAGTAATTTTTTCAAGAAATAGATTAAGTTAGCTAATTTCACAAATTTCCTTGTTAAATGTCAATTCCAGCCCCCTAAATTCATTGCAGTACTGCAGAAGAAATTGGAGCTGAAATTTTCCTTGGAGCAAACTTAAGTACATGCACACGAAATAATGGAGCATGTAGATTCAGAAAGACACAAATAACTTGCTGCGGTATAGAGCCTTGGAATACTCTGGCAGCCAGTCTTATTTATGGAAAAGGTCTCAATAACTAGAGGACATGTCAGAAGGTATGCCCACATCTAAAGTAAACACTGTAAATAGAGCTTTCAGTGTATATATCTTTTTCAAATCTTCTGTCTTTTTAGTACACTCTTGTCTGAACCTACCAGTCATTTAATGGTAATTTATAAATTGTTTCTCTGCTGACTGTTATGACAGAAGCCTTAAAATCCTCAGTGTGTGAGATGGCAAAAAAGAATTCAAGTTTTACATTTCTTCTTAGGAAGCTGTTTTTTTGGTGTTATAAGTAAATGACAACAAATGGTCCACTAACTTGGTAATAATTTAGAGCCCCCACATCTATCTGTATGAGTCAAAAATCAACTCAGCAGCTCCACTGTGGAGATAAAACACATCTGTGTCAACAAATCTGCATGTCTAGGTCAAATGAATGAATAGGAGACTCACTTGATTCTGGGAGGCTGCATAATGTGCAAGAAAACAGGAAGAGCACACTGAGCCGGACCAAGGGTATGTTTGCTGAATGTATTTTGACAGTAGCAAGTGGCAGTTGACAGGAGAGAGCCTGTGAGAACCAGACAAGCCTTTAAGATACAGGCTTATCCTATGTTTTTTCTGCTCTATCCTCTCAGATTTCACCAGACTGTCTCGGGATTTCTGGAGCCAGAGATATTTTTGTTTGCTAAAGTCTCAATGTGTATCTCTTCCATGAGTTTGTCATATTGCTTTTTGAACCGATTTGCACTTTTGACATCTGGAATGCTGCTTGGCAGACTTTTCACAGTGTATATATTCAGGTCAAAAATATATTTCTTGTTCGCTTGTTTCAACCTGCTCAGTGATGATGTCTTTTCATGAGCCCTAGTTTTCACACTGTTAGAAATAAGGAGTGTTTTCCACTCTTATATCCCATGGGACTTGAAGACCCGCTAAGTTCAGACCTACAGAATTCATACATTTTTGAGGTAAAATTTAGGTTGCTATATCACTCTGTTACAATGAATACATTTATTTCAGAAAATACCAGATTCAGTTCCAAGAAAACTATTTTTACTGTTTGTCCAAGCTACTCTCAAAAGAAACAAATTTATACAATAATTTGTATACTGACAGTTTCAAATTTGTTGTTAGAATTACCTGTCAGATACTTAGACAGAATCAATTTGAAGACGTTCATTCTTTTACTAATCATAAATAATAATAAAACTTTCCAATTTTAGCTTTTGAAAAAAAATTACATACATTTGCAAGAAATAATAACACCATTCACAAGCATTCAGTACAATGTTTCATAAGTGCAATGTAAGGCATTGTAAATTCCAGTTTCAGATAAAAATGCATTGCTTTTTTTCCCATAAATAAGTGGTTGTGCTATGGCAAGCTATCCCAAGAAATTTTATACATAACCCCTTGAAAATTGCAGAGAACAGACAGAACTGTCTGAAGGTATTCAGCATGACCAGGGAAGTTGAAATGATCATGACATAAAGTAATCTTGCTTAATATCCCTTTTAGCTTTTCTGCTTAACTCTGGCTTGTCCAGAAGTTCTTACTATTCTAGCCATTTGCAGTGAAATACAAAATCATTTTCTGTATCTGTAGCCTATAAAATCTGTAGATTATAAAACAAATGCAGAAGCCTAGGAAATTTCTAGATTTCCTCAACGTATCTCCATTTTGGGGCAAAGAGCAACTTTTTCAACTCTCCTCTCCTCACTTTTCTGTCTTATGCAGCTAAAAAACCACTGGGTTTCACATTATGTGTATTGAATAGCTGAATAATATAAGGGTTCTGGATGTTAAGTTTCAGAGATGAAAGACAGGAAAAGCTTGGTAAATTAATTGCCTGCATCTATTGACAGATGCTCCAACTTCATAATGGTTCTGTTATTAAAAAATATTTTTTAAAAATAGTCTTTGTCCCTATCAATTTTATCATAATTGACTTAATGATATAAAGTTATCAAATTTATTATAACTGAAAATCTGTCAAAATCCTGTCTTAGCTAAAGCTGTCGTCTTTTTCAGACTTAGGTCTGCCAGACTCCTGATATCAGCACATATTCCAACTTATTTTGCAACAATCACTGTATAGTTTCTCACTGCTCTTCCTTCTGAAGTATCCCTTGAATCTGACGCATCATCAGATGTGGCAGTGCATGTTTTAGGTTTTTGAATTTGTATTGGTATTTTGTTATTTGTTTGTAATGGTATGTTCCTTTCACCCCCCCATTCCTACCCCTGAATAGACCTGGTTTCCCCCTGATGTAACCACACCCCTTCCCTTTTGCATTGGCCCAGAGTGTTCCCCGCCCAGGCTGCAACCTGAGAAAGGGGGACAAAAAGGCCGAGCACATGTTCTGGCCTGTTCTGTTCTGGTTCTGGCTTCTGGCTCTGGCCTCCGAGCACATGCTTTGGCAAGTGCTCTCCTGCACATGGAGCCACAGAAATAAACACCTTTACATACCCAAGCCAGGACCCGCTTCTTCATTTCCAAGCCTCATCCAAGCTTCCAGCCAGCAGATTTGGAGGACCCGCAGACTGCTATAAATTGGCCTGGGGACTGCTAGCCAGTAAAAGCACCCCCATCGAACACGCCACTTTATAATCATCAGCTTTATAAATCTCAACTACTCCATCTCAGCTACTTCCATGAGGTTTGCCTTGTTCTTCCCTGGCTTTAGAAAGGGATATTTAGAATGGTATATGGAAAACAAGGAGAAGGAGGACAAGACTGTGAAGTGGCACTTAGGAACTGACTGTCCCAGGGATGTATTGGGGATCTTATTCCCCACCATGCACTTTGCTGCTCTTGTACATTTGAAATACTTGAGGCTCAACTTTTTAAAAGAAAGTCAAAAGTCATATATCATGATGTATTTCAAGACCTAAAACTTTCAAGGAATAGCACCAAATATCCACAAAAACTAAATGAAATCATGAGAGATGACAGCCATAGAATGAAAGCCCCATTGTAGGAATTCTTGTGGAAAGAAGTGCTGTGTAAGATGGTCCATTTTAAATACTGTCATGCTCTCTTGTGGTACCAACTGTATTAAACTTGAGTGAAATTGATTATGAAATACTACAGATGGTGGATTATAGAAATATGTAACTTCCCACACAATGCATTGACTAAAGGAAATTCTGAGGAAGTAACTTCTAGAAATAGGCATACAGCATGAAAAAGTGATTTTAGTCACTTAGGTTTAGAGGTGAATGTTGGAATTGGGAAACAATTGGAAGACTAAACTTCTAGATGTACTCTTTATGTGGAATTGCTGACAAAACTTGCTATTGCAATTTCTATATTTGTTGAATGCCAGCCAGCAAGATATGTGCATATTTTGGGAACTAAACAGGCTGGCCTGAATATTGCAAAGGAACTAATGAATCTAATCTCTAAAATCCTATTTGTACTTGGTAAATGAGATCATATTTTTATCATAAAATCTGCTACAAATTGTCAGCACTGTAGTATAACTTCAATTCACACTTTTTCTATAAGCATTTGAGGAAATATTATCAAGTTGCATGATCTAATAAATTCATAAAAACTTACTAACAACTCAATATTCATTTTTTAACAGTCTGAATCCAAGCTAGTATATACAATTTTGGTATTCAACTCAAACCTGACTTTGAAATTCCTAGAGCCAGACCCAGGAGCCATCCTCTGTCCCAGTGCATAGCTTTATTTTTCTTATACTATAAATTGCTATTGGGTAAAAATTTTCTTTGTCTTTATTAAACCGAAAGCTTGAAATTGTGTTCTTCTATACACTTTCTGTTTTCAGATATGAGAATAAAGTAAAGTGTTGTCATGCTGAGCACAACATTTTCTTAGTGAAGGTCAGTCATGACATTTAAATGAAAATGTCTTCATATTTACAGTCTAGATACAACAAAAAATGGTTGTAATTTTATTTTCTTGTATTTTTTAATTTTTCTCAAAGGACATTTGGACGATTCTGAAAATAAGAAAAGCAATGGCATTTTGCTGCAAGATCACATTGTCTAAGAAGTGATTCAGAAAGGTGTTTGAAGGAAGAAAGGAATTAGCTTAATTGCTATGTCCCTCCTTCCTTATGTAATGTTCTACAATGCCATAGAAAGAACCAGGAAGACTTGTTTATGTTTTGAGATAAATAAAAAGTATTGTCAGACATTCTTGCCTTCCAAATCCCAACTTTCTAAATCTCACTGGGGTCAGTAGGAGTCAAGTGACAAAATCCAACAGAACCATAGCACAGTGCACTGATCCTTTTGCTCCAAGATATGACTAAAGGCTATTGGCTGTTTTGGGGAGTCCAGTTTATGCTACTGCTTCATCCTGGACTGCTACAACAGACTTAGATAAGAAACACATTTTATTGCTGAAATTGGATCACATTTGACTTGCATATATGCATATTTTATATATTACATATACATATTTTATGTATACATTTTTTCAAAGAAGCTCTAAGTCTGGTCATCTATTTCTAGAAAAAAACCACAATTTGTTGTCTCATGGTAATTGAATTGTGTATCGCATATACATTAAAAAAATCAATTATCTGGTTTGGGTTTTTTTTCTGGAGACTTTTTGTTTCAACTGTTAAACCCTTATCTTGATCCTGATATGATCAACTGGTATGAAACCAGTTCTGATCACCATGATATCTTATTCTCCAATAAAAAAATAAAGCAAACAACATGAAAGTATGAACTAAAGCATAGCCTGTAAAATCTCAAATTCCTCCTAAATGACAACACAGTAATTATTAATTGGAAAAAATTCAAAAATTACTAAATTTTCATGTTAATGTAAATTCCAGAAAACATTAATAATTGTGTAGATGATTTCATATTAAAAAACAGGAGTTAATACTTAGTTGTTTTTAGTATTGTGCACTTTGATTAATATATTAATAATTTATACAATAAATTAACCATAATTACTGAATTGCAACAACTGAAAATGTATGTTAACAGATGGTGCATGTGGTTTACTGTGAATAGCAATATTAAAAATCTTTGGGTTTACCTGCTATCCTATTTTGCAGCCTAACATTGTAAGAGAACCTGTTCCAAATTATTGACCTGTAAAAGCAAATTGCAGCAAAGTCCTTGTTGGCCAATTCCCACACTCCTGATGGTATCCTGCTCTGACAAACTGAAGAGTTGGAAAATTAGGAGGTGCTCAGTCTGCCAGAAAGACAATAGAATATGCCTAATTCTAATCTACATTTCTAATCGCGGTTCAATTGAAAAGAGGTAGCAGATTAAATACTTAAAAAAAAAAAAAGACGACAAAAAAGAAATCCCCGAAAGAACCATACTCCTGCTGGACACAGGAGAAGCTGGAAAGAGGCGTTAAGGTGTGACCTGTTCCTGAGGGCCTCCTTCCCAGCTGTCAGCGGCCAGTGTAGAGCCCAGTTGAAGGTCTCTATGAAGATAAAGTTGCATCTGAGGCTTTCAGCAGCCTGCAGTGCAGAATAGTGGCTGAGGTCCATCTCAGTCAGGGGCCAGAAGAAGAAAAGAGAAGTTTCACAAAGTTCTCTGAAACTTGACACGTTGCTTACTTGTTGCAGAAATGGCAGAGGAAGGGTTGAAAGCTTTTCACATGAAATACACTGGAAAATACAAGGGGACTCAGACTTACAACGTAAATGCTTTTTCTTAACATTTGCCATCAGCAGACTAGAAGCAATGGAGTTAATTTTATCAGTGTGAGTGAAGGTCAGACTTTATGACTGCTTGACCTCCAAAGACATCTGCAGTTTAAGTCTGTGGTGGAAGTCCAGAGATGAAGTAAAGGTAAATGTTTCTTCCTCCACCTTAGCACCATTTCTCTGTAATGGGAAATTATTGCTCTTATCTGCTTTGCACCTACTGTAAAGGCCATACAAATGCTGCTGTTATATAGTCAAAGAAAGAAAAGAAAGTTTTAACTAAAGCATAATTATGGACTGCCCAACATACACAATAGCTGTGCTAGAGTTGATTGTGACCTGTAATGAGCTACTCTTAACCTACAGTACTATATGTAAAAGTGAAATTTTCTGTCTTCCTGAGTTACCTGAGTGCCCAAAGACTAATTTCCAAACTGTATCACTTCTTAGTTGGGGAGCAGGGGGACAGGAGGAGTGTCTGTGTATTTTGGATGCCTCCATATAAAGTTTTCAGTCTTCTAGTATTTGCCATAGGTTCCCATTTCCTTTTTAGATCTATCTATGAGATGCTGTGGATTTTAAGCAAGTTTTTTTTTTTTTAATATTGAAAAACATTTAAGTAGACATACATATTTAAAATTTTATTCCATTATATTTAAAACTGATATATAAGACTTAAAACACAGAATAATGATTAACTTTTGAAACAAAAATATAACAAATCCTCAAATATATAAATCCAATAAAATAAAATCCAATAAAAATCCAATAAATCCAATAAAAGTAATGATAAAAACATGAGTAAAGAATCTAAAGGAAAATCGATCTTCATTTTTACTATAAACTATTCAAGGAAACCTCATAAAGACATAGATGGTAGATGCTCTTGGTTTTCTCAAATGTAATAGCTAAGTGTTACCTCTGATATCTTCTTTCTGTTGTAAATGTATATTTTTTTAATGGTTTCTAAATTACTGAATGGACATTCAGTTGTGCTTTTATCGGCAATCATGGAGTACCGGTTTTCTGTAATTATTAAATGTTATTAATGACCACTAATTTTTTTTGTAGGCATGATCAAGAAAAGCAAATGATATAATTTTCACAGAGTTAAAATAAGGGCAGACAGGAAAAAGAATTCATCAAGGTTTAATGTATACAGCACATGAAGCAGCTCTAAGTCACTTGAAAGTTTTCTGTAGTTATTAAACTCTAGAACAAGGAAGTTTGACTTGAGCTAGCTGTCAGATCCCCACCCAATGACTTTCTCACTCCCCATTCTCAGTGGGACAGGGGAAGAAAACATGATGGAAAAGCTTGGGAACTGAGATAAAAGCAGTTTATTAGTAGTTTGTTATTTATTATTATGGGCTGCTATGAGGAAAGTTAACTCCACCACATCCTGAACCAGTATATAAATACATCTTAAGTAATCAATTACATTATATAATTCACTCTGAAAACAGAATAAGGAAGGTAATAATTTATTTTAGCCTAGTATAACAAATGATTCATAAAGAATATTTTTAGAAACATTTTCAATGCTAATATAAGAAGAGCTAGTTAAGGATTTTTTTCTGACCATTTCATTACCAGTTTCCTTGCTCGTGGACTTGAGTGCATTCACTCTCCTTTAGGCAATTATATACTGATTTGCCCTATAGAGACACAAATATACTGGAGAACTTAAGAGAAAATGTGTTTGGGGAATTTTAGTCCCACCTTGCTACTGACGCCTGGTAGGTAATACATGTTTTTATGTCTCCTGACATTAAGATGAACAAAAAACTGACCATTTTCATCATAGGGCTCCCTCAATGCCCGAAAAAATATTTTTAGGAGTATTCAACATTTTCTTCATTTTTTCTTGCTTTTCTAGAGGTTTTACTGACAGCAAATATGGTTGTCTGAATATCACCCAGATGTTAGGACAAACTGTTGGCAGCCCACTGAGAAAGTTCGTCATTTTTGAGTAAGCCTGGATCCAGCACTGGGAGCCAAAATGAGTCCGTAGCACCTTCTGCTATGATAAAGAGATGACAGCTTGAAAATGTCATTTCTGAAAGAGCTGTTAGTTTTGTCATTTCACACTGTGGTCTAGTTAAAATTAAAACAATAGAATAAAAGTATTTGGCTTGTAGCCTTTCTTCAAGCATGCAATACTTTAAATATGCATTTTTTCTGAAGCATTAACATGTAGCTAAATAGTGTAGAGTAAGCAACACTAAATTAAATAATTCAGAAACTCAGGAAGGTGAAACACCTAATTAAAAAAAAGCAAAAACTCAAACTTATCCCATCGTACTGAGGAAAGACAGATAATATCTTTCTTCTACTTTTCTTTCTCCTTTTTTTCAAGTAGCTTTTATTGTGTCAAAAGTTACTTGTAAATGATTGAGATACAGTTAAATAGAGCAAATATTTCTCAGATCAAATGCAACATGAAATGGGGAATTTGGATCACCTAGCTGTAACCACAAAAAAAAAAAAAAGAAAAAAAACCTTAATCTTCAAATTCCTCTAGTCATCTACATTATTTCCATGGTAAAGCATAGAAACAGGCATCATCTATGAACAGTTTATACAGATTATGTTAGATGTTTAGGGCATAGGAAAGATGGATCAATGACTAACCTAGCTCTTGAGAGAAGCGAATAAGTGAGACAAATTCTCATCTCTTCTCTGAAACATTATCTTTTTTTGGCTTTTTTCTTTAACTGTCATATCTTTTGATAGACTCTTCATCTCAGTACCAATTCCTGATATCAGACCAATAAATATGCTGTTATCTTCACTATAGTCCAGTCCTTGATTCCACCATTACAAGACAAGCATATGTATGCACATCAGTATCAATCACAGCACAATGGGTCTTCAAATTGCTTTAATATTTCACAGGGAAGAACAAGCTGCATGAGTGGTACAGCTCAGTGGTGACTGAGCACAAAACTTAATGGAATCCATTTAAAACACATTCTTAAAATATTCAATCAAAATGGCAATTTCACATTCTTGCCTTTAAATTAACAGCTCATAGTCATTTGTTCATAAGTAACTCCATTTTAATCCTCCTCATGTACAGATACTACAAAATTATCTAAGGTCAAGATATATGTTTATGAGATTTTTCCTTCTTTATATTTTAGTTTTATAATTATTTTAATATATTCCTTCATTAGTCTTTGCTTGAGTAAAACACTACCCAGAAAAAACAATTTTAGCCTCAGACAAAGATAATGAAGTTTTGAAGTTTGATTCTGAGACTAGGTCATCAGATGTAAAACTTTGATTTTCCCACATTGTGGCTTTTTGGGTGACATTTAAAAACCCACTGAAATTAAAATGTTATTCACTGGAATTCACCACATTTCATGACTTATTTAATATTGCTTAAATTTAAAATTGGAAACTTGCAAATTATTTATCAGGTATGCAAATGTATGTTTGTGATATGGAATATTTGGTTTAAAATGAAAGCATACAAAGCACAAGGTTTTAAAATTTTGCAGTCCTTTAGCCATGCTATGGCTGCCACTTGTTATGGTTGTCTCATAATTGTTTCATAAACTCTGCATAAGAAATCAAAGAGCTCACTGTTGGTCCTGTAGAATAAGTGTACATCATGACAGGAGCTGATAGTACATGTGCATGCAATCTCAGAAAGAAAGTAATTAGAGAGATGTTAAAGAAGCTATTTGCACTCTCTGATACTAGACATCTGTCTTAGGTAGCTAAAAGTTTTCTTGGCAATCAAGAATGTTGTTTCTTGAGACAACAAATGAAGCTACTACCCTGTCCTGCCCATTCTAACTAACTGCTGCAGAGATTTCTGAGTTCTTTGTCAATGACCTCCTCATTGCAGGCTAAATTCAGTTAGGTTTTTTCCCTCAGAAAATTGCACCATAAACTCTTGTTACGCAAGATTTGATTAATGTCCATTTCAGATGTCCCTGTAGCAAGGGCAGAACACAGATGGAAGCTGGCCACTGATCTGAGTTAAGCCATTTCCACCCATCAATCAGCATCTGCAGTTTATAGCAGGATGTCTCGAGGAAACGTGGTATCAGTGATACCTTACTGTAAGAAGCTGAGAGGTTCAGAAATTGATTAACGAGAAGGTCCAGAGTCCATCAAGTGAGAGCAAGATAGAGAGGTGGGTGTACCATTCTAAGGCAAGCTCTCATCACTCATCCATCAGAGCCCTACGTTTACAGATGGGTGGCTTCAGTTTCCCTCTTCAGTCAGTGGAGAAAAAGGCTTCTCTTAGGGTGAGCTAAAGCTAGAAACTAACTCAGCTGCATGCAAGTGGAACTCGTTCCGTTCCTTTGACAGCAGGACTCCAAAGTTACTGTACTTAAACACTAAACTTAGACCTTGTGAGTACTCCTTAAGAACAAATAAATTGTCCTTTGAAATCTTGAAGAAATATGTTGAAGGGAAAACAAAAGACTTAAAAGTGGCTACATCCTGAATCCATTTTACAAATATAGTGACCAATGCATTGCAGTGACTACATACCTCAGCTTTTCCTGACAAACCTATCAAAGAGTAATGAAGAAAAGATGTAGAGACAGGTGATTTCACCTTACTTCTTCTCCATAGTCTAGCAAGAACCAGGCAAAACACTGACTGATAATGCTGGAAAATACTTATTTTCTAGTCCTCTTTTTATATTGGCAGTATATTGGCAGAGTCTTTTGAACTCTGCATTCTATTCAGGTCATTCAGAAACAACACAATAAAAAGTGATTCTGACCCTGAACAGGCAAGCCATTTTCTGATGCTGAATTTACATGCCTGTTTGTTTCCACTGTGTTTGAGAATGTAGAATGGACAGCATTTAAAATGTTTGTCTATGAATATAGGCAGTATGAGATAGAAAGGGTTAATGCTGAAGAATAGGACTGAAGAGATATTGTTTCTTCTTCTGCAAAGCTCTATTTTCCTGAGTAAGGAAAAAATGCATAGTGAGTTAGTCTACACTTGAAACACCTTCTCTCAACAGGGTATACTAACCTTCAGTGAGCTCTCTCCTACCACAGTAGGCCACTTGAACTCTTCAGACTAGTTTGGTATCTCTGTGTCAAATTGCAAGACTGATTTACTCCCAGAACTATATTCCTAACTCGAAGTAATCATAATTTTATGTTATGTAATTTTGCTAGAAATAATATAATAAAGCCATTTACACTGATTACTTGTGGTATAAACACAGCACTACCTTTTAAACAGGAATTCATCAGGAAGAACCTTCTAGTGCTATAGAACTGATACAGGGATCCTGGTGGGAAAACAGGGAATTGGCCCTGTGTAAAAAATATATTGATTTATGACGGACCCTGATCATTAGTGTTTCAGAGACTTTTCCCCCAAAGGATATTCTATCTAAACTTATACTGTACTAGTTGTAGTGAATCTGAAACCCAGTCATGGGAGGTATGACAGCAGGTGACTGCCTTGGCTACAGTGATCATGAAATGGTCAAGTCTAAAATTTTCAGTGAAATCATGGAATCACAGAATTGGTCAGGTGGGAAGGGATTACAGCCCAACCTCAAACAGGGTCATCCTAGAGCATATGGCAGAGAATTGTATCCAGACTATCCAGAATATCTCCAGTGAGGGAGACTCCTGACAATTATTGGCAATCTGTTCCAGTTTGCTGTTGCTAACAAGAAAAAAAGGACAGCAGAGCTGTTACCCTACATTTCAGGAGAGCAAACGTTAAGCTATTCAAGAAGCTATTTAGCAGAGTACTCCAGGAATCTGCTTTTGATGGTTTAGGAGTTCAAGAGTGCTGGTATGTATTTAAGAACCACATTGTAGACCAACAGGAGCAACAATTCTACTGTGTCATAAAACAAGAAAGCAGGGTAGAAGACCAGCTTAGCTGACTATGAAACTCCATGTTGAAATCAAGAGAAAAAAATTTGCATGAACTCTGGAAGCAAGTTCAGGCTTTCCAAAAAGAATAGAGACCTCTGTTTTGTAGATGCAGGAAGAAGATGCAAAAAGTCAAAGCTCAATTAGAGTGAAATTAGCCATTGTTGTGTCATGCAACAAGAAAAGTTTTCAAAGTGCATTAATAGCAAGAGGAGATCTAAAGGAAGCATTGGAATGATCCTTTTTGAAGATGATGATCTGACTAGTAGGAATGAAGAGAAAGTTGGTGGCTACTTGGTACTTTTTTGAAAAATCCAGATATCTCACTGCTCAGATAAGTCAAGATTTTAATGGTTAAAACATCAGTCTCTTAAGGCTGCTTCTGTGTAAGTGTTTAGTGGACCTACTGTCTAATTTCAGACACTACAGAAATATTTTTGACAAGATGCATCTGCATGCATGACTACAAGCACGTGCGTGTGGGAGGAATCTCATTCTACTGGGCTAAACTCAGGGGATAAAAATAAAAAGGTGCCACTTAATCCTTAAAATATATCTGAACATACTGAGCATTTAAATTTAACAGTCATTAATGCTCAACACTGGATTTCAAAGAGAATGTTTGTGATAGGGATGTGATGTAATGTCATGTTCTCTTGCTTATAATTAGTTACTAAGTTATCTTGTAAGTCACCACCTGACAGTTATTAGTATTTTATATCTGCAATGGCAACAAGATTATTAGTTAAAGGTTATTCAGACACTAAATGAAAAATAATATAAAGTAAATGCCAGCACAAAACATCTCAAAATAGGTGTTTTATTTCCTATTTTTTAGAGAAAATTAGCTAGAAAAATACCCAATCTTACTGGGGCAAAAAACCCCAAATCAAACAAATTTGTCTGTTCAGAAGTTTTCTGCTAGATGTCTATTACATTTCATTTCAGTATCACGAAACCAAGTATTAGCAGTGAAAATGGTTTTGACCAGAAATTCATAATAATAATTAGAGAATCAAAATATCTTTCTATCTGTATTAGCTTAACAACTGGATTACTGCACAAGGGACTTCAGAAAGAAGGGACTGAAAAAAATTGCTGACATGCATAACAAAAATTTACTGCAAAGGCTATACTAACACCATTGCATTCCTTTATTTTTCCATTCTTTAACTTAGAGTATTGTCTTGCAGCTATAAATGAACTAGGTTGTATCTAGCACAGGAAATATCTGAAGCAGAATGAGAGCTGCTATACAGAGTCATAAAGAAATTACATTAAGCCCTACTAAAGAGTCTAAGAGGAAAACAAAACAAAACAAAACCAAACCAAAACAAAATAAAAAAAAACTGAATAGAATAAGGCTTAGAGCAAGCAGTTCTGTTCCTCATAGAGCTCCCAAATTTACATAATTACTGTAGAGGGACTTTTCCAAGTCAGAGGTTACATCCTTATGATCATGTTTAGCAGCCACTAAAGACCTATTCTTTGTGCACATGTCCAGTTCCCTTTTAAACTCATTTGTATTTTGGCCTTCATAGCATCTTGTGGCAATAAATTACATGCTCTAATTGAGCTCTATGCAGAAAAGAATTTAATTCCTTCTCAGCACCTTTCCAACATCTCCTAGATTTGGGAAGTGTAAGGCATGAACTGGATGCAAGACAAGCCAGGAGAAAAAAGGAAGGAGTGTTTAATGGGAAAATAATAAAAAACTAATCATTCTATAATGTTCTTAGTGCAATGAGAGTGGTAGGAGGCACTGAATATATTTCTGCAGCTGAGCAACAAAAATACTTTCAGTGGGTTTTTACAGACTTTGCTTCAGAGACTTGTGCAGAGCTATTACAAATTTCTTGGGCCACATTTGTTTTTATTGAAAAAAAGAAGAGCTTTAGGGTTGGGAAGTATCCTGAAAATCTTTCTTCATTAAAGCAAAGATCTTATCTTCTTCAGAAAAACAGCTGTCTCTCCATTCTCTAAAGCACATTTTGGAACTTTAAACAGATGTTTTAAAACTGCAGCTTTGTATCTTGGTTCCAGACACATTTCATGATGACAAGAACTTCTACAGTCTATTGCATTCAGATCTTACAGATATTCTAAGAACTGGGGAATTAAGGAGATCGGTAAACAGATGCAGGGTAACAACTTGCTTTTTCCAATGTGTTTTCACCATTACCAATATGACTGCAAGGGAAATGCAAGAATAAGAGAAGGTAGCTAGACAACAGAAATTCCTGGATCTAGCAGGCCTGGCAGCTGAAAGCAAGTGAAAACATATAGCTACCACCCTATCCTACATCTGCTCACTTGCTATGGAAATAAGACAGCAGTAACTGATTTATGCATCTCAAGGCCAGAATGGTGTCAAGTGGCTGACATGATTTCTGCCAAAATGCCAACAGCCCTCGCTCTTCAGCAGCAGAGAATATTAATGAGCCTTAGCCACAATCTGGTCCAGGACTGCTTCCTACAAGGTGTTACAGAGAGAAGTCCATGCCTCATGTCTCACAGGCACCCTCCATACGGAAATTCCCTTCGGTTTTGCTTCATGATATAAAAGATGTAGAGGATTTGAACATTAAAAACTTGGTGGGTTTAGTGATCAGTTGAAATGCCAATATTTGCCACAGAATAATTTTCTCCATTGCACATGGCATGTCAAAAGAAATTTTTGTAATGTAAGGCAGATATAACTGTACAGGACACATTTCAGCTGTTGATAGATTTATATCTTTCTATTTTTCTACAGGGCAAGATAAAGAACACCAATCAAAGCTTAATATACTAAACTAGCAGGGGTATCATGGGTTTAATGACCTTTTTATTATTTGAACAGAAACTTTTTTTTTAATATTTGTGCCTATGATCTTTTGGAAAAGAAAAGAAAATAAAGGTGCATTGAAATATTTCCTATTTAGTGAACAGTCTAGAGAAAAACTGAATTATGTCTCTAGCAACAAGCCAAAAATTACAATTTTTCCAAACTTTAAAGGTTGTAATAGAAAAGTTAATTTCTTAGCTAGTCATTTGTTTCTCACCGGTAGTCATCCCCCACAGAAGAACATGCCATTTCACTGAAGTTATTTGTATTTTTCCTTTGGCTCCTCTTGTTATATTTGCAGTTGCCAGACAAATTATTTATACAGTATCTTGTTTTACTTTAAACTTACCATTAAGAGAAGTAGAAAGTCTGCATCACTTCTAGTCTACTGGATACTAATCCTGCCCTAGTAGACTGAACTATAATTTGATGTGCTTTGGAAGAAGGGCTAATAATAACAGTTACAAACATTAAACTAACATTTGTATTCAAATTGTTGATAACTCTTCGAATTTCAATACTCTTAACGAAATAGACTTAAAATGTTGTGTGAAACATAGGTAGCCTTACATGTGGAAAGTTGTCTTTTGCATTTGCATGTCACAAACAGTACTGTAAAACATCTGGAAATTTCATTAAATGATCATTTAAAGAAGGGTCACTTTAAAAAACAAAAATCAAATGAGAAAAATGATCTAAAATGGTTGCATTGTCTTTTTCTCAATTCTGTATTCTATCCAAAACTCAGTGATTACAGGATTTTTGTTCTTTGAAAGTTCATGGGGTTTCAGGTCTATTTAGTGGAAAATCTTTGGCATGTTTCCCTTTGAGATTATTTATAATACCTACAATATAGGAATATCAGGCATTTTCCTAGAGCAATAGATTCTTGTGTGATAAATAACAGCTTCAGAAAAGCTGTTCTGTGTATTTTGGTTGTAACACCTCCTGGAAAAGTTGGAATGTTACTGTTTTCATCCTACTGGGTAATACTATGTTGATATGTCTGAGAGAATGTATGTGCTGGATTGTGTTCCTGCAAAAGTTGGAGAAGGGCGGAGAGACAGTAGGCTGAAAGTATCGAACGTAGCTGGAAGGAGCAAGGAAAGAATTATAAGAATGTGAACACGTTGTCTGAAATGTCTACACCAAGGGAGGTGTTCTGTGAACCCTGAAGAACTGTCATCAAACTACTCACCTGGTCCCAGCCTTTGCAGAGGGATACAGTTGTAAATCTGAGCCCTCTTGTACAGGGAAAAACCTTCAAATCCCACTCTCCTCTCTGAATGATTATTCTAATAATGAAACAAGTAGGTAGTAATAGGCAATAGTAATAGTAGGTGTGAGTCGTCTGTAAACAAATGATCAAGGCAGGTTCAAGGAGGTGTTTCATTCTGGAAATCACCATCTCATATGTATATATACCTACCTAATTCTGATGTATGCACACATAATATTTGACAAAACCGAGGTTTCAGGCCTTTTTTTTTTGAGTATGAGCTGTTAAAAGCAGTATAGGTCTCTTGATCAGCAGGCTGGTTATTATTAAAGCTGTAATTTTTTCCCTTTGTTGTATGAGAACAAAAGGACCCAACATGGATTGTAATATCTGGGAAGCAGGGTTGCAGAAAGAAGAATTATGCTTGGACACATCATTTTCACAGTCAAAACAGTGAATTCTTGCTCAACTTCTGTATTTCTCTCCTACTGATGCAGAACATTTTAACAGAAGCAAACATATAGTCACTGTATAAATTCATATGGTGAAAGAGATTGATTTGTAATAGATGCATTTAAATTTCATTCAGTATTTGTGAATTTCAGCTTGCAAGCCATTTGTGCTGGTTCACATTATTTACTGTCTTTTGGAACTTGTTGGATTTTGGCCTTTTTTTTTTTTTTTTGGTAGTATGAATTATATGCAAAGGCTATAGTTCCTGAAACTGGTGCTTGAACCTACTACATGTACACCGTCCAAACAGCATTCATAAACCATGTCAGATTAACAGAAAAGCAATAAAGAAAAGCAATTATCAGTGTAAACAAAAACTTTCTCTCTTGTTTTTGATGTTAGCTCATACCAGAGTCAATAAACCTCAGCCTTCCAGTCTAAATAGTTACCTGGACTTTTATGTAAGTCATTTAAATTATCTTGAAGGGAAAATTGAATAGCATCCTACTTTAACACTTTGCAGACTATCAAAAATTGTTTCCTTCCAATGCACTTATTATCTTGCAATTGTATGATTTAACACGGAGGAAGTACAGGGAGATTTTTACTAGAATAACCATTTATGTATTTTTGTTAGCATGTTCTCTTGAAGAGCATGGATAAAACCATCTTGCAATAGTATGAGAGGCCTAGAGTCCTTATCCAGCTCTTAAAGAGGTACAAGTCATTCTTACATTTTATAGTTGGAATACTAGTAGCTTCTTAAAATAGAGGAAACATGAAATCAATTGTGTTTCTAATGCGTTCAGCATAAGTGACCAGCACAAGGGTCATGAAGGATATCTGAGGTACATTCAAGACACTACAATTCACTTCCCATTACTTATTCTGGAACCACATTCAATACGCTGCAAAGAGATATGTGCAGGCAATAAAACCCAAATCTTCTGTTTCTGACTGCTGCCCTTGTAAGTTCCCCATTAATTACAAAGCATATTTCATTTGTATTAGGAGGCATATTTCTTTTCTATGTATAGCTGCAGACCAAGAGAAGAAGTGCATATATTTGAAATATGTTCACATTATTGATTACTGGCGTTTCAAGAATACTTCACCAAAAAGAGCATATTAAATGTATTCCATATGTAAATAACATAACAAAATCACATTACCAAATTCTGATAATTTAATAATTAATTAATTTCATTCCATTTCTTTCTGCCACTAGCATTCTTCTGAAGCGGTCAGTTTTGAAAGGAAAAAAAGACAACCTGCTCCATCTGCATTAAAAATGTCTTCAGGATAGTAGTCAGAAAAAGGAATATGAAAACATGAACCATCCATTCAGAATTCTGCTGTCACAGAGGTTGCTGCACTTTGCTGTTTGCTCTGTTCAGACCAGGGCAGTGATAGAACCATTGTTATTCACACAGGCACTCAGTGCTGTGTGTGAGTTTACCTGCAGTTCCTCTTATCCACCAAATCTGGACACCCTTGGGCTCACCAACCCCTAATTCCTATGAAAGGAAATCCTTGCTGCTGCTTCTACGTCCTTGCACTCTGCAGGCATTAGTTGCCAGCAGAACTGATCCTTGAGGAGGGAAAGTAAAGCCCCTTTCACATCAGATCATCTTCAGCTGATCATACCTGGCGCTCTGGTGGGTTTATGAATAGCACACTGAGAGCAATTAGCTCCTGAATGAGGATAACAACGGGCGATTACCCTATTTAACAGCTGCTAAGTGGTGTTAATTGCTGGCTATATACCACAAGCTGAGCAATTTTGTGCAAACTGTACGAACAGAACAAAACAAAACAAACAGATGATGTAGGGAGAAAAATGGGTCTGAAAGAACCTCTATTAATGCCAAATAGACATACAGCTGGAGAGATCATATTCATTGCTGGTGTGAATTATTTGTAACAAGTGGTTTGTCAGATCTAGCCCATTACTGAATTGTCTGTGAATAGACAGCAATTTATACTAGTTTCTTCATTATTCACAGTCATTTAATGAATGGTTTGTATGAAAACGTTTTTTGCCTAAGGTTTTCTCCAGCATGGCTAGTTTGTGATAAATTCATTCTTATTGAATGATGCTTTGTTTTCCCTGAAAAAGAGTAAAGAATAAGATATTTTCAGAATCTGGCCTTAAATTGTAAGTTAATAATAAGCAAGTTATCTCTAAAAATGGGAAGAAAATATCTCTAAATGAAATTATGATGTAGAGTGTCTTTTCTTCTCATTGAAATGTTGGAACTAACAGGAAAATCCAGACAAGAAATCTTACAGATGTTTTTAGGTTTTTTTAGATGTTCTGTTGGTTTTCAAGTCTCTGTTGCTAAGAGCATTCACTAATCACAGTGCAGTACATGACCAGCAAAGCTGGCCACGGTGTACATTGTATTGCTTAATAGCATGTTTTAGATTTTACATGACGGACAAAAGTTGACTTATTTGGAAAGTAGAGCTGCCAATTATAAAAAGGGCCTACGTGGTGTGAAGATATTGATAAGTTATGAAAGTAATCATAGAAGGAAAAAAATTAAGGTTTTTTAAGTCCCTCTCCTGGCTTTAACTCATATAGAACAATTTTTTTTCTTAGTAGCTGTACAGTGCCATGTTTTAGATTCAGTAGGAGAATAATGTTGATAACAGAGTGATGTTTTTGTGGTCGCTTAGTCATGCTTATCCTGTCAAGGACTTTTCAGTATCTTATGGTCTGCCAGTAAGGAACTGCACAAGAAGCTCTGAGAGAGCATGGCTGAGACAGGTGACCCAAAGTGGCCAAGTGAAATTCCATACTGTGGAACATCCTACCCAGGATATAAACTGCTGGGAGCTGCTTTGCAGCAATTGTGACTTGGAGACAGACTGAGCTGGTGGGTAGAATTGTATTGTGCGTCACTTGTTTCTCGCAGCTCTCCCTCCTTTTTTATTACATTTACTGTAACTATTATTATTATCATCATCCTCATCATCCTTCTCCTCCTCATCATCACCTATGTTTTGCTGTATTTCAATTATTAAATTGTTCTTATCTCAACCCATGAGTTTTACTCTTTTCCTGATTCTCCTCCTCATCCTCCTGTGGACAAAGTGGAGTGAGTGAGCAGCTGCATGGTCCTTAATTGCCTGCTTGTGTTAAACCAGTCCCAAAAAATCACTAGAATGATATATTCACAGCAGAAAAATTATATTCTGCAAACAAATTATGAACGTCCATTTGAAATTATTCTTTGTGATGAACTACACACTAACAAGAAAAGCAGTCATCAATAAATGTGCTAGATAACATCAGAGTAGTGGGATTGTTGATCTGCCTAAGCTAAATGCTCCATGCTGGTTGCTTTTCCAGCTGTGAATCAAGAAAAATGACCCAGTACCAAGTATGCAGCAGACTGAAGGACCAGTATTGTCATCTGGTTTCTGTTGCTTTAGTTCCTCCTCAGCTTAATAAATTGATTAATTTCTCTCTCTTGTTTGCTTTATTTTAGAAAGGGTGTTATTTTCCCTAAAGTTTATGTTGGTCTTCTATACATAAATATTTCTCCCAACATGCACCCCACCATTATAAGCCATGAAAAAATTCTTTATTACCAACAGTACATTTTTCAGTGGACTCCCATAGAACAAAGGCAGGATCTTATTTTTCAGAAAGCCCATGAAAGTAATGAAACTCTTATTTAGCTAAGAGATCAAATGCTAAGCATGTCATCAAAGTGCTTAAAAGTTGTGCTTCTTTTTTCCTCTCTTCCCACAGAGCATTTGAAGGACAGGAGAGTGCTGGCATGTGATAAACATAGCTTATCTCTAAGACATGGCACTTCAGGCTATGACATTAGATTTTTGGGTGTTTTGAGCAGAAATTTTCTTGAACTGTGAAAAATGCTATTTTAGACTACATTTGATCTTCATATAATTTGAATATTTACATGGGATTTGACTTTACAAAGTAAATTAGAATTCCTCTTAATTCAATGATTTCCATATTATCAATGGGAAAGTCTCTTCTATAGCAATATTTCAAAGGTTATTCAAACATTGAGGGAGGATTTGGGGTGAGGGGGAGGGGAAGTAGGTTTTTTTTCTCTCCCTTACCATTCATTTTTGTTTAACATCCCTCAGGAAGAATGTCATAAAAAAAGAGGGAAGAGAAAGAACAGAAAATCTGGTGCTGGCAAAATGACCATTGACCCTGAAGAATAACCAGGGATTATGACTCTGGGATTTCAGCTGTACATGATAGTAGATTTACAAGCCAAACTACTAAACTTCTTAGCTTCCATGACTTAGAGAAGCTTGTTATACAGTAGTTCTTTCTTTAAATAAAATAAGTTGAACTTTAAGTCTACAGTCTGTGTAAATACATACAAACAGAGAGAGAAGAGGCACATAAACCTAGCCTTAATTTTAATAAGGCTATATTTTATATATGTCAGTAAATGTTTGTATGCTCTAAAATCATTTCAGGGAGTACAGAACCAAGTAAGGCTCCTCAGCTTGACATGTAGCACTTGGTTTGGGTAAAATAATTCCTTGGTTTATGGATGTTACAGAGTTTCCAAACGTAGAAGCCTGCTAGGGAGGAGGTTGAAGCAGCCCCATGCTGACCCTCAGTCTAACCAGTAGCTGCCTTCCAGTCTCCAAGTGCTGGCACGTGGACATACAAACCCATAGTGCCACACTAGCTGCCAGTACAGACACCCTTGCATGTTCACACACACAAATGTATTTCTCACTGCACCCCCAGATCCCTACTGTTTCTCCAGCAGCTGGCCTGGACTCCAGATCCCTTACACTGGCACCTTCATTTGCCATCTTCTCCTATGGTTGCACCCTCAGAGGCACATGCTCTGCTCCTGTCCCAGCCCACATCACCTGCTCGCTGTGTTATCTGGAAGAACCTCCACTAATTATTATTGCCATGGTCATTCCTGTTGCTGGCACCATGGACACTGCTCTGACCCCTGGTCCCAGCCTCAGGGCTATCCCTGAGCCCCACACACACACTTTTGCACACAGGACAGAGACCCCCATTCAGAAAATGTTTAGAAATGTGGCTTAGCGAGAAGCTAAGACACACAGTAATGATCATGAACAGGGCATAGACAAGCAGATGCACCTGCTTGCACACAACTGGCTTATCTATCAACTTACACTTCTATTTTCCCAGTTGTTCTTCCCCAAGATACCTTGATTCTTCCTTTTTCCCACCTGTGGTTTGTCCCTAAAACATAATCAATCCTGTGCAATCCAAGTGCCCTTCCCCTGCACTCCATACTGAGGTCCATTCCCTTGATCTTGCTGCAGAAGGTGAGTAACAAAATAAATAAAATAAAGCAGGCACAGGCTAGTGTACATCACAGAGTCAGCAACAGCACACTGTGTACAGGACTACATATCAATGAGGTGAGCAAAGAGCAAAAGCAGTCACTGCTCTTTTAAGATAATATGGACATGGTAGAGAGGTTGTTTTCTTCCAGCCTCACTAGATTGATGTACCCAGATACACCCCTTATCTCACAGTGCCTGGGAATGCCTGATGAAATACAATTACTAGTTTATGCATGTAATATATACTATCACCCCTCTCATAGATAATTATGGCTTGGTGCTGCTAAGTCTCAGAAATCCTCCCCTGCATGTCAAGATGACTATTTCTTCTGTGTTTCTTTATTCATCCCCTGGCACAGTTGCAGTAGAGACTGTGGACAGGCAATATGAGTAAAAAATATGTACTTCAGAGGAATGTTGCAAGGCTTTCTTGCATTCTTTGCTGCCTTGACTACTTTTACTGTAATTTCTTCAACTTCTGAATGTTACCATAGGACAGATAATACTAATAATACAGGTAAAGTAAGAAGATCTAAAAACTGAAGACGGATATTTTGACATTTTCTGTAACATCCTGAAGCATGAGGTAAGATGAATTGGGGGAAAGAAACTGACTAACCCACAAAAAATCAAATCCTCCCTCATACTCCTTCAGTGCTATAAATCAGAATATTTTTACCTTGATATAGTTGAAACATGAGTAAAAAGTAGGCGATTATTTCTTTTCCCTATTAGGTTTCAGTGTTAGCTTTTAGTGGATAAAGGCTGTAACAATTAAAATAATGAGTAGTGACATGGCCACCTAAACTTTTGAGGTAGCACTCTATATAATAAACAGACTGTATACTTTGAACTTCATGTTTATCATTGGAGAAGTCCTTCTGTGACTTTATCTCAAGAATGAAGTGAAATGGAATGCAAAGGATCATATGGAATGCAAGCTTCTCCAAGTAGACAGTGGAATTTGAAATGTGGGTTAAATTTTCCCAGTAGGAGTGTTACAAACAAGGCTGCAAACACATTTGTTAGAACACCAAATTTGTCTCCACTCTCTAACAAAATAACACCTTCTTTCTTGGTACTGTTAATGTACTGATAGAGTGGAGTTTTTTTAGAAATCCCTTTACAGTTACATCTCTTTTCTCATCAAGGCCTATAGTCCTGTGTGAATGCTTCCCTTAATACTTCTTTTCAGTATTTGCTCATGTTAGAATTTTGTGAACTTTTCCTGTTGAATTTGAGGACAGCAAAGATAACTTGATTTAGCTGAGTTAATCTATTGATGCTTCCCCTAAGCCATCATCTGAAATGGAATAATTTGAAGTTGCTTCTTTTAAAAATTATTGGCTCTTCTGAAGTGATTTTTTTCTCCGTCTTTACACACACACACAAACACATATATTTATATATCCTTACCTATACTTCCTATGCTTCCTTACCAGCACTGAGTTATTTTCCTTAGAATACTTTGCTCTTACTTTGCTGCTCTCTGTCTGATGTTTTGTTAAGGATCATGTCATAGTATTATCACTCACACCTTCATTTCAACCACTTCTTCCCTTTTTAATAGAATTGGTACAGAAGAGCTTGCTTGTCTAATTTATGTCTCCATCTTCAGTTTAAATAACTTCTAAACTAATTCCAAAATCTTCCTCAGCCATCCATTTTCCTTTTCCCTGCTCTCAACAGGCCCCTTGATAGCTAAATATTCCCTTTATTACTGATTAAGATACTCCACTAATTCTTCTATTAGTCACAAAAAGATTTCTCTCTGGGGTTTAACTCATTGTATGCATTTGGTAGCTTGAAGTAATCCCCAGTCATAGCAGCTTCCTTTCCTTCTTTCTTTTTAACATTAGTCACAGAGTTTCAATTAGTCTATTCTCATGTAGCTTCTAAACCAGTATTTACATGTTTGATGTAAAACACATTTCCTGCATTTTTCCCTTGCTTGTCTCTCTGAATAAATTGTATTCTTCTACGTCTGTGTCAGATGTGCAGCATATCCCACAGTCTCTGTGATGACAGCTAAGTCATCATTTTGATCATGAATTAAGTCTTGAAGTATATCCTTGTACCTATGCTTTGATAGTTTACTGACAACTAAGAGAGTGTCAGAAGAAGAATTAATAATTCTTCCTATAATTGTCTTTTGAACAAAGTCCTTGTATTCTCCTTCCCCATAAATATTGATCTTAAATTCAGTGGATTATATACATTCCTTCAGATTTTAGTTCATTCCATTAGAAAAGAGATAAGTTTAGCACTTCTAAGTGGCACAATATGCAATAAATTCACAGATATTGGAGTTGTACCAATATTAAATCTTTGGAATTGAGAAGAAAATTAGACCAGCAATCTTTCCTGACTTGAACAGATGTCCTCTGATGATTTTTAAGAATTATTATTACATTATTATTTGTGTTATTATACTTATCACTGTAGAGAAAACTACAATAGGACTGAGCACATACTGTAGTGAAGACATTAAGGTTTCCCTTCGGAAACAATAATAAATTGTGTCAGTTTTCTAGGTCTAAGCAATTTCCTTGAAGAGTGTAATTAATTTGTAAGAAAACCCCAGCCAACAGTAAAGATTGCAGTATAAAATTGCAAATCAGAAACTTGTTGAAAAATAATACTTGCCATAAAAATGATAACAATACCATGCAAAGAAATTGAAAAGCGACATGTAAATAAATTACTGTGGCACTGTTCTTGCTGCTATGGTTAATATTATGTCAGCATTTTCATTATAAGATCCATTTTTCAAAGTTTATGAGTCATCTGTAAAATTAAAAAAAAAATCTTTCTAAGACTAATGCTGGAAGATCATGCTCTAGAAAGAGTTTCAATTACAATAGTGTAGAGGAAAACTACCAGTTACTCTTCACAAAATGTATTAAGTTGAAAAATAAGGTATCAGTTTAAAAATATAATTTAAAATTTTTGGACTGAAATTGTAATTGGAGATGCAGCAGTAAAATTAGCTTTCTTTCCCTGTCATTCAGCTATTTACAACATCATCTTAAAGAAAATGGGACTGAGGCCCAAGCAGTTAGGTGGAGAGTCTGTAGAGCGTCTTAGAATGACAGAAGCCATGCTGTCATTTTAAATTTTACTACCTGCTCCACATACTCCTCTCTAAATAAAAATGTTTTGAAACTAAGCTCATTAGAAAGAAGTGATAATATATCTATAACTGAGTCATTGATGCAAGTTTATGTTGGTGCAAGAACAGCACACTGAAAGCTTTTAAGCCAAGATTTGGCAAAATCTTTCCTTTGCAGGTATTAAGAGAAAATATGTTTTGTTAATAAAATAATTTCTAACAACTTATTTAGAACATATTTTCTCTACATAATGAAGTAATGAGTAATAATATGGGGCATGAATGATATAATGAGATACTATTAAAAGAAAGTACCTTATAAGCTTTATCTGTAGTTTCCCAGCAGTTTTCTACTGCTGTGGAACCCAGACTGCTGAATTGAAGGCATCCTTGATCTGATCCGATTAAATATAGCAGTCTTATGGTTTTGTGAGGACTTGGGACAGTGTTTGAGAGCATTAGCACTGACATAATGTTGAAGGACCCTAGACAGTATAAAGAGGCAAATCCAGTATGGTCACATTTCCACGGTTCAGCCTGAAGAAGAAAAGATTGAAATGGGACTTCATGAATGTCTACAAGTATCTGAAGGGAGGGTGCCTAAAGGATGGAGCCAGGCTCTTTTCAGTGGTGTCAAGCAATAGGACAAGAGGCAATAAATAGAAACTGATGCACAGGAAGTTCCTCCTGAACATGAGGAAGGGCTTCTTTACAATGTGGGTGACTGTGCAGGTAGCCCAGACAGGTTGTGGAGGGTCTCTCTCCGGAAATACTCAAGAACCATATGAATGCAATCCTGTGTCATGAGCTCTAGGATGCCCCTGCTTGAGCAGGGAGGTTGGACCACATGAACACACTGTGGTCACCCTCAACCAGACCCATTCTGTGATTCTGTAATTCTGTGACTTTTGTGAAGAACTCTGGCATGAGCAATACCTTGATACCATTTTGAATGTAAATAGTTGAAATTACTAAAAAAATATTTTGGATATCTTTTGCTTATGAATAGAGGCCTAGGAATCTGCATAAAACCTTTATTGAAAAGCCATGTTCTTGCCAATGGACATTTATAAGACATTAAAGATACATTTTTAACAAAATGGTACTTCTTTGGAGAGAAGAGAGGGTCTACAGTGACACTTTATTATGCTTTTAAGGTTGCTTTATGTGGTATCATATTAGATACATCTGCGTCCACACTGTAAGTGCTTCTGGATATTGGATGCACGTGAGTACAAATCAAGGAACTTCAGTGTAGTTGTCTGCATGGTTGTTTTTCCATATACAGATACAAATGCAGATACTAGAAGCTCCGCTTCCCTGGCTGGGGCATTTCTAAATATCTTTTTCTTCAAAATCACTTCCTTTCTTGCGCATATCACCAAAACAGAACCACAGAATAATTGATATGAAAAGGCAGCTCCAGAGCCAGAGCTCCTATGCCCTGCTCAGAGTGGGGTTACCTAGAGCTGGCTGTGCAGGCCCAGGTCAGTTGGGTTTTGGGGTTTTCTAGGAAGGAGATTCCTCAACGCCTCTGGGAAACCAGTTTATTGGGCACCAGCTGAGGACACTGACTTCTTTATTCTCTCATCAGCAATTCACACTCATTGACTCAATCCTTCTCAGCCTTCTCTTCTGCAGTTTGAACAGCCCAAGCTCTGTCAGCCTCTTCATATACAAAAGATGCTCCAAGGCCTTCCTCAGCTTTATGGCCCTTCATTGAACTTGCTCCAGAAAGTTCATGTCTTTCTTGTACTGGGCATTAAGGTCTATGAGTGCACCAGACACCAAAATTCATCTAGTTCTATTCAATATCACTAGTGGGGAACCAAAAGCTATTCAATTCACCTGAACGTAGATATCCACAGCAGGGTTCAATTGTCTAACCACAGATGTTCTCTACTATTTCAGAAGGGTCTGGAGTATTCCCCATGCCCTCCAACTGCCAAGCACCAGATCGTATTTGCCATCCTATGTGACTATCTCATAAATTTTCTGATTTACTAAAAGCCACGAATAATCTAGGTTAGACATTGATGCAACAATAAACCTTAGACAGCAAAACACCTTTCATTACCTATGTATTATAACTTTATATATAACTCTTTTATATAACTTTATCCACATAGCCTAATGTTCCCCTTAGAGTCATCAGAGCCTCTACCAGGGGCAGTTCAGAGGAAGAGATTATCTCCCTCCATTTAACCAGCTGAATTAAAGTGAAATGGTATGAATATGTCCTCACCCCCTCTGTTCACTCACTCCTTCTCCCAGACTTATATAGCCAACGACAGGAGTACAAATAGAGGAACAACAAAAGAAAAGTGCAATCCTAAAATACCCGAGAATTAAAAACAGGAAATGAAGAGCTGATTATAGGTCATTTTTTTCTCTCCTCCTAATTTCGCAATAAATAACACGTTTTAGTAGTGCTACGTTATTAGTATCTCCCAGTGATTTTGTTTACAAAGCCTCTCATTATTACCCACTCTCTCAATGTGCACTTTAAAAAATGTGAATCACATTAACATGATTGCATTTGCATTAAACACATGGTTAGTTTTTTAAAAGTACAAATGCTTGTAATTTTATGACACACCCGCATGAATTATAAAATTATGCATAATAGACCTTTGCTTGATTTCATAATTACCTGTTGTTATCCTGGGCTAATTAAATATTCATCACTGCATGTTAATCCTGAAAGTCTCCCTGGTATCCTCTCTTCCCTTTTCCTGAATTTTTGAACATGTTCCATTGAGTTACAACTTGTTTCATGGAACCCGTAGAAAGAAAAATGTTCAACAGCTATGGATATATGCAAATCTTCAACCAACCATACCCAAAGTTAAAAGTGAAAATTTCAGTATATACCTGTTATTTCTGGCAGGCATGTATTACATCGCTTTGATCATATTTCTTTACTAAACCTCCTCATCTGGTTGAAATAGAGTCTCTTAGAGCTATTTCCCCCTTTTTTATTTTCTGAGAAAGTTAGCTTGTATTTTATACAGCTTAGTCTTCTAAAATAGGCTGTTTTCTATTTGTCCGTGGTGTACTATATGAGCATCTAAAGATACTTGGAGGTATGAGGAATTTGAGATTTGAAATACCTTGCTCAAAAATAGAAAGTGTGGGAGAATAATTATTGTATTGTAGTACTTTAAATCATATGAATAAAATGACCAGGCTTGCAGTCATTCAAGTTAACAGCAAGGTCCTCAGCAGCTTCAAACAATATATTATTAAAGCATACAGAGGTGCTGTTACTTTCATACCAGTGAAACTCACTATTTTAAAGAATGAGATATGTGACCTGGGGAAAATCATCAAGCAACTTATTTTGCCATCAGAAAGAGAACACTGCATTCCTTTGAGGTTTTATTTCAACCCCAATATACACATCTTCTGGAGGTGTCTCCAATTCAGCTCATTTCACCTCCCTTGCTCTACTGCCAGTAAAGGAAATTAGTATTGGATGGGAGGCAGCTCATTTTCCTAGAAACATCTGGTGTAGACATGACATGTGGTATCTAGCCAGAAAGGGAAGAGGTTTAGCTCGGGTCTACTGTCAGATACGAGCTGTACTCCGATGTTCCAGAAAAAAAAAATAAGGTAGGGAAAATTAAGAGCAGCTAATACCTGAATTTAAACTATTGAATCAATTTTAGCTGTTTGCATTTTTAGCTGTCTAGAGATAGGTAAGAAATGCTGTTAAACTGTGCTTCTTTTAGTAATGGATATAGGTAGGTCTTTTCCCAAGAGAATAACTTATTCTCCCAAACAAGCACTTGCAACATACGTATTTAAATTTTAGATCTTTGTTCTATAACTTGTTTAAGCTTAAAACAAGTGACAATTTTTTTTAAAAATCAACAACAATAAAAAACAAAAAAACAAAGCCACTGTCCTGGTTTCAGCCAGGGATTAAAAATAACAAAACTAAATAACACAAGAAAACCCAAACCATACAAAACCCAAAACGTAAACCTCCCAAAAAAACAATCAATCAAACTCAACACAAAAAAAGCCCCACACACCAAAACCCGCAAAAGAAAATAAAGCAAAAATAGCCCCCAAACATTTGTTGTAGAAAATTTAGACCTTATATAGGCCAGATTTTGCATTCATGATGCAAGTGTTGTTCCCAAGCATCTGCTAAGTATATATATATTTTTTTTTAAGTTGTTTTAAGGAAGTGCATGAAATGCAATATCTTTATTTCTTTACCTGTCTTGATCTCCTCCACATCACACTGTTCCTCTAGGTATAGTTAGCCTAAATTTAACTTCTTGATTTTAAACTACTGTAATACTACTGCTTTCAGCACATTTAGTGTGTTTCTTTACTGTGTAAATGAAAGGGGTGTCAATCATCATGCTTTTACATCCTTGTATTTCTCAGTTAATAATGATGATCTTTGAGCCTGGTCCTGCAAGTAATCATTTGTGTGAGTAAAATTAGACCATATAGATTTGCATTTGCAGGATTAATGACAATGTAAGCTTTGGCATTGTTAGGCTGCTGTGCAAGTGCTTAGCAATTCTCCCTTTGATTTCTTCCATTTTTATTCCTTTCCATATCCCCACATCTTCTTAGACAGGTGAACTTATAGTCAATTTCTGTGAAGGCTTAGTGCTTTGCAAATCTGAACTCTGAGATATGCTTCTCTTAAAACCTCTTTGAACCTTTAACTTCATTGCAGCTAATCTTATCACAGAAACTATGTTGGAAATGAAAATGTTAGCTCCAGTTATACAAACCTTTGATGTAGTTGTTTTCCAACATACTAGCATTGGAAAAGACAATAACACCATCACCAAGATGCATGTGTACGAGCCCATTCACATCTTTCATGTATTATGTAAACAGGATTTTTTGATTAAACATTTAAAGTAATCCATTCCCTCCCATATGTTTATCCTTTTATTAACAGTAAATAGCTGAGCCATTTTCAGTAGTCATTATTGTTAGTATGCTCCTACTCTCCACTCTACATGAGGTTTCCCTTAGCTTAACTTGTAGAAAATACACCAGCATACAGAAGTCAGAATAATAACAACAAAAGAGAGGAAGCAAAAAATAATAACTTACATTTTACAGTGGCCATGTCTAAAGATACACAATCAGTAGCACACAAAGCACTTTGGCATGGTTTGATTCTGTATCTTTTGTTGCCAGGTTGCAGACATGCTTTACAGTAATGGAAGTGTTATTTCCTCTGATAACCACAGTAATTTGTCAGAATACTACTTCTTTTTCTTGAATATTATTTCCCCTCAGTTTTGCTGCATTAAAATAGATTAAATAAATTTAGATCAGTTTTGGCTCAACTGTCTAACTACTTTGTCAAAGTCTTTTAGAGCAAACCTCAGATGCAGTTGTTATTGTCCTCTGTGGCAACAGTCATTGCAAACATCATTAAGGATGTGAGGTCTCTCCCTTAATTAAGAACTAAAAGGTTTCATTTCCTAACACAAAAGCATGTGGTGGATTTTATTGATCTGATCCATGTTGCCAACTGAACACATTAGGAGGGATTATTGATTACTCCAGCAGTAATGAGCTCTGTTCCTTGTCAGGTAAAGCACATATTCCTAAGATCTTTCCCAAAGAGGCCTATCTGTTCATTCACATTCACCAAATTATACAATAAAGAGGGTTTTTAAGGTCTTTATTGCCAATGTATTATTTTTTTAAATATAACAGCAATCATTGGAAAGGTCATTTTTCAGTCATTATTTTGTTGTAACTCTTTCTGAATGTCACTGATGCACTTAGGAATGAACTCAAAACGAAGCACAGCATTGGGTTGTTGTTTGTTTGTTTTTTTTTTTTTGGGGGGGGGGTGTTTAATGTAAGCACATATGGCTATTACTACTTTTAATAACTCCCAGCAAAAGAACCACCATTATATGTTAATTTGAAACTGTGGTAAATAATTTCCTAACAGAATGCATAGGATCTTTCCCCAGTTTTGAAAGAATAATTTCAGATTGACAACTGTCCTAGTTAATTCCTTAATAACATTTAGCTTATTTTTGGTTCTGGTGTTAAAAAGATAAGCTAATTATATTCAATAGCACTCCTTTGGAGAAAGACTAGATAGATAAAAAGGGACCTAATCGTGTCTCTTTTTAGTGTCCTTTATTCAGACAACTGGAAAGTTGTGGCCCTCATGGGTAGCTGAAACCAGCCTGATATCTGCAGAAGGAAAACATGAAAGAGTTTAAGCAATGTGGGTGGTTCCTGGAGTGCACTGTGGTCGAGAAGTAGATGAAAGGAGTTGGTTTGCTGGATCTCACAATTACAGCAAATGATGAACTGGTCAGGAATGTGAAGTCTGGGGAATCCTTGACTCCAGAGAGGTGATGTCATTTGTGATCCTGAAAAGAGGAAGCAAGGTATAGGGGTCTGGGGAAGCTCATTGATTTCCAAGGGTCACTTTTTCCAAGCTTTTATATGGTCCATCCCACTATGTGGACAATCTAGTAAAGGTGACAAGATGTCTGCCTGTATGAATATGGATTGAGCCTTGAGTGTATCAACTCCAATCAAATGTGAAAAAAAAAAAATGAGAATGTGACAGGTAGAAGCAAGAAAATACAGAAAGAGTACAGACACTCTCCAAGGGTGAGGCTGTGGTTAGGAAAGCCAAAACTCATTTGGAGTTATAGCTGTCAAGGTTTCAACAAGAATATCAGCAGCAAAAGGAAGACCAGAATTATCAAGCTGCTGCTGAACAGTTCAGGGCACCTGATGCACCAGAACACAGAAAATACTTTAGTTTCTACTTCTAAGATTTGTCTTCTGAGATTCCAAATTCCTCATATCTGTGGGAAAGTCTGAAGCAAAGAACAGTTACTCTTAGTAGAAGAGGATCAGATTTGGGAATATTTAAAGGAACTGAACATCCACAAGTCCATAGGACCTGGAATTCACGAGTGCTGATGGAGCTGGAAATTGTTATTGTGAGGTGACTCTCAACTACCTTGGAAAGATGGTAGCTACAAGAAATTCTTGTGCAATGGAAAAAAAACCAAACTGATGAAGACAGACAAGAATGAAGATCAGGAAAACTACAGGCCCATTAGCCTCACCTGACTCCCCGGGAAGATGAGAAAGCAAATTATCCCAAAATACATTTCCAACCACATTAAGGAAAATAAGGCTTTTGAGACTAGTCAACATGAATTTAAAAAAAGAAAATCAATTGCATATACTGGGTATTTTTCTTATATAAATTATGTATATCATGTCAAATGCCTGAATAGCCTGGTAATATTTTGCAAAGAAATCATTGGCTCTGCAGATTACTGTTGCTGTTCATGTTCACTTCAGATTTTGACACTATCTCACATCAAATCCTCATGAACAACTGACAAAGTCTACTCTAGATAAGTAGGTAGTGAGACAAATTGAAAAGTAGCTCAGCTTCCAGGATCAGAGAGTGGTGATCACTTGCATCCACTCCAGTTGGACACCAATCACTGGTGGTGTATGTCAGGGTTTCAAACCAGGGCCAATTCTGTTCAACTCCAACATGCTTGCATATGTTACAAAAGAACATCTGCAGATAGCTGGGGTTTTGGTGGGGGCTTTTTTGGGGTGGTTTTTTGGCAGAAAAAAAGTTGGTATTTTAATGACTCTCGATGACTGTAAATTTGGAAGCATTGTTAACACACCAAAAGATCAGAATATATTTTACAGTGGAAAACATGATACAGAGGAACAGTGAAATATAATCATTTAATGCACATGTTCATGCACATGTGTCTTGAATTGTCTTGATTTAGAGGTCTGCAGGCTAGCTATTGTAGCTTATTTCTACAATAATTTTAGAGAGACAGGCACCTCTAGACTGAGATACAGAGTCCCAAGGGAATGAATCATTTTCTAGGGGAGCCTTCCACTGACTATAAATACCAATTGAAGAGTATGTCTAGTTATAACTAGGCCTGTTTTACAAAATTAATAAAATACATTTTGGCCATAAAGTAGAAGCTCATCAGTTGAACTTTGCAAAATTTACTGGTACAGTTATGTTTAATTTATTTCAGCAATTAAATACAGTTAGCCCTGTGTATCACTCCTAAACAGCTGCAGCACTTCTGATATCTGCTGAAATTGTGAATTCTTTGCTCTTTTTTTGTCTTAGCATCCTAATATTCATATTAAACATGCCCTGCTCAGTGATGCAAATACACAATATGTCTTTTGTTTCACAGTGAAAACCTGTCAGCATTTGCTTGGCAATCTTTAATGGGTTCTTTGCAAACCTGTCCGTAATGGGAAATCTTCCAGTATTAGTTTTATCTCAGCAAAAATCCACAGATATGATTTAGTGAAGCAGGGAAAGGCCCAGAGAATCCTTGTAACACCCCATATCCCAAGTCCATTCAAGGAGCAGAAAACACAATACATGCCCTAGAAATAGCTGTGTGAGTATCAGTAGTTTTAGAATGTCACTCTGATTAAGATGCATTGGCATACAGGAATAATTCTAACTTATCTGGAATGTGAGAGAGAAAGATATAGAAACGAATGCTAAATTTTTACTCAATTGAAGGATAGTGGTGAACCACCATCATGATAAAGTCAACATAAAGACAGATTCCTGACTATACAAGTAACATCATATTTTTTCCAAACTATACTAGAAATGAACCACAAATCACAGACAAGATTTTATCTGGAATATTCAGTATACATCTACATTGCCTGCTGTAACAGAGTCAGGAACGAGTTTGTAAAACTTGTTATAAACAAGTCAGACTTGGTTCTCCACACTGCGTAAATGTCAGCTGACTCTCCATATTTTTCCTGAAGCACTCCAGCAAGTTTTCCACAAGTAATCTCCATTCCAGTTCAGGGAATAATGCCACACAGATTTTCTCTCCATAAGGCAGTGTCTCTACAATTGCACAATGTCTGTCTGATACAATTCTTCTTAGTCTTAAAATATTATCCAAACTTGTATCATATCTTTGAGCACTCACATATGCCATATGCCAGTGCACAGAAGCCATAGTCTCATTTTCATGCTGTAAAAACTTCTCCCTATCAAATTGCAATATAATCCTTGTATTACTTCAGGCACCTTGAAATTTTTACCACTAGCACTACTGCAACACATGCTAATAATTTTGCATTTTATATTTTAGGGGCATTGCCTGAGTCTGAAGATGCCAAGGGCTACTGTATGTCTGTAGATGTAGCCAGCCTGCCAGAGGGGAGCTGTTTCTGATATAGCATAGACATGAACCAAAGAGTTCTACCTGGCATTGAGTCCAGGGCCTGCTCCTTGTTTTTCTTTTATTCATCAGAATGGACACACTTAGGCTCCAGAAACATTGAATCAGACCAATAGTAAAAACAAACAAACAAAAAGTAAACAAACAAAAAATGAAACAAAGCCACCCACAAAAAACCCTAAAAAACTTCCACCAAACCCAAAACAAATCAAAACCAACAAATGAAAAAAATCTCCTCCAAAAATACAAACAAAACAAACAAAAAACCAAACAAAAAACAACAAAAAACAAACAAACAAGCAAAACCAAAAACAAAGCAAACACACAAAAAAAAACCAAGACACAAAAAAAAAAAAAAACCCACACCAAACTGATCAACCAACCAAAGGCAAAAATCTAAAGTCCCTAAATGAGGAGATAAGAGATTTGGATCTACTGCTTTAAGAGACAAGAAAAAGTGTTAAAACACATTTATTCCCAAAGAGTACATAAATATTGCCTATAAACATAGCTGTGGAGTGAGTTCTAGAGAATCAGAATTATTTTTTAATTGGTCCAATATTTTCCAGCCTTTCCCAGTTTGTAGACATCTAACATTTCTTTAGGGGTCTTTGACATATTTAGGAAAATCATGTAGGTGCTGTTCTGTACATGAACAATAAACAAACTTCCTCTTTACTCTGATGCATCTTCCATTCTCTTTCAGAGTAGTCCCCAGATACACACTAGTTTGCAGACACAAGGGTAAAACCCCTAAACCCCTCATCGATAGAAAACCTAAGTGGTCCAGAAGTAAACATAGGATGGGAAATAGGAAAATTATGGTATTAATGTGAACACTGAGGTTCTGGATCTGAACATGAAGAGTAAGCTGAAACTTAATATTGTAAAGACTGTTATGAAAAAAATATTCCACTCAACCATTCACATACCCAGGAAATGAATTGATGAGACCATTATTGTCTTTATGACACAGAGAAACTGTTGAGCAAACCGCGTTCCTCTGACAAAGTCAAATAATCTGAAAGTTCAGATCGAGAAAATTATTTTCCTGTATTAAAAAAACAACTGTAAAATAAAGTTTAAAATTATTTCTCAGACCGCAATTATAACTAAAAGACTTTATTGTCAAATATAATTCTAGATCACTCATGCCATGATGAGATACTGCTTTTTATCTAACTGGGTTTAAAAAAAACCACATTCTATAAATAGAATGAAAAATCTTTGTCGCAAAAGAAAATGCAAAACCTATGACTAATTCTAATTAAAACAGAAACTCATATTTCTTCAAATAAATGTGAGAAATTCACTTTGCATACTACTACAAGTTAAGGGTTGTTTATTATTTGTAAGGAGAAATATAAGATAGTACTGTGCATCCTAAAAATGTTTTAGTTCAGTTCTCTTAAACATCTTTAATGTTTCATTTTTACTCATTTGTTTGGGGGTGGTGAATAGTCCTCATTGGCCCCATGACAGAGTGCTGGGCTTTAGTATTCTCTGTTAGTCAGCTATACTGGAGCCTCACCACAGTCTGAGCAATCCCAGGAAACACCATAGTCTAGACTCAAAAAATTATCAATAGGGGAATGTTGCACTAGAATGAAACCATAATTAACAGTACTAAGTGAAATTCAACTTTGAAAAGACAAAAAATTCAAGACATTAGTCTCAAAATAGGAAGGAGGAGACAAATTCAAAAACATTTTGCAGAATGCAAATTATTTTCAAGAACCTAATTATGGTATTTTAATTAAAATGAAAAAATCTGTGCATTCCCCAAATGCCAATTCCCTGTAAAAATTAGGATGGGATTCATGAAGCCTAATTTTAGTCTTCATCTGAGTCATTTTATGCTCCTTCATCAGCAGATAGAATTGAGCAATGCTAGGGAGCTGTTCCTTTGATTAATTCTGAATATCTACACCAGAATGAGAGCCTAAATTCTGTTGCTTTCATTGTTCTCATTATTGTCATATTCCCCTCAACCCAGCCCTCTGTGTTTGAACTTTTTTTTTTGATCAGTAAAAAGTAAGAAAATAGGAGAACAGGAGCCCCATTATTGGTAACATACTTTGTTCTAGAATTTTTGAAGAAAAACATAAATAACTAAAGATAAAAAGCATAGGAAGGATTTTATTTTTTCTGACTCAGTTTCATTATGACAACTTACTTTTTATCAGCAATACTGAAACTCATAAAGGTATTTTTTATGAGTGTTTTACAAGCAGAGTCTCTTCATAGAATGAGAGTACATAAGTTATAAGACATGAAATAGTTTGCAATACAACATTTAGTAGCACTCCTTTGTTAATTTAACTTCATAGCTAATTTTCCATAGAATTATGCTGACCTGTGGCTACGGTTTTTCATGATAGATATGATTTGCTCTTAAAAACAAGTGCAAATTTTTTTGGTTTTTTAGGGGTTTCTTTGTTTTAGGGTTTTTGGGTTGGTTTTTTTTGTTTGTTTTTTTTGTTGGGGTTTTTTTTTGTTTTGTTTTTTTTTTTGGTAAAAGATTGAGCTCTGAGTCTTTTCACTTCATGTTATAATGAACATTGAGCAGATTTGCCTGTGGGAATGCAGTTGTGAGTTTGCAGCCATGCCACAGAGCTCTTCTGGATGCCCTGCAAGTTCCCAGCTGGCAGCCTCCCTCCCCAGCACCTGGCTGGCATCACAATGCAGAACCTCAGCCACAATTCAGCCTCATCAGCACAAACTGTACCATAGTCAGAGGGATCCCCACCCCTGTGCCCCTCCAGAATGCTTACCCACCTGAACGAAACCTCAACAGAGCCCACCATGGTCCCTCCCTGGCAGGCAGCATAATAACAGCAAAGGTTGTCCTCTGAAACAAAACATTTTCTTACTCTTCACAAAACTCCCAGAGATGCTTGACTGCTTTATTCAGGTTTTTTTTAAATAGGAAAGGAAATTAAAAAATACTTTATTAATTTGTTGCTAAATTTGCAGCACTGATATGCAGAGAAACTTTTGGCACTTAAAAATGAAAGGAAATCTTTAGTTCTTGTGGACTGATCCCAGCTAGCAGGTCAGCACTACACAGACCTCACTTTGTCTTGACTCATGAGTTTGATCACTTCTGTTTTTCCTGTTAGCCTCCTCAGTCCTGTTGGGAAGTGGACTGAACAAAGACAGCTCAATAAACAAGAAAAAGGCAAATCAAAACCCCCACAAACCTGTGCAGTCTGGAGCAATGGACCCAGTATGCTGAATTTTGCAAGTCAGCCACTGTGCAAGGCACAGTGACTTTTTAAATTGAACATCTCATATCCCTTCTGTAGACTAAATTCTACTACTTTTTGGAATAGTATAATTCATCAAAATGCCTTTAAAATTCATTTAATCTCATCAGAAACTGAGATGATACAATTTCTGAAGGATTAGCCTTCCTAGTTGCCAAAGAGGCAACTAGGCTGTTTTCAACATCAGAAGACTTTGATCCATCACATATCAATTAGCTGTAAGAATCTCTACAAGTATAAAGTTGATACACATCTCTGGATGTCAGAAATTCACTCTTGTGATGCAAAGTCACTTTCTCCACTCAACAAAAGATGTATGAGTTACAAGGGTGAAGAAGACTTCACCAGGACAACTGTCCACAGAAAATGAAGGGTGCAGTAACCAGTCCTTAAGAACATACTTGGTGCAAGTTAATGGCAAAGTCTCTTCTAATTGCTCTTGATACTTGACACCTCAGGGTTCAAAGATCAGTAGTTAGATAAAATACAGCCCCAGTAAAGCCAGTTTAAAGGTTTCCAAGCATTTGTCATTCAAAAACGCCATTTCATCAACATCAATGTTTCTAAAGTGGAAAGTCTACTTTGACAAATTAGATCTGAAAACACAGCTGAGGCAATAGAACATTTGGGCAATTTTGGAACACAGTGTTTAGATTTTTTCAGGTATCATTTTAAAATCTTTTCTATTTTAAATCACATTTCATTATCTATCATGAGCCACATTATCCCCAAACTAGCACAGACTTCTTTGATTTATGAGATGGCATTCTGACACAGACAGTGATTCAACCCTGTCCCGCTAACTCACAGTCCACACTCAATAACTTTACAAGTTTTGTTTTTTGCTATTGCATATTATTCTCAATATATGAAGACTTGCTGTGGAAAAGAAATTCTGAACTTCAACAAGCTTAAAACATATAATTTATTGTTGTCTTATGGACAAGGCTGTCACAGGCTTTTGGATACATTGCCAGATAAATCCCTTACCTTGTGTCTTGCTGTCTCTCTCTCCAAGACACATCTGGGAAAAATGGTTCTGCAGCAGTGAAGTATTTGGTCTCTTACAATTTTGCCCTTTGCACTTCAATCAGAATCATGTTTTTTTATGGAAGACTTCACCTGTAAGATGTTTACAAAAACCAGGAAAGAGAAAAGTGAAGCAATACACACATATTCACACAAAAAGTTAAAATCTTAATATAAACTAGAAAAAAAAAAAAACATACAGGCATTAGGCATCTTTCCCTTGAAGTTTCAGTTTGTTTGTTTTTCAAGGAAGAAGAGCAAAATCCCAGGGTAGTAGTCTGATCACTAAGCTACTGAACAAAAAATACTATTCATGTTTTCATTTAAAGGAGATAAATACTGCTTTTTCTGAGACATTAGAGAAACTCTCCTACTCTTCCCACTTAAGCAACATTTTAGAGAAAAGGATTGCTTTTGTTTTTTTTCCCAGAGGTTTTGGGGTAATAAAAGTTTAGTTGTATTCTTTCTCAGAATTGAAGCATTTGTCCAACCTGCAGGTTTCCTGTTTCACGCTGAGATGGAAACACCTCATTTTCCTGTAAGAGAATAAAATCTTCCGACATTATTTATCTCTCAAGCAGAATCAGAGCACAGAAATCTCACAGGGAAACTCTCTTGGAATTTCCTACCTAACTTCATATAGGGCCTTAGATATAGATTCACATGAAATACTTTTAAAAAATCCTGCTTTTCAAATATAAATCTCTGAGGTTGTTTTTGGTTTGGTTAGTTGGGGTTTTTTTGGTTGGTTCGGGGATTTTGTTGGATTTTTGGTTGTTTAGTTTGTTTTGGTTTGTTATTAACTGAAAGCCTCTACAGTTCTAAAGCCATAAGTCTTCCTGCTCTTCCCACAACCAGCAGCACTTTCAGGAAACACTTTCTAGGAAGATGTATCCATTCCTCCCCAGTAGTACTAATTTCCCACTGCAGCTGTGGAGGTGACCCACCCAGCTGCATTAGCACAATTAGGCCAAGTTTTTTGCAAAAGCCTTTGAAAACTACTTTAAAATGCTAAATTAAGTGACGAGAGATTAGTTATTAAACCTCAGGTGTGACTCTGAGACCCTCTGAGGAGCAAAATTAGTGAATCAGCAGGATTTACACTAATTTATAATCACTAAAAGGGCATACAAAATCAGTGGTCTGATAATTAGCTGTGTATTCCCTGCAATATACAGCAGAAGTAGCCAATGTTTTAAAATAATTAATGTGAAATGAGGGAAAAAAAAAAACCCTAATACATGGCAAAAGATATTATTTATCATTTTCTGTTGCAGTTTACCCTTGTGAGTACGCCAAGACTGGCTCTTCCTTCACACCCTGTACAAAATGTTCCTATCATCCCCAGTGGCATTGGCCTCTTGAAAGCACACAAACACGTGGCTTTGTTGGTGTCACAGATGGCCAAGCACAGGCAGAGCCCTCTCCCACCAGTGAAACCAAAACCTCAAGGATGGCAGCACCAAGAATTCTCTGGACTTGTTAATGGATGGTAGGGCTTCCTCTGCTGTGCAAACACAATGAAACAGTTATTCACCAGGGTCCTTACCATCTCAACACAGAAAGCAGAGTCAGATTCTCTGGAGAACAGTTCAATTAGGTGTTGGTGTATAGGAAATGTTGTGTATTTTAATTCACTGGTAATTTAATGTGCATTGGTCTACTCTAATGGGGCAGCGATCTGGATTTGGGCCTGAGGCTGCTGATGCAACAATGTTAATAAAGAGCAAATCATTGCACTAATTATGATTAATACTTTCTTTCAATGCAGCATTCTACTTCATCATCTTTAGCAAAGTGTTATTTTTTAATTTAAACAAAGCACATTGCCAACAAGCTAAATGTGTCAAGTTGAACTGTTCAGTGTTCTAGTATATATATAACCTCAAGTGTATTTTTGCATCTGTTATATATTCAGTGGGTGAGGGAATGGTGTGCTTTTTACAAACAGCTTTCCATAAATTTGAGCAGGCAAGCAGCTAAGCTGACACACAACTGCAATGTCACAGCACTGGAAGGAGTTTCTGGCAGCATTATCACTAGGTGTTGAAAAACTCTTCAATAGGGCTGCCTGGGATTATCTCTTTAAATCGTTGAAAGAGTGGGATTTGATGACACTTTATCAATGGGATTAAGACTCTCTTTTTTTTAGTGTTCCCCTCCTTGGGTGATTTCCCACAGTAAGTACATTTCAAAGCCATGCCCATTACAGACAGGCCAACTCACCTGGTGTTCTTCACGTTTCACCCACCACCTTTTCTGCACCATCACACTACTGCTATCAGCAAACACAATGTCAGAAGGATATTACTCAAACTGAAAACAGTGAAAATAATACTTAGTGAAACATTTAAAGTTTTAATTGGAAATGGACAAAAATATTTTGCTGGAAATACATTGTAAAAAAAAAAAAATCAATAAAATTTACAACTATGTCCAAATCCAAGTTCTTTACCATGTGTACATGTAGAACTGTCATGTGTATATGGACCTGTATATAGACCTATACGTATGTCTCTGTATATGGCCCATGAAAAGAAAATCCTAACACACTGTTTCTAAAGAAACAAGACAGATTCCTATTAATGTTGTCTTTTGTTGCTTGGGACAACAATGTGACAAAAAACTGAGTTTGTTGTCAAAACATTATTTGTTTCTTGGAAGAAATGACTGTAGAAAAGCACATATCTAGAACATATATACAATTTAATTCCTGTTTATGATAAAGTTCAAAAAGTCTCTACTGATTCACTCAAGGTTTCCCATAATCAAAGAGCTGAAGATGAGAACTAATTTCTGTTGGAAAGTTTGCAAGGACTCCCCTCTGCAATCTTGCCAATGCTCTTAGAAATGAATCCTACCAACCTCATGTCTGCCAAAAGGGAGGAATCAGCTCTAAATTCTTATACAGTTAAACTTTTATCTTATGAGTTCTGTTGCCTGTTTGTGGTCTGGAGTTCTGTTTTCCCATCATAACTGAAGGAGGTCTGCTTAAAATATTCAATGGACTTCAGAGAGTGATACTATTTAAAGGATTGTTTTTTTCCTATTACCTATACAAAGACAGGTAGTGTTATTTGAAATGCTATCTAGTGTCTCCTTGGCCCTCAGAGGCCATTCCAGTAAGGCATAAGGCTTTTCTAGGTTCTGAGTCACATTTGCAGATGCCCTATGTGCTCTAAACTGTTTCAGATGAAAAGAGATACCCAAAGTGAGGGCAATGCCTGGGGGGTAGGGATAGATTGCCCACATCCAATGCAAAGTGTAGATCACTACAATTAAGAGTTTAATCCCACCCATGTGCTGCTTCCTTGTGTGAATTCAATGCAGCTGTGATTAAAGAAGAGTATTCTCACATGAGTCATTTTGTATACCTCCCATTTCAGTAATTATGTTTATTTCTTGATCTCAAGACACTAATTTACTTTATGGTAAATAAAAATAGATTTCCCTAAGTCCCTTATAGTCTATTTCCATAACATATTTTTGATTTGGTTCCCAAACTGTGATTGTTTATTGTGAAAGATCATAGAATTTGCAACTAGATTAAGATGAGAATTTTGCAGTAATCTTCCCAGTTTGCCACTTCGCTACTATTGAAAAATTAAGTTTCCTTCAGGCCACCTGGGTTTAGGTGCTTGTAGAATAGATTTTTTCCAATAGGCCAATTTCACAGTAAAGGCTAAGTTCTCTTTGACAGTGGAGCTCCTGGATTTATACAAAAAATCTACTTTTCCTCTTTTGAGACAAGAGATGTTTATAGAATGAGAGGTTAATACAGGAACAAATTCAAAGCACAGAGTGACTGCAGACGGGCAATACCTAAAGGCTCTAAAGCTAGAAACAAGACCACTTCTTTTCCCTTTTTTTAAAAGATAGTTTTCTGAGTTCTTGAGACAGGTATTTCCTGCAGCTTTGCAAGCAGCTACAGGAATATGTCTAAAGGTTTAGTTTCACCAGCACGTGAAAAATCTACAATAATGCCCCTGAGATGTTGGATATTTGAAAAGAAAAAGCAAATCTGTGGAAAGGGAAGTCACCTGAGTTTGATTATTGACACACACAGATTCTCATGTGGCCCAGGTGATTTTTTAAGCACAGCAAATACATGTATTCTGCCAAAAAAATTAGGAAAAGATAATTTAAAAGAATTAAAAAAGAATAGTATCTCAGTAATATATATTACCCTACTATTGTTCTAATATCATAGTAATATTACACTACTTTGTATTTTTATAGTATTGCATTGATGCATATATCAAATGCATCCCTGTTGAACAAAGGATCAAAAAATATCTGCTTCCAATAAGGAGATTTCTTACGTCATGAAATTTAAAAATTTGAAATACGCGAAATCACCTGAAAATTAAATATAGTCCTTTGGGGTTTTTTATTTTCTGTACCATAAGGACAAACAATTTTAATAAAGAACATGTGTACTGGTAGACATAGAAGACCAGAGAGGTCTAAGAAATCATACCTGGAAGAGAAAAATCACTACTTAATTTACTTGTCCAGAAAGGTAATTCTAGATTGCCAGGAAGCACAAGGCACACAGTGCTCTATCTGCAGCACTGTTCAGTTTGCCTCCTGCAATTCAATCTGAGTGCAATCAATCTTGATCTGTAAAAAGAAAAGATCCATAGAGAACTGACCTAATTTGTTTCTCAATATCTCAACTTTTTTTTTTTTTTTCCATTTGCTGGTTTCTTGAACTTTGTTAATCTCAAGTGTTTGCCATGTAAGAATATAAAGCTTCCAAAATAACAAAGTTATTTTTCTAAAAACACAGAGCTTAACAATATTAAATTTTGGCTTTTCTTCCTTTTTTTTTCTTCCTCTCACTGACCAGATCCATATTTTGCAGATGTCCACACTGTCTGGGGGAATTTTGGAAACAAAAAGGTTGGCAGATTACTTGTTTACCTTTTTTTAAGAAAGATGAGGTTTTCCAGTAATCATCTGATTCCAACAGCTGTAGAGATTATTTTATATCCTAGATGACTCCTCACAATAAAATAATGAAAAAAGGCAGCAGTAAATGCAATTTTCAAAGCTTTTAACAGAAGTACTTGTGCATAGCTAGAGGATACCTGCCTGGGTAAATATTCTGAATTTAATCTGGCTTCACAAATACAGGACCAGCTGATTTGATCATTGCTTAACTTGATCTTCTGTTTAATTTGATTAGAGCATTAGAGGCCAATATGTTTTCAGCTTAAAATAATTCAAGAAGTGTTTGTTTTTCGCAGTACAGCAGGACAAGGTTATAAGAATTAAAGAAACCACATTTGCAGGAAGTTAGAAATTTAGTAAGTAGGCTATTTTGGGAAGCTATATTAAACTCCATCACAGTGAAAGGACAGCTAGAAATCTGAGACACCTCTAATGTGTACAAGGCTACACAGTTCCCATCAAAGAAATTTGAGTGATTTTACTGTGCAGATGGTAAATGTATCAGGTGCATCAACTTTGCTGTGTGACTGCAGGAAGGAAAAGCAGAATAGAAAGCGAATATTCCCCTGAGAAAGATGGAGAGCAAGATCCAGACTATAAGCACTCTGCATTCACATCAATAAGCAGTATTGCAGACCACACTAAGAATACAGAGTGTCTCAAGTTTCAGTTGTTTTGCCTATTTTCAACTGCCTTATGGACACTCATCTTCACCTTTGTGTATTAGGAAGTCCTCTGCAAGCTGCTCTCCTGGACAAAAGAACATTTCCATCCTCACACCCATGGAACAGCTGATGAGCGAGTCAACTTCTGGAAGTCACCTACTCCAAATCCCTGCTCAAAGAAAGGTCATCTAGGGCCTCCTTTACTGCAAGGGCTCAATGATTATGGTCAATGTGGTGTAAACAGGATCTCCTGGTCCTCTTATCCAAGCTGCCTCCAGTCAGCCCCCAGTCTGTAGTTAACCTAGTGGTGTAATTCCACAGGGGGAGGAGGTGGGATTTCCCTATGTTGAACTTCATGAAGTTTCTTTTGGTCCATTTCTTTAGTCTTTGTTGAAGATGATCTGGATGGCAGCTCTTCCATCTCATGCAGCAGCTACTTTCCCCAGTTTTATGTAATCTGTGGATTTATTTGAGGGGTATGGTCTGACTCATCACCCATCATTCACAAGGGTGTTCAATAGTATTTGTCCCAGTATCATCCCCATGTACACACTGTTAAAGACTTGCAGCCAGCTGTGCCACTGATCCCCCTCTTGAACCCAGCTGTTCAGCCACTATTCTAATCCATCTCCCTCTCCTTGTAGACTGCATGCTTATCAACTTGTCTATGAGAATGTCATGGATGGAAGAGTGGAAAGATTTGCTTAAACAAAGATAAACAGGAACTACTGGTCTTACTTCATTCATCTTGCCAGTCACATCATTATAGAAGGTTATTGGATTGGTCAGGCATAATCCTTGCTTTGAAAATCCAGTCTCACTATTCCTATTAATTTTGCTCTGCTTAATATGCTTGGGAAAGCATTTCAGGAGAATTTACTCCATCACATTTCCAGACATGAAGATGAAGCTGACCAGTCTGTAGTGTCCTTGATCCTAATTTCTCCATACCCTCCTCAAAGATAAGTGAAGCATTTGCTTTCTGTCATTGCTCGGGAATACTCTTGTCCACCAAATCCCTGTGACCTTCCAAATATAATGAGGAGTATCCCTACAATTATATCCATCAGATTTCCATCAACATTTGTGTGCAATACATATATAAATTTAAGACAAGAACCTTAGTCTTTTTTTGTCCAAGTCTGGTAAAATTATGAGGAACAGAATATGGGCTTTAAGCTGAAGTGATGGAAAGTCTTATGTCACTGGTAAAGATGCTATCGCCAAAAGTTATAGTATATGTATTATTAGATATTAAAATGAAAATTTCATTCCATAGTATCTAATTTCTACCAAAATTACAGTAAAATAATACCACCCCCTCCTGCCAAATTAATTAAACGAAAAAGGATTATTCTGATGACTTTAGATCCCTCCTCTGGGCACTGCTGGGGAAGTTTTGAGGGGTGCCACGTGGATTGACCAGAGCAGGTTTAGCTATTCATTGTTATCTATCTTTTGCAAATGCTGCTGCTTAGGAATTTATTACTGCCCAGAACAGTGAAGTCCATAAGCATCTAAAGGAGTTGTTCTGCTGTGAGTGTCACCAAAGAGAGTAGCCAAATCAGATCTTATCAGGTCTACAAAAGAAAGGAAACAACTCTAGGAGGAAGTGGGTGTGTTGAATGACAGAAATCATAATGTTAATATGTTCAGATACTGTGCTACAGGACTAGGTAATTCTCTCTATGTACGTTACAGAGCTACCCCTTTCAGAGCTGATAAATAATTTAAATGCTTGAGGATGCCGTGTATTTTGATATTTGAAAAAAAGACAGAAGTCCTTGATGCGTTCATCTTTATGACTATTATTGAAATCTTAGTGCATTCTTAAAACTCTACTTCACTTTTTCAATATTGAGAAATATCAATTTATCTGATATTAATAAAGCTTTAGAAGGGGTTTTTCTACATGCATACTGTGACTGCAATTTCATGTACACTATAGAACAATGTGAAAATGCTCTGGATAAACATGTCATGACTTGCAGGAAAAATCTTTCAAAACTGGTCTTATAAAAGAAAAAAAGACAGATTTCTGGATTTCTGGGCAAAATTGATGGACTTGGAGCAAAGAAGCAATAAATGATAGAAGAAGCGTTGTGTGGTTGAGTGAAGAAAAGACATGTGGCATGAAAATGTTTTCCTTATGTTTTGCACCAGGCACATCCATAGGATTATTTTGCCACTCAGTCAATAGCCTAATGCATGAATCTGTGTTTGAGGATCCAGAAAAAATCAATTTCTGCCACCTTCAAGAAACCTATCAAATCATGTGTATAGAAAAGCACTTTGAAGTCTGCAAGTGATAAATACTAATTACTTCTAGTTGTAGTGTAAGTAGTGATGTTGTAGTAAAGTGAGAATAGTGTGCTTAGATCCTCATATGTCATCTTTTACTTGCCTGTCCATTTGCAACAGCTTTTTCAAATGAAATTGTTCTGTATATGGTGTGTTAAAAAAGTGCCCCAAGTTTCCTTATGGGATATTACTTAACACACTTTTTTTCAGTTGTATGAAAATTTATGACTTCTTTGTCACTCTTTACACAGGCAATTCTATCACTCTCTCTCAGTGTTTGTCCAGAGGATTGAGTAGCTTTATAATCTCTGTTTAAACCTAGCCTTTGTGATGTCTTTGAAAAATTACTTAAAATAAGTTCTCAACTATAATTTTCATTTTTACATATGTGGGACCTACTGCCTACTGCCTTATTGAAATCTGGGGACCAAAAAGTAGGAGTGGGAGACATTCAGTTGCAGAAATAAGAATATAATCATCTTAGTTCTCTAGACCAAAATAGGGCAGGCCAGGGTAGAATCTTACCTTGGGTATTGCATCACCCATCCTCACCAGAACCTGGTAATTTTCCTAAAATCTTTTCTGAAGAAAACTGATGCTACCCCAGCCAAAACCACCACATTATAATACTTTCCTTGTGCATTAAGTGCACTGATAGACTTCCTAGCCTTGAGCCTCTCTTCAGAGCATGCAGGAGCAGGGACTGAGCTTGAATAGGAAGTACACTGGAGAATTGGCAGTATATTGTGCCTACACAGTCGTGCTCAGCTGGAGAGTTTTGATTTCTACGGAAGTTCTAAGATGACTGTGGAGGTCTTCAGGCCCCTTAGATAGCTGTTAAGAAAGTTGGCACTTCCTGCAGGTATTATTCCCTCTCAGTGAACGGGCTGAAGACGCTGACCTGCCCTGAGCAATTCTTTTCTCTAGTACACAAGGTGCTGAGTGGCTGTGCTGTGGCTGTTCTTGGAGAGGGAATTTATTATCTTCAGTGTGGTGCCATGCAAACAAAGGAATATTGCTTTCATGCCTGAAGGAGTCTGCATGTAGTCTCTCTGCAGGTAACATGAGTTGGCTGTACATAACTGTTCCTACAACTTTTATATGCAAGTGGAAGGCTCTGGTTCAGAAAGGATGTTTAATTCTCTGGAGATTCAGCATTTGCTGCCACAATAAGAACCTTTGAGCATACACCATCAGGCCCATGTAATACACTAATCATACATTCCAGCAAGTGTGAGTACTGATTCATACTAAACCCCTGTAGTCTGCAGGCTAAAACTATGCATGTGTTATGAGCCAATTTCATATTCTGTTCATTAAGAAAGTCATCACCATGGTAACATATACATCACAAGTTACTATCACAGTGTCTAAAAGTTTCAAGTGCATAGCAACAGGAACATAATGCTGGAGCATCTCCATTTGGTAGTGCTTGAAAGCTATATACAAAGTTTACTAAGCACTTTATAGGTATTAGAAAGAAAAAATGGGTATTTTACACCCAACTGGCATAAAGAAAAATCATATTATTAATTTGTAGACTTAATGATCTTGAGTCAAATGGTGCCAAAGATTAACTTGTTCTCATGTTTTTCATCTTCTCTTTATATTTCTCCTTCATCTTGTTATGTCAGCTATTCTTTTAAAAATCATTTTTAATATGAATATTCTAGAGAAGAAACACTGTATGCAACTTACACAAAGTAATAATCTACATGTGGGAAAGCTGTAGACAATAATGTGGTCTTCCAAAGGGACATGGAGCCACTTGTTCTAACCCTACTTCTTAATCCTCTGCAGAAAGCTCAATTTCCAGAAGCAATTTCTCCAGTGACATCATCCATATCATAGTAACTTTATCTAGTTTTATCACAGGGAGAATTAGCCAAAGACAGATCCTGTTAGAACTGTACTAAATGAAAGGAAGGCATTCAACCACAAAAAGGTGACTCAAAGTCATAACCAGGGAATTTTTCCTGGAAGACTGATGATAGCAGAAAGGTAAAGTAAAAAAAAGGAGTGTATCATTTATCAGCTTTCTTCTGTGTGGCTTTAGCAACCAAGACATGGCAAACTCTGGACTTTCATACTAGTGGAACTGGTCTGCTCCTTGTAAATTAAGGGGAATGACCATCTCTAACTTTCCCTGTGCTGACAAAATGCCTGACAAAATGGAAGGTCTGGTTAACAATTTTATATGTGTATCGATACATGCACAGACTTTCTTGTCCTCACTGACTGATCATGATAATGCTCTATTTTAGATTTTATCTTAGTACTTCAGCCCACTAGAGTTGAAAAGTTATTTTGATGTCATAATCATACTTTTTTTCTCTTCAAATTATCCCTTGCTTTATTTCCGAACTTCAAACTTGAAGATCATTACAAACTTCAAAAACACAAGGGAACAATGCTGCTATGAAAATGTTTGAAGAACTAGTCACAGGGATATTTAAAGGCAGTGGAAAATGTCAAGACTGTAAATTTAACTTTGACTCTAGTAGGAGATTCAGAAAATGTTAAGGCATAACTTGAACAAGAGGGCAAGTTCCTGACAACCACAGTTATAATGCCAAATCAAAATTACGCTTTCATTGTGTGAACATGCTCAACTTGACAGGACATTATGTTGTTTCACTTTAAAATGATACTTCACCAATAATTTCCACTGTCAATTAAATGAGAAAATATATACATTTAAAGAATGCACTGTAGGCTGCAATCATACCTTCTAATATTTTCATTTGACTCATGGCTTCAATATAGATATTTTTTTGAGGGTGGGGAGGTGGGGGAGGTTAAAGGGATGGTTTCGGTGAGAAGCTGCCAGAAACTTCCCTCATGTCTCGTAAAATCAATTCCAGCTGGCTCCAGGATAGATCTGCCCCTGTCCAAGGCTCAACATATCAACAACAGTGGTACAGCCTCTGGAATAACATATTTAAGAAGCAGAGGAAAAAAACTGGAAGAATAAATGTATCTGGAGAGAGGCCTGAGAATGTGTGAGAGGGAGGTGGTTTGTTCTTGGCTGGATGCCAGTTGCCTACTAAAGACACTCTGTCATTCTCTTCGTCAGCTAGGCAGGAGAGAGAAAATATAACAAAAGGCTTGTGGGTTGAGCTAAGGATTAGAAAAGATCTCTCACCAATTACTGTCATGGGCAAAAAAAACCTCAAATTGGGGAAATTAGTTGAAGCCATTAACAGTCAGATAGGTATGTAATGTATAACATGTAATATGTATACAGTATAATTGTTGTCATTTGATCTAAACATCTTTCAGTTGGGATACCCAGTTGTGCTTCTTTTTTCTTTTCAAATAATTAAAGACGTGGATCCTCCCTATTTTAGGATGACTGTAGAGGTCTTCTGCTAAATAATTCTGGTGGGTTTGTTGCATGTACACTGAAGGAAGGTAAAAAATGTGAGTCTTCAACCATAGGCTAAATAAGAGTTTAATCCTTCAGGTTATTGTATCAAATATTTTTTTGAGTTCCCCTCAGAACCTTCCGTGTGTCATTTAGTACCCTAAACCACTTACACAGACCTCTGGATCCTGCTGCTGCAGAACGTTTGTAAATTTAATGGTGTTTGCAACAATGCAAACAGTCTGCATGGCAGTGGGTGTGGTTAGAGGAGTCCTGCGAGGTCACAGTTCCAGAATGTGCCATCCTGCCCCAGGTGGCACAACACTGTTAAGTGCTGTGGGCAATAATCACTCAAATATCAGCAGAGCACAAGTGACAGCACTTGTGACTGGAAGAGCACTGAGCTGATCTGATTTTCCTTGGGGACTGATACCTACTCCCAGAGGAATTCTTGAAACCTTCAGATCCTTGCTAGCAGTACATGTGAAGAAACGCTTCTCTTCTTCAACAGTTTGCTGGGAGCAGAGAGGTGAGGATGTGAGTTGCCTTCAGTTGCTCCCTTCAATGTTGCAAGGGGTTTTTTCCCCCTTTTCTGGACAGGGAATGACCAACAGACTAAGCCCGGTTGGTAAGAGCTGTAGCTTCTTAGCATGAAGATTTGGGGGTATGGTGATGTACAGAAAATACCACAAGCAGTGAAAGACAACACCAGCACTTAGTAACATTGGTATCAGCTATAAAGGATTGTTGATCCAGGTACATACTGTCGGAGCGGTATAGTGCTCATCATTCAATCTGATACATGAGAAAGCAAAGGCACTCAAGTCTCATCCACTTTTAAGATCTTGACAAAAGTATCCTTTTAAAGTTTTAAGGGGAAAAAATTATTTTTTCATCCTAAGTAAGTTGTTGGCACATAAGAATTACACACTGTTTGTAAGCTGCCATCTCTATTTGAGACACTTTGAAGAAAATCTATGCCCAAGACTTCACCAGGGGCGTACATAGCAGTCTACACCTGGCATTATCCTAAACATATTGGATAAAGCTTAGGCAAACTCTATCCACTGGTAACCAGAAAAACATAGAGAAGCTGTTAGTATTTTTTCATGCCTACAGTCTGTTTATTATAAGTTCACTAGGAGAATTTTCAAGCTCTGGTGGCAAACTGAAGCTTTTGATTCCCATATTTAATTTGTATTGGTACACAGGAGGCATTCAGCTCCTACCTATGTGGGGCAAAAGCCTGCCACCTTTTGCCCTGCTGAAAAAAAACACTTTCTCTACAACGAAATGTATTGGCTTTATCTAGAACTGAAGTTCTGAGGTAGTAAATAAGTATTGTATTACTTACAGAAAGTTTTAGAGTTACTTAGTAGGTGGCTTTTAAGACTGGTGTAGTGTGTGCATTGGGAAAGTTATGCATTCTCATCTGTGTAATTAATAATACATCAGTTTAACGGCAAAGTTCTGTACATAAATGATTGCAATTGAAGTATAAATAACTGCATCATATAACTACATGTAAAATGGATTTGTAGGACTATGAAATAAAATTGTATTAAAAAAGCAGTACAAGAAATGGGACTAAACTCCCTGCCATAAGAAATACTACTAATTATTTAGATACAGTATAATGACACAAACTACAATAACTGTGTAATTACATAACAGTTAGAGTTACTGTGTTATAAAGTGTGATTGCTTCTTGTCTTATCATAATTCATATTCTAGCATTTAACTTGGAATAACTTCCAAAAAAGAAGATTAATTTTAATATTTATGGACTTAAAGCCTATTGAAGTAGATGGAAAAGTCTGTTATTTCAATAAGTTTTAGAATGAGATAGATAGATAGATAGATAGATAGATAGATAGATAGATAGATAGATAGAGCTATAATGTGAGGAATAATAATAGTCCTCTGAAGAAAATGTGAACTGCTTCTTACATTTGTACCTAATACTCCACTGTTACAGTGATTTCAAGAAACAGAAGTTAACAGAGAAAGAAAGAGAAAGAGAAAGGAAAATCTGGGGAGATCATCCCTTTCTGAGACTAGTGAGAATTAGGACCTAGTCCAGGCACAGATTTTTGTATCTTGTCCTCCCATCTCATTTTCTCCATTAGACTAAGCCTGTGGTTCTTCCACACAGAGTGGGTTCTTGCCTTCTTTTCTTTCTTTCTTTTTTTTTTTTCTTTTTTTTCTTTTTTGTTTAGGTTGGGGTTTTTGTTTTGTTGAGTTGCTTCCTTCACTGATTGTCTGGGTTGTTGTTGTTTTGTTCTGTTTTTTTTTTTTTTTTCTTGCTTTAATGCCAGATATCTTCATGATATCTGAGCTGAATTCATTGGAGTTAAGTTTTCTTGCTCAGTCATATTTTATTCCTGTGTGTCTTACTAGGTCTCCATTACAAATAACCTCTCAGCTGAACAACCTAGAAGAACTACACTGGGCTTATGTAAGCAGGAAATTATTCACTACAGCTACCTACTTCATGTGGTATAAAGAAATACTACTAGGGTGATCTGAGTAGTGTCATATCTTTTGTGTAAAAAAAACCCACTAAAAACAGTAAAAAAGTCCTGATCTGCCTGTCCTTTATCCAAATGCAGTATGTGTTTATACAGACAGCTCTTTGGCATGCCACTGTCTAGCACTTGCTGACAAAACATGTGAAACTTCCTCTACTTCCAGGGGTTTCTGGAATGTCCTTGGTGCACACATTTCTTACCTTAGGGACTGAACAGAAAGTGCTGAACACCAGAAAAAGGAGGCACTGAAAGATCTTTTCTGTAGGAATAACAGTCTTCATTTTCGTCATCATTTTCTTCACCACTAATTTTTGCTGGTGAATACAGTTTGAAAAAGCAGTTGGAGAATTTAATCTCATAAATTCAAAAATTAAATATTCCAGCATTTGCTGACAAAATATTTCCGTTTTGGCTTGCCTGCTAGTCATATAACCTTTACATCTCCTGAGGAACTTTGGTGGAGAGACAGAAGTTCTAACATTGCTGATGTTATTAATTATAGAGGAGCCAAGAGATCAGTGAGATTTTACTACTTATAACAAATATCTGGTGCTCTACAACATGTTGGTCACAACAAACAAAAGAGAAAGTCCTGTTGTTATGGCATACATCCTCCTGAGAGAAGATCAATCTTCATATGTGTCTGCTGTGGCATTGACAGATGACCTTCTGTGTCTTTCATATCTGAGCATTCTTGCAGCTCTGAGCTGCCTTTCCTGCTCCCCTTTACGGCTAAAGCCTCCTTGCAACAGCAGAGGCAGAACAGAGAGCAAGTCTGTCTCTTACCCAACCAAGCTCAATCCTCTGTATTTAAAATGTCAGTTAACTGGGTTTGGCGTTGTACAAGGAACAAGGGAAGAGTCACAGACATTTTTTCCCACTCTCCCTCGCTTGCAAGGAAGCACTGACCCCTGGAAGAGGCACAGGAACTTAAGAGAACTCATCACAAAAACGACCAATCAATCTCTTTAAATATGTAAGACAAATCGTCCTTACTTTATCCATGTAAGCTATCCAAATTAATTACCATAGTGCCAGCTTATGATGACTTAAGAAAAGATTTTCTCACCTATTAGTAACCTTGCCATGTTTATGAACATTTTGGATTAGAAATGGCAAGGACATCAGGTGTAAAGTATATTCAAAATTGTCACTAGACTATAGTGCTAATCACAAGATAGCAACAGGGTGAAAAGGTGCTGCCAGTTATAATGAAATTAATTGTTATCTTTAAAATTACTAGGGAATCTAACAACAATATAATAATAATTACTATCTTGGAAGAAACTACAGAAGCATTTCAAATTTCTGAATTTAAACCCCCTGCCAAAGATCAATGAAAACACATGCTAACATTTAGCAATTAATTATTGATAATTCAATTTAACTCACTCTCTGTGCTGTTTACTGAAATTAAAGTCGTTTAGTAATCAATAATCATCCTTATAAAACAAGGATAAAACTTTGATAACAATAGTGCAGATCAATAAATTAGCTCATCTAATAGAACCTAATATATTATTTCAGCACTCCATCTAAGAAATAGTGGGCACTAATTTCACAGAAGCAGCCATGAGAAATGCTGATCCCTTGAGCAATGTCCATCATGAAAATTTAAAAAAAGCCAAATTCACAGTGATGATGGGCTTCTTCACTGCAAGTTTTCACCTCTGTGAGAAAACATAAATGGTCTTTTTACCTTGAATATAGATGGACTCAATAAATAAAATAATCTTTTCTTGCTTGCAGTATAAAGCAAGTTTAAGTTCCTTAAACATTGTTTCCTGCAAAAGCACTCTCCCAGCCTAGCCCAGATTCATGCTATGACCATTTATTTATTTGTCTTGGATTTTCTTGCTGTTCCTAATCCATATGCCTTTTCTGTCACTTCTTTCTCCTAGGCACACAAATCTATTGAGCCACACTGTTTCCTGATAGTCAACACTTCTAACAATTCATTTTCTGACATCAGAGTATCTATGTGATCTAGAGGTTATTGTCATGTATCTCACTAGTCTTAAAAATGTCAAGTTCCATTCTTCCACCTAGTCCCAAAGGCCCTTAATTACATACATCTTTTCTTATTAGAGTACATACTCCATAGCTTCAGTGATGTTTTCATAGTAGGGTAACATTTCACAATCCAATAAGTTTTCCTTACTGCTCTCTAACCAATCATATATATAATAAAAGAATATAAAAATGTGCAAATGTAGTTTGTACATTTCAATTTCTAACATAAGTTTTGTAATCCTTAATTTTTTCTTCAAGATTTTAGTACTGCAGACAGATGAATATGTTGTTAACTAGGACCAAGACTAACCTAGCTTGACAGGATGTAAGGAACCACTGGATATGACACAGGAGGTTGCTGGATATGACAGAAAACAGTAAAATAAACTGATAAATATTAAGGATAACTCCTATGACATATGGCCAGATTTAACAGGTGGTTAAGGGGAATGTATAAGAGGGATGACCAAACTTCACAAATAATGGATGGGGATACTGCAGAACTTTTGGGGAATAGAATTTGCAATGCCAGGAACATCTCAGTAATACCAAATTTGAACATGTAGCAAGACTAGGACTAAAAAAAATACTTATATTCTCACTGATTTTTTTGGAGGGGAACTGACACAGAGAATGTATGACAATATGGATGAAGGCAGAAGATAGGACCAAGAAGCAGGAAAAGGGGCAGTAAGGCAGGCAAGCCTTAAGACTGGTTCTTTCTGTATGTAGCTGCCAGCAGCCCTGTGCTTGATCATCATCACTTAAAGCAAGATAATATACTCACTTTTCATTCTCTTATATCAAATCATGTCCAGACTATTTCTTTTGCCAGGACCATAGGGAAGGGAATAGGAGCACCTTTTCTTGAAATCAGGAGAGCCCTTAGGACAGGTGGATTGAGCATACTAGTAGCATCATGCCAGTATCATCATGCCAGTGCTCTTTCCAAGCCCAGCGGCATCAGTGTCTCTGAAAACATCCTAACAAATATACTTTGTTTTTTATGCAGGCAGGGAAAAGCTTCTAGTGAAGACAGCAGGCCAGCGATAAACTGCTGTAAGGCATAGTACTCTGTAGTGGGTTGTTCCTGGGTGGATGCCAGGTGCCTACCATAGCAGCTCTATCATTTCCCTCCTCAGCTGAGCTTGGAAGGGAAAATGAATGGCTCATGGGTTTAGATAAGGACAGAGAGATCGCTCAGCAATTACTGTCATGAAAAAAACAGACTCAAGTTTGGGATATTAGCTTAATTTATTGCAAACCAAATCAGAGTAGTGTAATGTGAAATTAAAACTAATTCTTAAAACACATTTCCATCACCCCTCCAGTCTCCCAGGGCTCAACTTCAGATTTCTCTACCTCCTCCCATGCAGTGACACAGGGAATCAGGGAATATTGTCTGGAGACAGTTCATCACATGGTGTCTCTGACTCTAGGGCAAGGACTCCTCACACTCTTCCCCACTCCAGTGTGGGGTCCCTCCCACAGGAGACAGTCCTCCACACAGTCCTTCAATGAGAGTCCTTCCTACGAGCTGCACTTCTTCACAAACTGCTCCAGTTTGTGTCTCAGCTGCAGGGTACATAGGAACATAGAATCACAGAATATCCTGGGCTGGAAGACACCCATCAGGATCATGGAGTCCCACTCCTGGTTCTGCACAGAACAAACACCCCAAGAGTCACATCATGTGTCTGAGAGTCTTGTCCAAACACTTCTTGAGCTCTGTCAGGCTGGTGCTGTGACCACTGCCCTGGGGAGCCTGTTCCAATGCCCAAACACCCTCTGGGCAAAGAACCTTTTCCTAACATCAAACCTAAAACATCCCTAAATATAATATATAACCTAAACCTCCCCAGTATGGTTCCCTTTTGTGAGGTCACACGTTCTGACAACAAACTTACTTCATCATGGGTTCCTGTCTCCACAGGTCCTGCCAGGAGCTTACTCCAGCACGTGTATCCCACAGAGTTACAGCCTCCTTCAGGAAGCTACCAGCTCCAGCATGGGTTTCTCCAGAGGCCACGCACTGGTCTCTGCATCCCCATGGACCTCCATGGGCTGCACGGGCACAGCTGCCTCATCATGGGCTGCATCATGGGCTGCAGGGGAATCTCAGCTCCAGTTCCTGGAGAACCTGCTGCCCCTCCTTCTGTGCTGACCCTGGCATCTGCAGGGCTGTTCCTCTCACATACCCTCATCCTCCTCCCTGGCTGCTGTAGCTCAGCTTTTTTTTCCTCTTCTTAAACATGTTATCTCAGAGGCACTACTACCATGTCTGATGGGCTTGGCCTTGGCCACTGGTTGGTCTGTCTTGGATCCAGCTGGCATTGGCCCCGTTGGATATGGAGGAGGCTTCTGGCAGCTTCTCACAGAAGCCACCCCTGTAGATCCATGGCTACCAAAACCCTGCCATGCAAACATGATGTAGACTGCCAGCTCTTCAGATCCTACCAAGGGTTTCTGAGCTGAGTATCATTTTAGAAATGTCACCTTCGAGATCTGTTTAGAGAAAACTTCATGCTGAATGAAAGATGGGTGCCAAAAAAGTCTTCCAGGGATTGTAAGTGACTCTAATTGAAAATTAATCCTCCTTCAAACAAAACAATTTCCATTCATCACATCTGGTTATAATGACATATTAAGTTATCATAGATAAATCTTCCCCAATGAAGACTCTTGACTGGTTTTTAAATTATTGTTTTCTATAGCACACTTTGTAGATTTTAAGAAATTTATTTCAATTTTTGTGAAATCATCAGTCAGAGAAGGAAAGTAGAAAGTTACTGATGATGAGTCACAGTCTTCCTAGTTATCTAAGACTGTGGGTGAAAAAAAGCATATTGCACTAATGCCAAAGTAAGTACCATGGAAGCCTGACTCATGCTTGTAATGGAAATTTGAAAACAAGGTGCTGGAGCAGAAACCACCATAACAAAATACCAGAGACACAAACATTCAAAATTATTTGGAGATTTTTTCAGATAAAAAACATACACTAGCGATATGATAACAGTCTAAATAATTCATTGCCACAACCATTGCATTTGCTTTATCTCAAAATTTGCAACAAATACAGTTATAAACTCATTCCAGCAATGTTTTATTCAGAGCCACATACAAGCGGCAAAAATCACGGAGTTTTAACTATTCATGCATTATAGGATGGGCATTCACCATGCATCTCCTTGTTTGTTTCACTGAACCTTTGTTCAGAGAGTCAAATTCCTGTCAAACCTGAGGAAAGTGGTAACCATAATAAGGTCTTCAAACAAAACAACTCCTGTTTATAGTCTAGTAAAGCAGAGTAAATTGAGAGCAATGTCTTTCTCCATGAGAGAGCTTGAATGCTGTTGAAAGGAGGACTGGAAAACAAGCATGACAACACAGAACTATGTTCACGAAAGGGTTTGCATCACACAAGTTTAATATTTAGTTGTGTTCATATCCTGGCTGACAAACATCAAAAGCTAGATTACTCCCACAAATGAGCAAAAAATAATAGCTTTCCAGAGATTCCTTTTTAACTGTACTTTTAGAAAACAATGGAAAATGAAAAGACAGTTAGTTTGGTCTATTTTCTGGCTGGAACGCTTCTGATAAATGTCTCAGCATGAACAAGTCTCCCTACAAGGTGTTCAAAGTCTTTTGATATATGCTTAGAACATCTTTTTTGCTGTAGTATAGTCCCTTCATATTTTCACTTGAATGGTCTGTGTACAAAAACACTTTGTGATTCATGGTCCACATGGAGTCTCTTTCCTGTTTCCCCACATTCTTTTTCTAATTTTCCTGTAGAACTGAATGCAAAACCTTAGCTCTCAGTAATGTGACTTAAGCCTTGATCCCATAAAAATCTGTGGACTGCTGCCCTGCACCCTGAATAGCTAAAACTGGTGCTGTTTCAGTGACTTTGCTGCAGCTATGGATTTTGTCTATCCATGAGGTGCTAAACACTATAAATGTCTAGATCTATCTTTCCGACCTCAAAGGAGTTACTCAAAACCTCCAGGCCAAATCTTAAAAGGCTTCTGCTTACAACTTAAATGTATGAGAGAAGAGACACCTTAAAAATGAAAGGTTTAACATGCAGATTGTTTTAAGGCTATGTAACATCAATCAATATTCTCCCAAAGAAAACTGAAGCTTACACACTCAAGGTGAGACTGATCTAAAGTGAGCTACTCCGATCTTTAAAACAAAGAAAAGAGAAACATGTTGCTTAATTTTCAATATCAAGGTGTTCAGCCAGGAAATGAAACTAAAAAAAGATATTGTTGAGGTAACTTAATAAAGGAAATTTATTGTTCAAAGTCAATTCAGAACACTTGTCCACCTAATAATGATATTCCAAATTATTTTGTGAGATAAATATTCATTTAAATCAAAATAATTTGCAGATAGTCAATATCAATGAAGAAATTAATACACAGAAAATAATAATAATGAGAAAACATACAGGCCAAGGAAAATATTAACAAAATGGATTACCCAAGTAGCAATGTATTTCACATTGTGTAATGGGATTGTAGTATTCTTTTTTTGTATTTGTGCTTAAATATGGGTGAGGGGGATGGGAGAAAAATGAGCAATGAGAATCAGAAATATGGAAAGTAAAATAATTGGATTTATTTAGATGACAATAAAGAGCATTGAATCAGATATGCACAGCCTTCACCTATTAGAAAAGCTGCTGCAAAGGGGCAGGAACAATTTTTTCTCCATCTCCAGAGAGGATAGGAGAAAAATTAATGGGTTTAAACTGCAACAATGAAGATTGGATAGACATATGAAGAAACATCATAACAGTGAGGACAGTAAAGTACAACATCAGACTGCCATGAGCAGCTATGCAGTCCACATCACTGGAGCTCTAAGGTCTCTTTAGGAGCACATCTACAAGGAATGACACAGACAGTGCAGATCTTGCTCTGGTACACAGTGATAGAGTAGATGACCTCACCACTTGGGATCTGAGTGGGTCTGTGAGATACATAGAGCAACAACACAACACTTTTAAAGTTTAGGAATGTCCAGGGAATGTTGCATTGAAAAGGGACACTTTTCAGGTTTAACAGCAAGTTGTATTCCCTGACTTATATATTAAAAATCACCAGGAATACATTTGAAAAACAGAAACAGGAATAGGTCTAATGTTGGTAGCAACAGTCCTGTTGATCTCAAGGTAAAAAAGATGAAGAACAAGAAAAGAGTAATACACCATGGACTCAAAGCTGTAAATTATTAATTTAAAATGTTTCCAGTGCCTCCTGAAACACATTCTGAAAATACACCAAATCTTATTATTTTCATAGTGACAGCCTACAAGAAAGAATTCTCTGAGTGCAGTGCCAGAGCTTTAGTGAATATAGTATAGAAAACTCCACTTGAGGGAAAATCCTTATCTCACTCACATATTTCGGAAATGCCACTGAACATCTAAGATAGATAGCTAGAACACCCAGTTGAAGGAGTAATATTTTCTTGTCATCTGATCTCAGTGTTCCCACTTCCCACTTTATCTGTATTGTTTGCCCTGCATTTACAATCTTCAATCTCTCTTTGAACCATAATTCTCTCTAGCCTGCTGGTCCCTAGCCCTTATGTGTAACTGCTACTGTCAATGTTACTGGTCATGGGCAGAGAAATACAGGGGTTTATGGAAGAATCTCACTTTCGAAACAAAGACTGAGAAAATGCACTGAGAGAATTATAAATAGGTAAAAGAAAGCAGGGAGAGAAATCAATAAATGATGGTGATCTGGATTTTTATCTTATGGCACACCTCACTTTGCTGGAGAAATTCAGGTCTCTAGAGCCATTTGCAGTCCTAGACTGAGGCTAATACCAGAAGAGACTCTGTCCTTCACAAAAGCCATCTGGGAAAAAAAGCACACTGGGACAACCTGTGTGCTGCAGTCTGGGAAAAGGATAACCAACCCAAGGACCACAAGCAAGCATGAACTGAACTAGAGAACACTTTTCTCTCCTCTTGGTTATGCAGTCTGACTGATAAGCAAACCAAATGGGGTATTATGGCTGCTAAAAAATGGAGAAGGGCAAACTCCTGGATGCAGACTCTCAATACAGACTGGAAGGATTTATTAAAGTCAGCTACAACTGTGTAAATGTAGCTATATTGATCTGTGCTCCAGCTTTTTATAAGGAAGTGTAAATACATAGAGATTGGCCAGCCCTTGCCATCAGTTAAAACCTGAAGCAAATCTATCACCTGCTTTAATCACCTACATTTTCTACAGACCATATAATTTACTGTTACATTGTTCCAGGTCTATTTATGTTAGTTTATCTAAAGCGTGTTTACTAGACAGGTATGCAGTTTCATTTGAAGATGAAAGAAACAAAGAAATTCATCACTTTCAGTTTTTTGTCCTTTCCATCCCTGCAAATGCTTGATTACGCCATAGTTAAAAATCTGTGATTTATTTCTCATTTGAAATGTTCTAGCTTTCACTTCCAATGGTTTTCATTTTTGCAATAGCTTTTTTCCAAAAGATTGAAGAGCCAATTAGTATCTGCTATTTTCCTCTGCTGAAAATCTTTATACACCTTAATTAAGTCACTATTCAATCTACTTTTGATAAGTTATGCATATTGATTTCTCACTAGAAAGCATTTTCTATTCTCATCAAAAGATTTTGCAACTCTCTCTTCAATCAGATTTTCCTTGTGAAAAAATATGACAAGTACAGTGAAATCCAGCAAGAAGAAATTCCAGCTCTGAAATCTTATGACAAAGTTTCCTCAGGGTTCTTCCTTCACCATCTTGGCATCTTTAGTCAACTATTTGCCATTTTCCATCTGTTTCTAGCTAGGCTGGATCAAACAGTTCTCTGAAACATCATTTTAAATGCTGATGATTAATATTAATCAATGGCCAGAGCAGTATGTGGCAATATATCACTTAATGCTCTAACTTCACAAGTAGTTGATCTGCTATTAGAGGGATAATGTTTAATATCATCACTGACAATTCTGCATGAGTTGGACCACTGAATTTTATTGTGCTGTGAGATGAGAAGTTCTTTTTCTCCACCTCTTCCCTCTCTATAAATCCTCTAAGTTAATAAAGGAAATTTTCTCCAAAACCTGCATGACAATGTCATAGGATTGTTAATTTTTATTCTTGGAGGGTTAAAAAGGATATTTATGCTATTTCACTCTATTTTATGTTACTTAACCATTTTTGGTTCTTAATGAATGTGATGCAGTGCAGGAACTTAACTTTGGTGTCAGAGATTAAGGCTTTCTGGGAAAGGAAGCTGTAAACCAGGAAATATCCTAAGTGTTATTTAATATGTCTACTCTTCTTCTGCTCACACTATCATTCATGGAAAGCAGCAAATAGAAGAAGAATGTCAAAAAGGAACGACATATGCTTAGGCAGCTTCTCAAAAAAAAAAAATGTTATCACATCATATAAACTTTCTATAATTAGAAAGTTTGAATAACTTCTTTTACTTTTGCACCCATAAAGATAATTTTTCAAGGAACATTTTACCTGCAACTCTGAACTCCAGTTTACCCTTTGTGATTCAATCTGATAAAAAAATGGTAAACAGAATGGAGGTATTTAGTATTAGCTGGAAAAAGCTACATTATGACAGTAAATCATGCTACTGGGAAGCAAAAAGTCCTGCTTCTCAACTCTACAAGATTATAGGCATCTGGGGCATAAAATTACATCAGTGGAGCAAACTTGCACAGGTAAATTGAAGATTTTTAATAAAAACCCATCTTAACATAATGAACAACCAGTAAAATACTCTCCTCTCAGGAACACAGTCTATGGACAAGAAGCCAGGGACATCCCAGACATCCTTTGCTCAGTGTGCCAGGCAGGGCCCTGTTGGTGCCACAGTGCTAGAACTGATCAGCTGCTGCTGGCCCCAGAAAAGAGATTAAGGTAAACAGACTGATGGAAGCTAGAAGGCTACAAAACACCATTGTCTAGAAACCAGAATTATACCAGACCATTGGTCATATATGTAGGCATTTATTCTTTGAGAACCTTTTATTCTTCAAAAGAATATGTAATATCTGATCACTTAATAAATGCTGAGAATGATGTTGCATGAAGTAAACATCATTTCGGTCAGTAGAAACAGATAGTAAAATGTTTGAAGAGTCTTATAATGGTGTAAGAACAGGCACAGTTTTGATTGTGGCAGGAATAGATGACATAGGTTAAGACTGAACATCTGTATGTCTCATATCTGATATTCCAGTAACAAAAAGAATCTCTCAAGCATAATCAGAACAGATCTCTTGTCATTCAGATGACTACTAAAAAAGATATTCTGGAAGCACTAAAGAGAAACTGCAAATTTAGCTATGAAAAATAATGCTGACTGACTTAGTAAGTAAAAATTTGTACCCAAACTTTCCAAAGCACTGATATTAAGCAGCATTTCTTTTTGTAGTATGTTCTCATGCTTACATTTCTTTAAAAGAAAAAACAAACAAACAAACAAACAAAACAACAAAACACTATGGAAGTACTAAAAAAACTAATAATCTTAACTGAAACACACAGTGTAGCCTTCAGCACTGAGCTGTTAGCTTGCCTTAAGGACATGCTTGAAATAAAACCTTTAAATACCATCTTAAATCAATATGTTCTTTTAAATTGAGTCTTCCAAAAACCAGTAAAAGACATGTTGTGGTCAATACACATGGGGCACTTTATTACTCATTTCCATGATGTTTGTATGTATTTCTCAGTGAGTTATTGCTTTACTCATTTTGTTACTGTGTTTTAGGTATAGTGTAGGACTGGGACTTCTGTGTAGACCTATGCTCATGCAAACAGACACACCATATATTGATCTACACTAGAAAAAAACAGCTTTCTTACTGGAAAACTATTCCAGAATATCTACCTTCCTTCAGACCAAATTTCCAGTACACATACATGAAGAATGTTCAAATTGTATGATATTGATTACCTTTTTTCTCAGGGATTCAGTTTAGTCTCCTGTATTCCATGAAACTTGTCATCAAGTTGGTAAATGAATACTGTGGGTGTCTCCTCATGCATCATTAGGAACCCTTTTCAGTAGCTCAAGGCAATATTTAGAAAGAAACACAGGAAGAAATTCATTTATTCCCAAGCATGAGTCAGATATGGGGATATACAGAATATACATTTTCTTTTAAGATACATGATTGTTGAAAAAAAATATGTAAGAGTCAGTCATTTCAGTTTTAATCAGTATCATGTAAAGTCATGTATCATGTAATTGTCAACCCAGAGGTTCAGCTATCCATGATCTAGCACTGGTTTCCTGCAGCTCTGTGATCTTGGCTCAGTTTTACCAAAGAAATCGTGAAAAGGTGTGACAAGAGCACATGAGCTCAATCCTTGCAATATAAGAAAAGCAAAAAATACTGATAGAAATGTAATAGTTAAGATTCTAACAGTTAACCCCTTGATTTCTCTATAAGGAGAAGGGGTTGAGAGGTGGGTGTGAAGGTGGCTACAGATTCTCTAGGATGGCAGCTTCAAAGCATTAAGGATCAGACCCTTCCATGGACTAACAAACTCTTCCTGCCTGATTAATAGCTGAGTTGCACTGGGGTCTCTGCAGGCATGTGACTGAAAACTTGTCCTTCTGGCCTGCTGGACCTGGCTGCCTCTTTGAATTAACCATTAAGTTAAAAATCAACATGCCTTCTGAATCCATCCTCCTGCAGATTCTCTGTGCATTCAACAAATATCATCTGATTTACATGACCCAGAAAGGAAGAATTACCAAGTGGCTTCACTGCTGCAACAACTCCAAGCTTTGCTGGGCCAGCACCACAGGCTAGCCACAACTTGGCTTTATCTCACCTACCTTCTACTGAGTAGAAAACATCTCTCCACTTCTTAAGGCTTGAATACTACATTCCTGTGTTCATAGTAGTGATGATATAATGTAATAACAGACAGGAAAAACTGAAGCCTATTTCTTTTCCTTTTGAAGCAAATGGGCAAATACTTAGGTAAGAACTGAAACTTCAGGCAGGAACCCAAGTTTCTCCTTTGCTTCACCACTTTTTTTCCTGTGGACCACTTCTCACTTTACAGCTTCCATAAACCTACTCAATGTTAGTACTTCAAGATGTGACACCTGAAGTTCTGAGTTTGCCCCTTTTTTTTCCTAATGCCTTGAACAATTTCTAACAGTGATATGTCAGCATTCTCCTAAAAGAGACAGAACAGGAAAAGACTGGGTTTTAATTCAAAACATGATCCTATTGAACACATCACAGTAGATGACCACAGACATTATTGGCAAAAAACTTATTTGTTAGAGCTTAATCTCTGATTAACAGCTTTCCCTGGCTCAATTTTACATTCATTTGAGGTCATTCTGCTGAGATGAAAAGTGCATTTAAAGCTCTTTCTCATTCTTTTCTGAGCAAAACATGACATAGATACCAAGTCTATTACATCCTAATAGAAAGAGCTTGACAATCACCAAACTCATTTAACTGTGCACATTTTCTGTTTATGTTTTCAGCTTTTTGAGACCTGTTCACAAGGCTCAAGGTGGGATGAGGCATGCAAAGCCTAAGTAATTACAAAAAGGGTGATAATATAAATTTATTGAATTTGCATTTTTTGCCCTTAGAGAAATATGCTGTACAATCCCTATGCTGCATTTTACTCGAGGGTCATAAAGACTTACCATGAATCAAATTTTGGAGGATATTTTTGATATAGGGATATATTATATGCCCCATTTTGTGGATGTGCAAATAATCCTAGGAAAGTAATATGATTTCTCAAGTGCCACAGTGCCAGGTAGGATTTCCCTCATTTAATACTATCTGCCTGTGGGTCAAGTCTGGCCAGATTGTCTCTGTGACCTTTAATGCTAAAAAGGAAGACACATTTGTCCCAAGAATGATGCATCTCACCTCTCTCCCACCTTATGTTATTCCATCTTTCTACCTTAAACATTTATCTTAGGCTGACAGAGATCACCTTGTGGCTGAAGCCACCCCTTTCCATTTGCTACAGAGGGAACTTTGATGACTACCTCAAACTTGACAGCTTTTAGACAGATAAGGTTAGACAGCTATATTATTAGTATTAGGTGATATGGAGACCACCTTTAGTGATAGATAGAAGCTGCACTCATCAGTTTCTTTCCCTGTCTTTATTTGCAAGATCTGGATTGAATATATTAATTATAGGTCTGTGGCACTTCTTATCTTTTATAATGTGTTATCTTCCTTGTTTATGCAAAGATTGTTACTAAGAGCAACAGCAAAACCCAACCAAATACCCATTCCTGCAAATTATTATAGGATTTCTTCAGCAAAATTGAAAGCTATGCTGATTTACACTTCTTGAGCATCTTGTCCTTTTAGAATAACTGCCAAGTGTAGTGGTTTGAAAGCAAAACGAGTGAGAGGCTTCAAGTCAGAAATACAATTTAATAGGAAGAGGAGAAAAAAAAAGAATAGAATAAAATAAAATAAAATAAAATAAAATAAAATAAAATAAAATAAAATAGATACAATAATACAAAAGACCACTGACAGAGTCAGAATACAACCTGAGTGGGATGATGGAAGCAGTGATCCCGTATAAAGGTCTGGTAGCTCTGATCCTCTGGGAATGCAGTGGGTAAGGTCCCCCGTATTGTCCCAAATTCCAGATTATATCCAGGTGAGACTGCTTGGCTCCTCCCCCTGGGCGGAGCATCTCACAATGGGATAATGAGTCATACAGGGGGTCCTTGATGGCCCATTAAAGAGAGATAACTTCCGGATGGAGTTACCTATGAGTCATGCAGCAGGCCATTAACAGAAGTCATTAACAAAAGACCCATTAGCAGAAGACCCATTAGCAGAAGACACCTTAACAGAAGACACCTTAACAGAAGATGGAGGGGGAAATCTGGAAGAACACTGCTTCAGCAATTGATTTCAACAGTTCATGAAAATGGTGATAGAATACTTTGTACATATCTTATGGTACTATTTTTTTTCATTTAGGAATCAGAACCTGACACAGTGTAATTATATACAGAGACACATCCATGTTTGATCCTCAGTGCCTAATTCCTTTTCAGGAGACAGATCACTAAGGAAATTATTCAGAATGATTTCCAGAGGATGCAGAAATTAATTAGAGATTGAATTCTCAAAAAGGGATGAAATCTTACAGGGGTCAAAAACTCCAAACATAGTCCCACAATTGCTGAAATTAATGAGAAAGTTATTTCTGCGGCTTAAGACTGGACCCTTGTACTGTTAATAACACTGTGATACTCAAGAAAATGAGGTATAAAGGATGACAGTGCTCCTGCAGTCAACAAAAGCAAGTCATGAATGATTTTTCCGTCTGTTAGAAATAAGCTGGGACTTAGAAATTACTTGACTAGTTTGACCTCTCTGACACTGTGACCCCGAGAAGCTGAGAATAATTTTGGAAAACTTCCAGCTATTCTTTAGCTTTGGGAAGCTTCACTAGGTACTTAGATAGTAAGAAATAAACACAAACCAAGATTTACTCAGTGCCCACTACTCGTATTGTACTTGAAACACCCCCAAAAGCCTGGTGGCAAACTATCTCTGTCCTGGGGCAAGGTAAAAAAAAGAATAAATGGCACATGGCTAATACTGGCATCTGTTTTGGTTGGTTGTGACTCTAGAAAGGCATTTCTAAATGGCAATCAAGTGACTAACTCTGCAGTGGCTTTTACTTTCAGAGAATAGTAATGGCAATAGCTTCAATCAAGGCACTGTCATCTCTAGTGTCTCTGATTCTCTCTGCAAATGTAACTAAGAGTAAAAGATCAGCTTCCCTTTTTGTGATTTTCATTAAATATTCTGTCAACAAAAAAGAGAAACATCATGAGAGACCTGTTTGGCAAAGTGCTGATAGCAGTAGAAGTACTTTTTTCTAATATATAAAATGAATACTTTTCAAAAACCTTTCAAAGTATAAAGATAGATTTTGCTTGCTAACATGTACTTTAGTGTCAGGGCCTCTATCATACTCTCAAGGTCAGTTTCTCCCATTTATGTTCTTTGCCATTTTCCCCTCAGAACCAGACAAGCTATTTATTTTACTAGATGGACGGATAAGGGAACAGGCCAGTTTTCATCCATAGCCAGAGACTCCACTACCCTTCCTCCCTTGCTCTATTTCCCATAAGGTGACATGGTTAGAGCACAGACTGTACATCCTGTGACTACTTTATACCGAAGTCATAATGCTTTGTAGTAACATTTTGTGAAGTTCCAAGAAAAGAATATGTAGCCAAATTTTACACTACAAACTCAGTCTAAAAACAAGAGGAATGGCTCTATTTTTCCCACATTTTCTTAAGTAATATAGTCCAGGTGGTCAACCAGATACATACACAAGCAGTATTTAAACATTAACATGTTGCATCCTTCAGAAGATTAAAATTACAGTAAATGAGCCAAATTTTGATCATCTTTTTTCCACTGTTCCCTTGTAAGCATTCTGTTACCAAGAGTGTCAGTATGGTAAAAGCATCAAGTACAGATAAATCTGGAGCCTCCTCCTCCTTAAGACAGAAAGTGTGATAGAAATGGTTCAGTCTCGAATTTATAGGTTCTGACTCATATTAGATGAAGAGGTCACTGATAACGCAGTAAGAATGGCAAAGCATGCTACACATTGAGGTTCACACTGAAATAGATTATATATTTGTAGAGATTTGCTTTTGTGAAAGTGATCTTCTCTAAGGCTGTTAAATTAAACTTTTAGATTGGCTACTATGAATAATTTCATCTTTGCAAGGGCTTTGAAGCATTGGAAGGAGTTGCCCAGGGAAGTGGTTGTGCCACCATGTCTGGAGGTATTTTAAAGAAGTATCCATGCAGCACTTAGGGATATGATTTAGTGATGGAGTTGATAGTGTTAGAGTAACAATTGGACTTGATGATCTTAAATTTTTTTTCCAACCTAAATGATTCTATGACTTGATACCAAGCAGTGTCATCCAGCATCCAAAAACCCTTTGCCCACTTCCAACAGCCACTACCAACAATAGCACTATGTACCCCTTGTCATTACCTTCCAAAGTATGTAGATGTGCTCATGTGTGCATTTAGAGTGTACCACCAGAAATCCTAACTTTAGTTATGTACTTTTTATCATGGTTTAACTTCAGCTAATTCCATACAGCCCCTCCCACTCCTCCCCACAGTGGTATGAGAACAGGATCAAAAGGCTAAAAGTAAGAAAAATCATAGGCTTAGATAAAGACAGCCTAATAGGCAATGCAAAAGCCACATGCACAAGCAAAGTAAAAAGAGGGATACATTCACAGCTTCCCATGGGCAGGCAGGTGTTCAGCCAACCCAAGAGCAGGGCATCATGCATAATGGTGACTTGGGTAGACACACCATCACTCCAAAAATCTGTCAACAACCCCTCTTCTTCCCCAAATTTATATGTTGATCATGATGACATATGGTCTGGGATATTCTTTTGGTCAGCTGGGGTCAACTGTCCTGGCTGTGCCGCCCATTGCATCTTAACTTCTCACAAGTAAAATATTGACTTTGACCCAAAGGAAATATCACAGGAGGTGGAGACCATTAAAATGATAGCAATACCCAGGAAGGGACTATATCCACAGAAATATAATTCTTGACTCTCCATTTTTCATCTCAACCCAACTTCTCAGCTTGAAATTGCCATTAATTAATTCTGTGATTTTTTTTGTAAAAACATGAAAAGATACCTAAATTTTCAAACAAATTGTAGTGACATAAATTGAGAAGTTGATTTCAAATTTTTATATGGAGAATGAAGGACTTACATGCTCTTTTTTAATATATGAACTCTGCTTAGTACTCACTTCCTATTCTTAGACATTTGAATTTGAACTGCCTCTAATACAATTTAATTTTAAAAACAAGATTAATTTAATTAATTTTTTAATTTAAAAAACAATAAAAACCCAAACCAAACCAAACCAAAAACAAAAACAAAAGCAAACAAAACAAAACAAATCAAAACAAAAAAACCAAAAAGACCCTGCCACAATATCTTTGTTTATATCAGCAACTATTCAGTGAATGTGGAATACATGCAATTATGTGTACAAAACTACATGATGATATAAGGAATATATGTTCTGTAGTTGAGTAAACCGACTTGATTAACTGCTTCATTAGAGCTCAAGAAAACACATTTATGTCTGAATGAGGAAGTTCCATTATACTACAAAAATATTTTGGGTTCAGATGCATAAAATCTATCTCAGAAAATAAAACATGCAGATATAACTTTTTGGTTGAGTTGTTTTGAGCTTGTTGCCTTCCTAGTACATAATAGGCAATAACTCGGTTGATGTGAAAAGAACCTGTTTGCCTAAATATTCCTAAAATAATTTGGAAACTTGCAATAGCAACACTTTTGAAAGGTATTGTTTGATTGATACTCTACAAACAGATTGAAGAACATGTATACTCTTCATATTTCAATCAAAACATGGGAGTATATATCTAATCTTTACTGATCTTAAACTGTATCCATCAATAACTTCATAACCTCACAATAACTTTTGCTAAAGTGATAAAAAATATGGTTTTCTGCAAGCATTGCATTTATTCTGAATATTTTTTTACATCTGTTGTGAAAATCCAAATTAAAAAAAAAATCTGTTCTATTTTATTATACCATTTTATTGCAATAAAGAGAAGGTTCACTAATTAGACCAGTGAGATTCACTGCAAATTCTGCTAGAATTTATTATATTCTTACAAGTCTCTGAAAACAGTACAAAGCACATGCCAGGAACTGAATCCTAAAAAATAATGGCCAGATAGACAGTAACTCCTATAGTAAAAGCCCAAGATTAGCTAGTTTCTGTTTTGTGGAACAGGCTGTTCTTATATCATTCTAATTTCTTCATAAATATGTTCTTCAGGATCAAGTCAGAAGTCTTAGAGAATCTGTACAGAATGAATGAATTGTACTTGCTTTATCTATCAATCATACTTTTCCAAAGATTTTTCTCTATTTTTTTCAGATTAATTATATTGATTCTTTGACCTTTTAATACATATGAGATTTGTCATTGTTTCTCTGTGAACTAACATTATGATGATGAACCTGTAACTGAGAAAAGTTGACCAATTTAGCCTCTTAAAAATAAATTGTGAAGCATTTGCTTCTTTCAGAACATTTGAGCTTTTGCATCATTTCAAGGCTTATTGAAAAATCAACATGAACAACCCAGAGAGATCCTTATCCATATCCTTTAAATTATTAGTCACTAAATACATGAGAACCCTTTCATTGCTTTCATCATCTCTCCATGTGACATTATTCAGATGCATGTTTGTTCTTCAAATAGAACCAATATATTTATTGAACATCCAGTCATTTACTGATAATTCTACATAGAATATCAAGATAAGGACTGCTTTTTTTTCTTTAATTGTACCTTGTTCTACTGGGATATCCATGAAGGTATCTCCTCATGTTATTACTGTTCCTAATAGACATAAGTTAGTCCTGTATAGCATAGATTTCCATATAATTTTTTTTATGACTCCTATAATATAAAAAATATTTAATAACTTTTTTGTTGTTTTGTGGCACGTAACTGCTTTCTCTTACATAATTTCTAACCAGTGTGACCATCCTTCTCCAGAGTGTAGCTTTTCTGGTACTTGCCAAAGCGTTCTTAAATAGCTCCTTGTTACCCCTCATATTTTTCATTATTTATTTCTCTTTCCCAATTTTTTTGCTTTCTGCCTACAATTGCATTTAACCTGCAATTTTTATAGCTACTTGAAAAGAGTATTGACCATAACTATTTCCGAATAAAGACAATGAAAGAATATAATACCTCAGTAAATGCTTATAATATACGTGAAAAGTTATAAGCCTGTTATAGTAGAAGGCTTCAATATCAGAAAGTCAAAGATTTTTTTTCTGTCTTTCTTCTCAAACACTGCAATTCCTGTAAGACTACATTGAAAAAAATGATAGAGATAACAAGATTTGATAGCTTTCCTGAGTGCCTGTGAATGCATACCTTCTCTGTGTTTTTAGGCACACTCATAGCACTTTTTGTACAATTGTTAGTCTTAAGAATTTCTGCCTTGCTGCAATTCTTCATAAATAATCACATGCCTGTACCACATCTTGCTGCAGCAGAGAAACAGGAAAAGTGTACATGTATAATCACTTAGAAGTGTAGCTGAATACTTTAGTAGGAACTAAACAAATCTTTCAAAACTTCAGTCAGTATTGAGTCTTGCATAAATATCCAAGTATTTTCTCAGACTGCATATCTCTGTGGGATATTTTATAAATGAAAACACAAAATATAAAATAAGCTAATCTGGAGAAGGTCTGTTTCCTTTTTTTGTGTTCCCTTCATAGGAGAAGGTTGAGGTCCTGGTTCAGCCTCTTATCAGTTAAAATGTTGTGGTTTTTTACTTCATACAGCACAATAGTGCATGTGCCAAATCTATTTCAAATGCACAGGTTTAAAATAAGGTTTAAAAGTAACGGAATCAACAGCATAACTACATTCATGATCTAATCCTTATTCCTGCAGTCAGCACTATTATTTTGCTTTTGCCCTTGGCCTCTTAATCCATTTCACTAATTAGGTTTTTTTACCCTCTAAGCCCCTATAGTATGTACCTGCTGTGTGCATGCTCTGGCCTTTAATCACCAAACACTCCATTTTCCACACAGATGGTTACTACTATCTCTTCCTTTTATCTTGGCTTATTATGTTGACTTTTCATCAGTGGATTTGCCCTATTAATCTTGCTCTATTTTTTTAAAGCAAGGCCTGCATGGTTTTCTCTTTTTTAAAGAAATGCATTGGATGACACAATGGTGTATGAAAGGTGTTGAATTCTAAGTCAAATCATCCAAAACCTTTTGGTTATCTATTGAGGTTCAAGAAAAGGCTTTAATGCTTTGAGTGAGGGGCAATACAGAGTAGATAGCTAATGACTCTAGCTGAGGATAAAATTCTGCATTAGGTTCTCTAAAATGACACTTGCTCAGAAAGAATGACTGTTTGGAAAAGTAGCCAAAAGCACAAATCCAGGGATGTTGCACTTCTCTACAAGATAACTCAGTATTTCGTAGAAATTCTTTCTTACAGTCAGCCGTGACTACAGGCTATACAAAATTTAGTTTATTTATGCCAATGTCTCTGCTCACTTCTATGCTTGGAGCTCAGCTGTGATGGGGTTCACACAGCTATAGGGTGTGAGAGACACATTCTCTTTGTTTTTATAGGTTTAATTCCTACCATTTTTCTTATCATGTGAAATGCCAGATTGCAAATTCTTTGAGCCATACTAATATCTTTTTTGTTTTTACTGTGAAGCTTGTTGGATAGATCAGTGCTAGAGAATGGTTAAGGTTTATTCAACATTCTCTCATGACACTTTAGCTAGACACAACCTTCTTTCGGGACAGACTTTGCTCAGCTGAATCACATCTAGCCCACAAACTAAATCACAGACTGTTTGCCCTGCCTTATCTCAGGGATAGCAAAAACACTACAACGACTACAAAATGTTATAAAGGCAGGAAAAAGGAGGAATGTAAACTGATCAATTTTTTTACACTTTGTAACCTTCTTTTGGTGCAGGCAAGCTTTGTAATCTTTTATCTGTCAGCTAGTAATACCTAGACAGTGGTTTTAAACACAGCATCAGGAGGAAAGAAGGCCTGCAGGTTACACTATTTGACAGGGCATTATAAAAATTTAAAGTAATAAAAGAAAATAAAAACAATTAAAACCCCCAATCTAACTTCTGGATATTATTTATTTCCCATTTGGTACCTTCTGGAATATTACCCTCCATCAATTCCACCAATATATATATTTCAAACACGTTGTGACTCCTAATTAAGCTTAATAGCTCTTGTACCTGGCCTTCCTTAATGATTAATAATGATCTCATGAACTCATCTCTATTTTACGATGAACAAGTTAACTAATCTGTTAATTTAATAAAACATGATTTCACAGAATCACACTCACAAATCCCAGTGTGTACTGTTGCCTGGAATCAGTCCTGTCTGGGTGCAGGATTTAGCATTTCCCCTCACTGAACTTCAGATATCTAGGACCAACTTTACTTATTAAATGGCTCATCAAGTGCAGGGCCATTCTGTTCAGCTTGATATCTGCTAAAGCATTTAATGAAATCACCTTTGGAAATAGCTCACTTTTCTTGAATAAGTATAGAAAATTGTCTTGGTATCTATAAATGATCTTCAAATAAGGGTATCTGGACTGAAATCTAGAGTTACTCTGCATTTTTGGTTTCATTACACTTTCCTCATATGTATCGTACATTGTATTGATTATAACTTCAAATAAATTGGTTTTGCCGTTGTACCCTCTACCACATGTCATGAACTTAAGTCATCAATTAATAAAGTTCAAATCATTCAGGAGGCTGAATTTCATTTAGGATAATAAATTATCTTTCCATATCCAGGCCCAAACCCCATTTTTCTGCTCTCACTGGAGGTTGGATCTGCTTGTAGTCCACCAGATACCAAATGTAATTAAGCCCATCCAGCCGGCAGATCCCATGGACACAGACAAAGAAATCTTTTTCTAATGAAGATAAATCCAGCGTCAGGCAGGATTCTACTAGCACAGAAGTGATGCTCTGATTGACTCATTTGTAAGGATGTGAGATTTATAGGAAGTGGATAGAGATGAATTTATTTTTAGTTGAAAAAGATTGGCAGGTTTACTACAAGTTATGATCCTGTTCGAGAAAAGCAAAGCCTAAGGATTGGCCTTTCTAAAGGACAGGATCACAGCTGTGGGGTCTGTGAAAATCACTTGAAGAATTACCCAGGCTTCAGAGCCTTCACTCTGAAGTGAAGACTGAAATGTGAAAGCAGACTTAAATCAGACTAAGCTAATTAAGAGTATGCTATTATTTCACTTTTTATGTTTCCTAGTAAATCACTTCATAAAGTTTGCATTTCAGTAAGTAATATCACTTTCAGTTTTACTTTAATGTTTTTTTCTACTTTTCATAATGATTTGAGGAGGGATGTCAAACAATAGATATCCCAAGAGCTTGGTAAGACCTTTTAAGGCTCATCTATTGCCAAGCAATGACACCTCACAAACAAGACAAAGTCCTCAAAGGTTTGAAGAGTGCTTCCTTACCGAGCTGCGAGAGCATCCTCAAAGCCTTTTATTGCCAGAATGCATTTGACAGACAACAGACAATAAAGCAAGAGCCTTAGATCCACTGGCACTCTCAGGATTCATCCTAGACAAAAGTGGCAAACCTGTTTGTGCTAGATTCACAAGGTGATTTTAGGCTCAGCACTTCATTTCCCAGCTTGCAGGCAATTTATCAAAGAGACATTGTAAACCCAAGGCGGTAAGTGGTATCTCTACTGAGACAGAAGAGAAATCAAAAATAAATCTAAGCTTATGAAAAAGGAATGTCTGCAAGGTAAGTTAGCTAAAGCAGATCAGAGGAAAGTGGTCACTGACTCACAAAGATTGGAATGAACATATGTTCAAATTTTTTTAGAAAAACCATCCAGATAGGTACTCACTCTCAACTCCTTCCACTTCTGCCCATTCACCTGGTATCTGATATACATGTAAGGTACAGGGAAGGTTTATACTGGATATTAGGAAAAATTTCTTCACTAAAAAAGTTGTCAAACCCTGGAATACACTGCTCAGGGAAGTGGTGGAGTCATCATCCCTGGAAGTATTTAAGAGACATGTAGATGTGGCAGTTGGGGACGTGGTGGACTTGGCAGCACTGGGTTAACAGCTGGACTCAGTGATCTTAAAGGTGTTCCGCAATGTAAATTGTCCCGTGAATCTGTGAAGTAAGAGAACTCTCTTCATCTCAAAGGTCAAGTCCGATCTAGACTTAATAAGTATAACATATCCCTGACATAAAACAATATTTTAAAAAGCAATTTCCTGGTTTTCATTAAATAATTTTAAATTCTGTACCAAAAAAAATTATTTTTATGTAGTGATAAATCTAACCTGAAAATTCCTCTCTTACATAGTATTCTCCAGGATCAGTTTTAGTTTAAAGTACTTTGCTAGCTGAGCAGCCCATAAATTTACTGACAATGTAATAATACATTACATAATGTGACTGCATAATAGTGGATATGATTTGAATTGCAAAAAATTGCTGATAAATGCTTCTTGTTACACTGTTTAGAAATCCTGTGAAGATCTGCTGTTGTAATTAGACATGAAACAAAACTTGTACTGGCTTTATAAACTGTATTATTTTCAGCAACCCCTTTAAAATCCTGTATGCAAGAGGGTTTAGAAGTTTATTGTCGAAAAACAAAGATGTTTTATTTTTGAGATTATCCATAAAGAAATAGTGCTGAAATTTGACAAATACCCATTTCTCACTGAGTTTTCAGACAGATAGAGGTTAAAAATAATAGTGTGAGGGTCTGACAACTAACCTTCTTGTAATCACTGAACAGGATATTTCTGTTGTCCCATCTGTAATACTTCCACATCTCTTCCTACTTTTCTGTGGAAGTCCTTTCCTTCAAATACAAAAAAAAAAACTTTTATGGAAGTATAAAGAAGAACATGGGTCTATTAATGAATGAAGTAAGAGGATACAATTAAACAGAATGTTTAAAGTATTGAATTCTCTGTTCTATTCCTCCAAGACCCGCACCCTCTCAAAATATCTACAAAAAAACCCCTCAAAACAGAAAAGAACTCTAAGCTGTTATAAAATAAAATAAATTAATATTATAAAATAAAATGAATATAATACATAATTAGGCATAAAAATGGAGAAAATGAATTGGAAAGCAATTACTGTTCATCACTATTTCTAGAATTCTTGTAGATGAGGTGATACACAATTTTCTCAAGTAAATTTCCATCCTGGAGTTCTTTAAAAACAACAGAAAATTTGGTATTAACTGCAATAAGTCAATATAATTGAATTCAAAAGTTGAAGTTGCTGATAACTTTTACCCTAAAGATACTAGTTATCAGCAACTGAAAATAATTTTTTATGTACTGGGGAGTACCTGGGGAAATATGAAAATATATTTGAAAAAAACCCCATTTATTTTCTGAAATGGTAAGAAAATAGTTATGCTAAGAACTGGCAATAAAGCTTGTATGTTATTAACAGAAACATAGCAAACTATAAGGGTATAACAAATACTGTATGCCTTAAGAATGAATTTATAAAGCATATAAGTAATTAAGTAAAAATAGCAATAAATTAAACCACAAAGCAAAAATTACATTATATATATATATATATATATATATATATATATATGTTTTTCTTTTTAAAATATCATACAAACCATAATATGGAAATAGTCAGTGATGTAGTAGACAGATTTTAAAAAAAAGTTTGAGATACAAATGATGGGTTTGATATTAATACTCTTAAAATCCCAGTGGTGAATTATCTCTTCCTCATATGGTTATGTTTAAACTTCCAAAATAAAACCAAATACCTGAATAATTTTTCTAAAATCCAATTTGGTAAAATTAAATTAATTAGCAGGTACTACCTGTGTCTCTTTTCCTCTCTTTCAAAAATGTTCTTAAAATTTCATAATTTTAGAAGGAAAGGTTATTTAAAAATTAGGTAGAACTTACTTTGAAAAAGATCAAAACTACATTGTTAAATACATTCCAAATATTTTTTTCTACCCCAAAGTTTCTTCCAATGTAAATTTTTCCTCCTAAAAAAAAAAGTTTTTGAAAATTTGACATTGCTAAAGGGAAAATTACCAGCCCTGGGCATTTTATTCTGATGTTTACAAGCTGCTTTTACCTCTGCAGCACAGTAAGAAGAATTACAGATTTTTTTAAGCCTCAAACCAAGCTCTGGAAACTAGTGAATTGATATGAAACTTGATAGATTCCATGGCTGCTAAGATGCAACACCACAGAGTGACAGGCACTGTCAGTGCATCTACCTGCATGTCCTGGCTCACCAGGAAGATTAGCTGGGTGCAGCACCACAGTATCCTGACACACTTGAGCAGTACATCATTAGGGTTATTTATTTGCACTGCCTTACACTTGGCACAGAACATGGATCAAAACAAGACAGCCCCTGTCTCCGAGAGCTCACAATCTAAATATAGAAGCTGAAACAAAAGATGAGTGTAGACAGACAAGGAACAAAGGGAAAGCAGTGAGACGTGGCTGATCTTGCCATATCAAGGAGACTTATGCTTTTACTTTGCTTTGTTTTCAAAGAACTCCTTGGAGTAATAAAGTGAAGGAGGAATTTGGAAAAGGATAAAAGAAACATTTTTCAGTTGTTTACAGAGACATCCTCCCAACAGGCAGCAGGATTTAAAACACAGAGGTCCTTGTATAAAAGTCAAAGAAGATGGCATCGTAGATTTAGTAGGTGCAGAAATGACCTTTTGAAATACCAAGGTGTCAGTTGAATTATTTTGTTTGAATCAACTGATTTAAAGAAAGAAAGACAGGACAGTATAATGACTCCCCAAATATTTTTCCAAGTTACAGATGTGGAAATGTTTGAAGGTTTGTTTCTTCCAAGGCTTTCACGATTTAGGAAAAGCAAAAGGAAATGGGGAAAAAAATAGGAATAAGAAAAAAAATAAAAGGAAAAGGAAAAAATTAAAAAATAATAGAAAATAGAAAATAGGAAAAGGAGAAGGAAAAAATAAAGGAAAAGGAAATAAAAGAAAAAAGGAAATAAAGGAGAAAGGGAGAAAAGGAGAAGGGAAAGGGAAAAGGAAAAGGAAAAAGTTAAGAGGGATAAATATTGACTAAAGAGTCTAAGTGATTGACAAAAGAGATACGAGAGTTTAATGCATTAAAATATTTCTTCTGAGCACTGGTAACTGTGTGGGATGTGATCTTATCTTGGGAGTAGACTTGCTTATCCCTCTACCATTTGAGAGTACTGGAGGACAGATCTCTGTTCCCTTTGCTCCACACAATGGTTGGCTCTGTTCAAGCACTCCAGTGTGTCTTTAAGTCAATAGTCAAATGGTTCAGGGAGGTCATAACCTAGAATCACACTATCAAAGTCAGGGGATATTCTATGATCTAAAACTGTTGTTAGACAAGAAAGGAGCTATGAAAATGTACTCCGAAGAAAGCATAAAATTTATTTGAGGCAACCTAACTACTGAACTGCATTTCCTTTCTATTTTATATGTGTGACTTTCACTTGCATGGCATTATTTACTTCTAAGGAATGCACTAGCCCTAGGGATTGAAAATCAAATGATTTGTTTTATTTTGCTCTTAACATCAGCTATCTTTTTGGGAGATCTGTAGTAAATACACATTAGGCTATATTTTGATTTAATTCCCAGTAAGCCTTCTGACCTAAATTTGTAAAACGTTATAAATTTTTGAACTAAAGATTTCACTAAAATTACCTGAATCATACTTCTTAACAATTTTGCTTATTGATTTTCTGAGAGGCCATATATATCTAATAGAAATTCTTTGATTTCACAGAAACATTAAAAGTAGCATACTGATGTTATTATGAAATCAAATATCATGTCTCCCACAGTAGCCCAAAACAACAATGCCAGAGTTAGGTGAAGAGAAGCCAAATGGAAAGTGGTTAAAGTTCACGTCTCCTTATATTTTGATTCAATCCTCCATGCCTATATGTGTTTCTGTTTTTCTAATGCATCAAACAGTTTGATGACACTAAATTGATCTCATTATGGACACTTCCATTATCTGGACAGAATGTAGGTGAATGTCTGGGGGTAGAACTGGCACAAAGCCCAAAACTTTTGTGTTTCTTCTTGGCAAACATCTTATTGAAATGAAGGTGAGTCAGAAAGGTCATTCACAGAAAGAGTAAAAAACAAAGAAGGTATCTACAGAAAACAATGCTGAATTTAAAGAAGTCAACTAAAGACAAGTAAGAAACCCAAATGAAAACAAAACAGAAACCCCACACCAAAAGTTATCAAATAGCACTACTTCAGTAAAATGTGGATGAAATAAATGGATTTTTAAACAGTATGTTGATGAACATCAGATTTACCAATTTCTAAATTGATGCCAGAGGTGTGTTCTGAGTGATATTATCTTTACATAAAAATGTCAGAGTTCAACCGAAATTTTTTTATGTCAGAGCTCAACCGCTGACTTTTTGCAGCTTTCGTATTGTAGAAGATGAGATTAATATGTCGACAAAATTAATTTTCCAGATTCTTTACTTCAAATATTTCTATTAAAAATATTCCTAATAGTTGAGTAATAGTTCCATGTACATGTAACTTAGTGGTTTGCTTAGTAGCCCTTGTTTCATTATCACTGTTTTCCATCTTCTAGATGCTATGGAGGAGTAATATCATGTATTCCTCCAAGTCAGTGTCAGACCGAAACTATTAGAAAGCCACCACCACTGAATTGGAAAAGGTTCCACATGATGGTTGCAAGCTTTTCCCTATAAAGAGTCATATACTCTTCACTCTATGAATCTAGAAGATAGACTGATGATTTTAAGCAATGTATAAAGCCACAATCATATTGATTGGGAAGTAACGGGAAGTGTGTTTTTCTGTGAATACAGCTGGACCTTGCACCTCCAACACAAATCCCTAAGGAGCTGAGAGAGTGCAGTGCACAGGAAAGGTTCTATTTATGGGTTAACCATAACACTGTTCCATAAAGGAGTTGAATACTGTAATAACCATGTAGGGAGCACTACAGAGAAGGAAGGGAAACCTGTTTCCTCCAAATGCCTTCACAATTTAAAGTTTTGCTATTTTCCATAATTCGTTGTTCATTCACATCTGGCCTACCAGGCATGTATGTGAGCACAAAAGCCAGTTTCTATCAGAAATAAAATATTATTTGTATTACCTCTTCTCATCTAAACAAGTGTGACTGGAGATTTTCACAGTTCTCATAACACTCATTAGGACAAAATTACAGTAAAAGGAAACTGCCATCAGTTTTCAATAGAACTACAAAAATTCTGAATGAAGATAAATTCAGTAAAGAATATATGTAATACAAGATGTGTATAAATTGGCTTTTAAAAGCAGAGAAATTGAAATTATCGAAATTACTTATTGAAATGGATCTTAGAGAATATGAATTTTCTATCTGAATCAAGGCTGCACTTGTGAAAAGAAAAAGTTCTGATTTCTTTTAAGTTTGGCCTAAATAATAGACAATACAAATATTACACCTATGGGTAGTGAGGAGTTAACTGTTTCTATAATTGTATTGTCTGCTATTTGCTCCAGGTGGGTGAACAGATATCTCACCGAGAAATGCACACAGGCACAGACAAAGAACTTCACATGTTGTTTTCAGCACACAGTTATATTTATAGTTACACAGTTTGAGACACACAAACACTTCGTCACTCGAAGTGCATCTGACTCTGCATAATTAGCATTAGGGGAATGAAGACACAAAGGTTTTTTCACATGTGGTGAGTCCCAATACAACTATTTCTAAGAGACAGGAATAATCCATAACTTATTGTCCCCACATCTAACACACATCCCACAGAAGAAAGTGGCACACGAACAATGGACAAAATGTCAGTCCTAGCCCCAGATGAACTCAATGTCAATGTATTCACTGACATTAATGGCAGAAGCTGCCATTCAAAAGCAGCAGGGGTTTATGTTGAGGCAAATTAGAATGACTGGAATAGATCGTCACCTGAAACAAATTAGCCTAGCTCCCACTGAGGACATGGTCCATCACCTCTATGGTGCACAGACGGTCCAGTAATCTAAGTATACTATGGCTATCAATTTTTTTCCTTGTGGATTTACATTTAGTTGCTGCAATAAGCATTTGATAAAGAGCTAGCACATGCCTGGGGGTTATAGGACATGTTACTGTATCAACCAAAAGAATAATATTTTTTTCATACCTTAGTAATAATTTAGAGTGAGATCAAAAGGGGAATGGTGAAAGTCAAAGAAATCTGTCCAACAGTATGCCAGAGAAATATATCACAGTTATGTCAAGGGTTTTGAAGGAAATAGCATGTACTTTTCCATTATAGCAGCAGAATCTGCACAAGGTCTAATGATCAAAAACACTGATTTATTCCTGTCACAAACCTTCAGCCCCCCCGGCTTCTAATTAAATCCATCTTACATTCAGCTCTGGTTTGTAACCCTTCTGCTGTACACAAGATAAAACCCCTTGCTATACCTATGCCTACAGCCCCTATCATTACTCTGACAAAACATTACCATCAACAAAGGATCCAAGAGTGGTCCATGGGGACGGGAACAATATCTGAATCCAAAGAGATAGGACGGAAGGAGGGTGATTCCATCACAGCACTAAGGTTTTATTATTTGTTGCAGAAATTATTTTAGGACTGAAAATAAACTCTGAGTGTTACACCTACCAACTTTGGTGTACAGTTGTAAGGTTAATTATTGAATGAGAAAAAAACAAAGCGTGTGCAGCTAATGAGCCAGACATACAATGTACTAGACTACTTACAGAAGTTATGACACATAAACTAAAGACGGAGGTCTACATTCAGATAAGTCTGAAATACTTCACTGTCTATATCTAAGATTTTATTTCTAATTTTCTAAATACTGAGGACCTAGGTGGGTCTGGTGTCAAGAGGATAAATGGAAGGCAATACAAACCTTTTGTTGCCTTGAGTATAAATGTTCTGTCCCCTGAAGCAAAATAAATAATATTTTTTTAAAATAAAGCAAATCTAATCTAGCAAAACTTTATTGTAATATTTCACAGCTGAGATCCTTAAATTAAAAGCTTTTAACTATATTTTTCAATATAAGATATTCAAGTGTCTGCATAGTTTTCTTTCACGATACTCACATTGGTGTGTGCCAGTAGCAATGTGACAATTTACAATACTAACACTTTTTGTCTTAAATGATAACACTGTTATCTTTCATATTTTTTCAGATGTTTTTCTGCTTCAGCTTGCCTGAAACACAAAATCTACTGCATGTTCAGATGGATACCTGAGGAAAATGCTGCAATGTCAAAAAATATTACATTTCAAATTAAAGATTATTTTGCTATTATTTAAAAGTAAAAGGGAAAAATCATAAACATGCCTCACTTCAAAGGAATTTCAGCTTTGGGTTTTCAGTGATTAGCTATAGCTTCTTATTCATCTTCAGGTAACCCTAAAGCATTCAGCTATTCAGTTTATAGTATGGGTTAAGGAGGATTTCAAGTGGAAAGTATTTAATAAAAGCACAAATTCCAGTCTGCAAATAATTAACCATATTTAAATGCAATAACATACATGTATATATAAACATTCAAAACACAGTTTCCAATTTCTAGACTTCTTGTTACCAAGTTAATAAAACCCTGTCATTGCTGAAATGGAAGTGCTTAATGCAAATTAATTTTATATTTTGTTGCAACCATTAATCCAAGGGCAGAGTTAATTCAGTTTCTATTACTTCTCCTTAGGCTAAGGAGAGGAAGAGAAACCTCTGTTTTCACCAATCTACATTTTATGCCCTGTGTTTCTAAATCAGTTAACGCAATGGCATTTCAATCTAAAACTTTTTAAAAACAATAATACCTAAAGACCTTGTAGCAGATTGGAAAGCAAACAAATCAGTATACCTGGAATTCATCATTTTGTATATTGTTCTTATCTTTACTCTGACTTATCTTTAACCTAAGGAGCAAGATAGAGAGACAGAGATTGCATGACAGATTTTTAAAATATACCCTAGTAAAACAAAGAGCACGTAAAACTCACCTCTAAATTTTTCAGCTAAATTAAAAGTTTTAAAGATCAGAGCAACCTGAAGTATGTATATAAATAAATATTTTAATTTAAGAACTGGACATGGTGCATGCTATCAATGTCAAGAGTTGCAGGTGTTTTCATTTTTCTTCCTTATTTAATGAATATGAAAATCACTGTGTTATAACTCAACAAATACCATCATTTTTTCTAATACAACAACCAAAAATGTATTAATTCATCCATGCTGGATTTTACTAATAAGCTTTCTTTTCATTTTTACCTCCATTTTTTGATTTATTTATACTATGTATAGCTAACTATTAACTAGTGACTGTCACTAAGTTTTGAATTATATACTCAAATAGCCACAATGATTTGCACTGTCATTTAAAAATACTGCATAAAGTGCCGAATTTTGATTTTGATACAATATTACTGAAAGAACATAATGCCTCAGGAATTCTTCATTTATTTTCTATTATGCTTGTCCAGTCAATATGTTTTGCTTTAGAAAGATCAACACCTGACTTTCTGTTTCTCTGAAATAGCTTTTTTGTGAAGGGGATGATCCTGTGTGGTGATGAGTGCTAGGGAGATCGGTACTCACTGGGTAGTTAAAAAAAATCATTGCACAGAAAGACCACAGCTTACTACATGAGTGAAGCAAAATACTTCATAAAGCATCTACTGATGTTAAATTAAGAGACCAGTTCAAAGGTGATTTATTCACCTGGAAAACGAGGTGACTGGACATGATCTATAAGGAGAGGGTGAAATATTTTCCAGTGCTTTCACAAGAAGTTATAAACAACCAAATTAATGTATGTAAGCCTTTATTAATTTCAATTGAGTAACCAATTTATCATAAGCCATATTGTCCAAATCCATTCCTAAATGGCACATGTCACTAACAATTATAAACTTGCTTGATCAAACTAAAAGAGCATATATTAATGCTCTTACACATTTTATCTGTCATCCAATACTTTGGTGCAGGGACCTCTTCCCATATATTTTGGCCATTTCACTTATTAGATGCTATATCTTTGGGGTGGGACAATGTCTTTATGAACCTGTATACTACCTAAATCATGGCCACTATATTTCATTTAGGGATTAACAGACTTTGTGAAACAATTAATAAAATGTAAATCCCACTTGGCTTCTTTGATAAATTATGTAGATTGCTTTTGTATTTTTTGCTGGTGAAAAGCAGGTAACTCCACTCAAATCAACAGAGTGAGGCTACTTGATATGATTCAAGAATTTGACTTAGATATCTGCTTGCTGTAATTCGTTGTTAAACAATTTCAAGTCAGGCTGCCCTTGTGTAGTAAACTGAGAACACCATATAGTTCTGCACTTGTGCAGGGAGACAGCTTTCACCACTCATTAAACACTTCCCTTAGAGCAATTTCTGCTCACGTTTTTCTTACTCTTTTTCCCTCACAGTTGCTCTATAAGAAAAATTCTCTCTATTTCATGAGTACTTTTGCTATGAAGAAGCATGCCTGAGTGTACCTATTCTGCAAGCATGCCATTGCCATAGTCAGAAGAGTCCTTTGTGAAGTGTTATACAGGGCTTCTCATGCAAGAAATCAAGGACAGGACATGAAATCTGGGGTTGCCTAGGAATTATCTCTACTAAAATGCATTTTTGGGACTACAATGGCCTCCTGGACCTGTGACTATGTGCCTTTATTAGTTCCCAGCTACATGCCTTGTCCTCCAGTTCCTAGGATTGCTCCAAACAAAAAGCAGTTCTTATTGGCGAGATCTGGTGAAATATCTGTTCTTTATTTAGAACCAAAGAAATAGAAAAAGCCAGACAGAAAATTAATTAGCAACCTGGGCTACCTCAGGTTGGTTTGACATGGATTTGATGGAGGCAGTTCATCTCAAACCTTCAAAGCTGTTTATTGTACCATCAAATTCCATAGGAAGTCTACATCCAAACAACTTCAAATCTTTAGTCTTTTTATTCTTCTGGCTACATTCCCCAGTACACTAGGATCTTCTTGCCCCAGTCTTCCTTTTGTGTTAGGGAGAAGAGAGGGTGAGAAACATGGGACGTTCCTGCAAATACTCATGACTAGTCAGAGCTGCATCAGATTCTGCTATTCAGTTGTCTGCTTTGTGCCTCATTTTCTTCTCATTATAAATTATATATTTTAAAAGTATGTAAAGACTTACAGGAATGACAGTCACTTGCTCAGTGTAGTGGTGAGGGTGGAGATGAGAATCAGAGTCTGCACAAGAAATTAGGTACCTGTCCAGGCAATTTTGTCTCTTGTATAAAAATGTACTCAGCAGCATGACTGCATGACAGTTCTATAGCCGCAAAGCCCACAGCTCTTCATTTACGGGGTCACAAAAACGGTGTTATGAACATCCCAACATTACTTTATATGTTTATAAGGTTGTCCCCAAACGACTTAAAAACAGTTACATTCCTCCTCTGTCCAGAGATAATACAAGTAAAAGTCCAATGGAGAAAAATTTGTTGTGAAAAAATTTAGAGGAGCACAGATAACCAGGCACAAAATGAATGGACTTCTACTTTACTGTGTAAACAGCAGATTGTGGTACTGCTGTTGTTGAGGATAAAAACGTTATTTTCCAATCCCACGCAAAAGATGTTTAGTTTCTTCTCAGTCTGTATAATAAGCATTAAAGAAGAATAAGGGCATGTATTCCTCCCTCAGTATTCTACATTCATTACCTTTGCATGGCAAATATGTTCTATTCATTATCTGTAACCAAATAATATATAGAGGTTCCACCAGAGATCAGGACCCTGTTGTGCTGGATACTGAACAATAGCATAGAGGCAAGACACTTTGAAAATGTTATAGCTTCAACAGACATGAGCAAACACAGGAGATAAATAAAGTTAGACTGAGTAGTTTACTCAGGATCATAGAGTACATCTGTGATAGCTTGGAGATCCCAACTCATTACAGCAGGAAAGTCCAGTTTAAAGACCAGTTAGCCAAGGGAAGATGCATAAGCCCTGTCCATACCTGAAGGGCCCTTAGGAAGGAGAGCAGGTTGTATCAGGCAACTCACTGCCATACCTCTTCTTCCTGGAGCTCCTCAGCTGTGGACAAAGAGGAGAGGTTAACACCCTAGGACATATGTTAACTGGACCAATAACCCTCTGCAAGGTATCTTTGAATTCCAAGTGGAGTATAGGACTGCTGAGCTTCCTAAGGCAGGTGAGAGAATCCATCAGTTGCAAAGAAGATGCAGATAATAAATCCAGTGAGTTGGGGTGCATGTTTCACAGTCTGGACCACTCTGAAGGGAAGGTAGACATGACAGAGGGATTGAGTGACACATGACTAAACCATGGGGTTTAATACCACTGAAAGAAGAGAAAAAACACATATAAAAGTTTACTTTGAAACTGTATGATACTTACTGATACATCTGCATACTTCATTTGTGTTTTCATTAACCCACTTCTCCTCTTTATCTGTTATTCAGGTTTTTAGACCAGTTCTTTTTCTAACATTGATTTACTGAGATACAACCATTGTTTCCTTTGGCTGTACTCAGACCCCAGCATCCATGCTCACACATCTAAAGCTGGAGAGTAACAGAGTAAATCCAGCTCTGCTTGGCATCAGCCTCACAAGTAGTAATTAGCTACATAAACTGTTCCTTTGAGTGCTGCTGGAGTTTTCTTTTCATGATTACTGTGAGGTAAAGCCTTTAGTTAGATCCTCCAAAGTCTTAGGAATATCAATTCCAGCAAATAATTAAACTAAGTCTTGTATATACTTTATAGATACACTCTAGTCATGTCCAAATTTGGTGTTTGGATCACTGACAAATGCAGAATGAACAATTTCATTCAATCGCCATTTATTCTGTCATCCATTTTCCTTTGCTGGTAAAAAGTCTTTTCTCTCACTTCTGCATTTATTTATGCTATTTCATGGAGTGATAGTGGAGAAACCAGCATTCACTTGAATATTTCTTCCCTTATATGTAAAACATGAGGGACCCTAGGGGACCAGGTTTTAAAAAACAAGAGTGTATTTCCAACAGTAACATCAACAAACAGAAATGTTTTCAGATACAAGTTATTTGAATCCCCAAATATAATATTTCTCTTTGATTTGCTGCTCTACCTTGCCTACAGTTAGCATAAAAATTACTTCAGCTCAACAAAACTGCTCACAGAGAATATACATGCAGTTACATTGAACCTGGCTAAAAGAACAGTTTGGTTTCTGGTAGGACGCTGAAGGAGCTAAGCTTTCATTTTAGTTTTGATATAGGAAATTTAGTGGCAAACCTGAAGCTGGTATTTTAATTATAAATATTAACTGGACCACTGGCAGCTGGTAAAAGCTGTTCTTTATCTGTTGACTCCAAATGAGAAACACTAAACCCAACCATGATATTTTTGAACCTCGCCCCTGACAGTACTCTGCCCTGAGTGCAGGCAGAAATTCACACTGATATGAAAAATATCTCCATAGGCCTACTTAAGGGAGGTCTGACCTTGTTTTCTCCAGTTCACAGAGCTTTGTTTTTTATTATTTCAGAGTTGAAAACATGAAAAAAAATATTATACTTGTTGTATAGTGCCTGTAACAGATTTGTTTCAACACTGCATAACTTCCACTTTACATGCAGCCTGTGTCAATTTCATAATATGCCATAAAACTCAGAGTGAAAATTTGTTTTATCTGTTTGGGAAAAAAAAAGGGGAATTAGATTTTATATGCACAGTTTTATTTGTGAGTTTAATGTATTAGTAACAGATCTTATGCTAAACTTCTCAATCACTTTTTCATGAGGCATGATTTTAAAATATTGTTTGACTATAATGAATGTTCATTTTTTTACAAACACCATATGAAAACATGACACATGACTTGCTTTCTCAAAAGAACAAGTTATTTCTGGTGTTGCAGTGCAGAAGTACTGATACAAACCATCTGATCTACTAAGTATGATAACTACATAACATTTTTCAGGACAGTAAAACTATTTAGAAGGTCTGCCTTTTTAGAATGGCCCTCCATGAACCTCAGAATGTGACAAATTTCCCAAGTGAACCATAAACCAAACACATCTGTAATATATAGGTTTATTTTCACTTGCAAATATAAAAAATTGGTATATAATAAAAAAATCCTTTCTATATGGCACAAAATTCAAGCTCAGGATAAACATATACAAAGCAAAAAATGGTATTGAGCTCAAGGACCACCAACTTCACCAAAAAAAAACACCTCTGAAATTAATTTCCACTTTCATTATTGTCTTTGGTATAATTAATGGAATACACCACATGTCAATACTTTTTTTTCTTTTTTCCCCCTTTTCTAAGTAACTGGAATATTGCAGTTAAATAAGTTTGCAGTGATAATAATATTGCAGTATAGTAATACTGCAGTGAAAACATAGGACAATTTTGTAAATTCTGGACCATTTGTAAATGTTGGACCATTTTCATTGAGAACTTAGATATTCTACTTAATGGAAACCTCAATACTACCTTAATTGTACTGGATCATTTGGATTTATAGTAAGTTTCATCCTAAAGGGAGTTTCGTACTTTCTGGAAGTACCTAAACTCACTGTAGAGAGAAACTAGCTTAATATATATGTAGACATGAGGTTAACTTATATGTAGTCATTGGTTAGGGTGAATTTTTTCACATAAGTCTGTAGGACAAAGTAGTTTTTTGACAAAATGCAATCAAATAACAAAAGACCAAAAATACCCAGAAAAGAAGTTTTTTGTTTCAATTATCTGTACTAAAAAAAAGTCCACTCCCTAACCCCACCCCCTACCCCCAAAAAACCAACCCTAATAGAGTAAATCTGAAGCTGATATTTGTGAGCTCAGTAGGAGAGTGCATTAGGTGGTATTCCAGCGCACTCAATAACGTCAAAGAGATGATGAATTTAGAGCTTGATATGGTGAAAGGCTGGAATCCGTAAGAGTGTAAAGTGACACTGCATTGGGTTTCCATGGCCTGGATGTGGAAGTGGGGACATTGCTACAGGGGTGGCTTCTGAGAGAAGCTTCTGGAAGCTATCTCCATGTCCCGCAGAGCTAATCCCTGGTGGCTCCAAAGATGGACACTGTGACACAGGCCAAGGCTGGGCCAATTAGAAATGGTGATAACACCTCTGTGATAACATATTTAAGAAAAAAGAAAAGAAAAAGGTTGTGCCACAGTTTTAATTGTGACCAGTGAAGACCAAAGTGAGAACATGTGAGAAGAACAAGCCTGCAGACACCAAGGTCAGTGAACAAGGAGGAGGAGGAGGTGGTCCAGGCACCAGAGCTGAGATTCATCTCCAGCCACTGGTAAAAACCATGATGAAGCAGCTCTGCCCCTGCAGCTCTTGGTGGTCCACGAGGATGCAGAGATCTATCTGCAGCCCATGGAAGAGCCCATGATGGAGCAGGCGGATGCCTGAGAGGAGGCTGTGACTGTCACCCTGATGCAAAAACTTTTTGGTTGTTTACACTCTTGAACTGGAGTTTCTCACGCAGCTTCATAAAAACAATGTATATTTTTAGAAATTATCTTTTGTTTACATTTTCTTCTCTGGGAGGAGAAATGTGATGGACGGTGATGTTCACCATCCAGGTCGAAGAGGGGGCAACCTGTGTACCAATCTCTTGACCTCTGTAAAAATGTATATAAGAAATGGAGTCAGATAATAAAAAGGAAGAGAAGCTTTCCCTTGACCTGCTGCGTCTGCCTCGTTCCTTGTGTGTCTGAACCAGACACACTGTAACCCCAAAGGGAGACCCATAAAAAGAGAGGCCAATGCTGGAACAGCCTGTCCTTAAAGAACTACACCCCATGGAAGAGTGACCCATGCTGGAGCAGTTTGCAGGGAGCCATTGCTCATGAGATGGAGCCACGCTGGAGAAATTTGTGGAGAGCTATCCCCCATGGGAGGGACCTCACAGTGCAGCAGAGGAAGGACTCCTCTCCCTCAGCAGCAGAAGAAAACCTCAGGTGATGAACTGACCATAAACCCTTTTCCCTTGCACCACTGGATGGGGAGATAGAGCTGAGAAGGAGAGAAGAGTGGGGGGAAGGTGTTTTAAAGGCTTATTTTACTTCTCATTATCTTGCTCTGATTTTGTTAGCAATAAATTCACTTCATATCTCTAAGTTGAACTTTTTTTGCCCATGATGGTATTTGATGAGTGGTCTCTCTCCTGATCTTTATCTCAACTCATGAACCCTTTGTTAAATTTCTCTCCTCTGTCCATTTTGCAGAGAGTGAGAGAGTGGGTTTGGTGGATGTCTGGCCAGCCTTAACCCATGACATCCATTATTGAAAATATTTTAGCTTCCATGCTTCTTTTTATTCTACACAGCAGTAAATTGCACGTTTCTGAAAAAGATATAATGTATTTATTTATAAGAATCAACTAAAAAAACAAAGGGGAGCAAAGTAGAACAGACTCTATTTATTCTATTTTTTAATATATATATATATTTATAGAATATATTTTCCAGTTAAATGAAATAAACTATTTGTTATAAAACTTATGAGAGAAATGGGTATTTTTCATTTTTTCATTTCAACATGAAAACATATTTTGACATGTTAGTGTCTAAAACTTGTGTTTTAGAAATAGAGTAAATGCTTCCTTGGGTCACAGTTTCAATTTTTGATTAATGCTATAACTACTTATGTTTGTTGTCATTTGTATCAAGAATAATTTTCATTGCCTTCTGATTAAGAATAATATGTAATCAGGATTCACATTAACTATGAATTTTTAACATGTAAATGTAATTTCCAAAGCAAGAGTATTGACATTGAAACTAAAAAAATAGGACACAAAGACTGATTTTGAGGTATAAAATCTCTCAAGTACATTTTGTCTCAAGTTCAATTTCTATTTGTTTAACAAAAAAGTGCTAGGGAAAAGTACAATCACTTTAAATTATTTGACCTGGCATGATTTCTACTAGATTCACATGCATATTCATCTAATGTAAACTTTGGAAAATGAATGATTTTTATGCTAATAAATAGTAATGATTTCACACAATCACCTTTATCTTAATGTAGTTCTCTCCATTACCAATGATGGGATTCACACCAGATGACCTATAATAAAAGACAGTTGCCTTAGACACCGAAACAATGTTCTCATAGAACAGCACAGCACATTTTTAAATTAAAAACATTTCAAGGGAGTGATCAGTATCACTTTGACAATACCATAAAATTCATTACAAAACATGAAGAATAATGAAGCATGACAGCCATAAAAGGTTTAATGAAAATGCTCAGTTAATAAGAAGAATGGATTTACCCAATTGGAGCTTTTCAGTGATGGGTTTTGGGGAGTTTATTTCAGCAATTACCTTCCATTTGTTTAGTTGAGGCTGCTTTTTCTGCCAGCAATGCTCCCCTTTGGCACAAAAAAATACCACATCAACATGATTAGTAAGATTTCTAACATGGCAGATAAATGGCAGTTATACAATTGTTGCCTCCAGCCTCCATTTTAAGGTTAAACTGAGGCCAAGCTCACTTCATTCTAGACTAAGCTACCCAAGCAGGAGATTATCTCCTGCCTAGCCCTCAGGGTCCTTGTAGGTGTTTCTGCTTTCTTAACACCGTGCTGAGAGGGTGTCCTGGTTTTGGCTGGGATAAAATTCATTTCCTTCTTAGTAGCTGGCACAGCCCTGTGTTTTGGGCTCACTGGGAGAATAATGTTGAAAACACACTCATGTTGCTGATCTGTGCTTATCCTAAGCCAAGGACTTTTCAGTGTCTCAAGCTCTGTCAGTAAGGAGGGGCAGGAGAATCTGGAGGAGGCACAGCCAGAACAGTTGACCCAAAGTGGCCAAAGTCTTATTCCATACCATAGAATGTCATGCCCAGTATAAAAACTGGGAGCAATGGTCTGGGACAGACATCACTATTCCCTCATGAGAGGCATGGAGATTGTAGTCAGAACAGACTGTGTCCTCCTACCCCTTATTTAATGAGCTCAGGAGGTAAATGGAAGGAAAAAAAGACTCTTTGGAGGTCTATCCTAGGGAGAGAAGATCAAGAGTAGTCTTCTTTAGAAGTTCTTTAATATGTACAGTTAAGATTTCTTTTAACACTAGAGCACAGTCAGCTCTAAATGCCCATAACCTCTCTGTTGCATATGAAAGCAATGAACTTCACAAGGTTTCTACCTGTTTTACATTGTCAATGATGTGCCCATGACTAGCAGGGGAGCGAAAGGACGCAAAATTTGATCTTTCAATAGCACTTTCTGGAAATCTTCCAGGATTTGGTAAACAGGCTGACAAGTAACAGTGTTAAAACACACTTGCAGAAGTAACATGAGGGGATTTTTGGAAACCTTGGAAATATATCAGTCCTATAAAAATAGAATCATTTCTGTCTAGGCTGATACAGAATACGCACTGGTATTTGACTTCAAAATATAAAATAGTTGAAGCTGTTGATTTGGTTTTGTTTTTATAAATATTAGGTGGAATCGAACAAGACAATTAAAGAAAAGAGTCTGAGATTATTCATCCTCTAAGAACAAAATTTTCAGACTCCAAAAAAAGGAGGCTGAAATAACTCAATAACCCTCAGATAAGAGACATCAAAAAATCCTCTCACCACAAAAACATGGATCAAAAAACAGACAACTAGATCAAAGGAAAATGTGTTTTTCTAGTAGTAAAAGTCTTTAAATACTGAAAAACAATAAAGTCAGATGAACAAACCGAAGGGACTGGCTGGAAGTGAGGATACGGACATAACAGGAATAGAAAAACTTCAACTGAGAAATGATTCATTTACGCGCCTTTGGAAACAAGGTAATATACAGCACTGACAAAGTAGATCAGGTTGCTAGAGAAAAGTTCCAGAGTTTAAAGAAAACTCAAATGTAATAAATGAATTAACCATAACAATTATCACAATTTATGTAAACAAAAATGTCATGCTTAGATTAAGGAATGTATTATTTGGTTTGCTTTAAATCATCACGTCTCCATGATAGGGCCTCAGAAATACTAACATTAAGGTCACTACAAGGAATGAAAAAAGAAGTATAATTTGATGCTTTAATTAATACACTTTATCTGGGAAATTGTAATAATGAGTTACGATAAATAGTGAGGTACCAAAACGACTGCATTTTGAAATATCAAAAAGGAGAATATGAAGTAGCTGTAGTATAAATGAAGTAGCTAAATCTACACTGACACACTCTAAAAATACTTTATTTTGTTTCAAGCTTCACTCATTGAAAATCTGATTTAAAAAATTTCCTTCCTCTCCACACTATCTTCTTCATATAAAAGAAACTCCTGAAAAAGAGAAAACCTCCAAGATATCATGGTAAAAACAAATTAAGAGGAACTAAAATGAAAAAAAATATATACGGACAACACTGCTTAAAAGCATTTTGCCAAAAGAAGCATGTAACCTCTGGCAAAAAGGTGTTAAAATAAATATCAAAGGAGCAAATCCAGACCACACAGTTATAGCAGAGCAAAAGTTTTCAGAGCACAAGAGCAGCTGTGCTGAGCCAGACCGAAGGCTGGCCAAGCCCCAAGTCCACTTCCATCAATGATGACACACAGATTTCTAAGGAAGATCAAAATGATGACGCATGCTGTGAATGCTCTCTGAAGTCCACAGTGATTTACTGTTCAGGAGCTTCTTGAAACAGAAACAGACCTTTAATAGAATCAGGTCTCTGGTATTTCTATCTAATATCTTTAAGTGATATTTTTGTCCACTTCCTTTTTTGGTGCATGCAAACCTTTAGCATCCAAAATATCCTGAGCAAAATTCTTCCAAAGTGTATCCCATGAAGATGCAGCTGCCTCCAACTTAACACTGAGGTGTGGCTTGGTTTTAGAGCAACCTGGTTTTCAATTGTCAGGGGATAAGTAAGCTAACACTTCACAGGGTAATGAAAGTAAAATACACAAACTGAAGTGAGAGGCAAAAATTAGCAACTTAGAAATTCAGTAGAAAAGTACTAACATGAAACTACTCAGATCTATGGGAAAAGCATAGAATCTGCTTTTTGGCAGCACCAAAGACCAACCCATGCCAGAGCCACAACAGGGCTGACTGACACTTCCCACCATCATACGACTGCTGGCACAGAGAAGATCACAAGGCATGAGGGCACAGGAATGGTAATTTTTGCTCCCCACTGGGTGCTCTAGCCAGCCATTAAATCATTGTAAGTGGTTCATAAACTGCTTGCAGTGTCTTTTTGTATGAAGTAAAGAATACTGAAAGAAAAGTGACCTGGGGAAAGAGAGTTACCTAACTACATACTATGTAGACATCTACGTCCTTTTTTTTTTTTGCTTTGAACCTACCACCTGCTAACAGCATATGATACTCTCATTCTCACTCTGGAAGAGAAAATGAACCATCTGTCCCTTTTTATCTATTCCTTTTCCCTTATGATAGGACAGATTTCTGTCAAAGCCTTCCCTAAATTGTCACTTTTCAGACTGAATTGTCCTGGGCTATTTATGAATTCCCTTGACTGCCATTCTATATTTTTGATTATTCTTGGTGGCTCTCTGTGAACCTCTTTCAATTTTGTTACATTTTATTTTAGATTTTGGGATAAAAGTTTTTTCTACCAATATGATTATGTTTCCTGTTTTCTTTTCTACTCTTTTCTTTACAGTTCTTCATATTCAATTTATTTTTGACCACTGCTGAACACTGAACTGACATTTTCATGGAGCTATTCATCATAAGATCCAATTTCTAAATTATAACAGTCAATACAGAGCACATCACTAATGAATAAATTATCATTTAAAAGTAGAATTTGTACCCAGATGAGGAAAAAAAAAAAAAAAAACAAACCACCAAACACCAAAGCATAAGGTCTGCTTTTTTAAAAGTAAAAGTAAAAAGGATGATGAAAAAGGAATAAACTTATAGACAAGTAAAACTAGTATTAAAACATGTATATATTATTTGGTTTATAAGGCAAGAGTTCGGTTGCAAAAGGGCTACAAAGGGTGCCTCTGTGAGAAAAATAGGCTGGGGTTGTCCCTGTATTTGATACAGCTGATTACAGACACCTCCAGAAAGGGCCCACTGCTGGCCAAGGCTGATGCCATCGACAATGCTGGCAACACCACTGGGTTAACATATTTGAGACAAGGTAAAGAAACTGCACTGCAGGTGTGAGAGGAGTGAGAATATGTGAGAGGAACAGCCCTGCCAACCTCAGGGTCAGTGCAGAAGGAGAGGTAGGAGGTGTTCTAGGCACTGGAGCAGAGATTCCCCTGCAGCTCCTGGTGCAGACCCTGGTGAAACAGCTGTGCCCCTGCAGCCCATGGAGGTCTGTGGGGGAGCAAATGACCAAATAGCTCCAGCAGTCCCTGGAGAATCCCAGCCACAAGCAGGTGGATGCCCAAAGGAAGCCATGACCCCAACAGAAGGTTTTGCCAGAGCAAGGTCCTGGCAGAACATGTGGCCCAGCAAGGGACCCAGGCTGAAGCAGTCTGTTCCTGAAGAACTTCACCGTGTGGAAGGGACCAATAGTGGAATAGTTCATGTAGGACTGTCATCAATGTGGAGGATCCCACTGTGGACCAGAGGAAGACCGTGAGGGGCAACATTAGCCCCATTTCCCAGTTCCACAGTACTGCTCAGGGCATGAAGGTAGAAGAGTCAGCAGTGAACACGAGCCTGGGAAGAAACGGGGGTGAGGTGGAAGGTGGTTTTATATTTGTTCTTATTTCTCATTATCCTACTCTGTTGGATAAGTAAATTAAATTTACTTCCCCAAAGTAAAATGGTGTTTTGCCCATGATGACAGTTAGTGGTTGGTCTCCCTGTCCTTATCTTGACCCACAAATTTTGCAAACATATTTTTTCTCCCTGTCCTGTTGAGAGATGATTGAAATATTACAAGAACAGAAAAGATGTGGCCACAGTAGAAAAGCTGACTGAATATTTTATATCAGTGTGGAAATCGGAAGAAGCTCTTCCTCTGACAAGTGAGTCATTGAAACAGTCTCAGACTGAAGTGTCAGTGGAGGATGTTTTAGAATAAATTAGTAAAATAAAGAGTAAAATATCTCCAGTACCATATGTTATTCATTCAGAAGCTCTGAAGGAGCTCAAGTAGTAAATTGTGTAATTGTTAACTGTAGTATATAATTTATTACTAACATCACCATTAGTAAAGGAATTGAATTTGACAAAAGCTACAGATTTATAAATTTATCATTCAGGAAGACATGTGAAATTATAGGTCTGTACATTTGACTTCTGCAGTCTGCAAATTGCTAGAACCTCTTGGTATATTTAGCAGAGACATAAATGTACATGGAGCAATAAGATAGAAAACAGGGCTTTTGTACAGGGAAATTGTGGTTCACAAAACTTTTAGAGTTTGTTAAAGAATCAACAAGCATGAAGATAACTTTGACCCAATTGGCAGATTGGTTTTGGATTTGAAAAGCCTTCTGACATATTCCTGAATAAAGAGAGAAATCTGTGACACGATGGAATGAAAGAGTTTTCCCCCAGTGGAAGGATACTGCCATTGATGTGTCTGAATTATTTGAACCAGGACTTGTGATATTTATCAGAAGAGATACTCTGTGGAAAGGTGATATGGAAAAGTTTGCTGATTACAAAATTATTACTCACTGTATTCAAAAGTGAAATTAATTGCAAAGGTTGCAGAAACATCTCAGAAAACTGAATGAGTCAAGTTCAGTGTCACTAAATGCAAAGCAACATAAATGGAGAAAAAGAAAAGATAATATATGCACAATTTAAATCATTAAATTACTTCTTATGGTAAAAGCTCTTGCATGGATCAGTGGAAAACAGGCAGCATAGTAAAAAATACATTACTAAGAAGTAAAACAGAGAACAAAACAGTCACTGTGGTGCTACATAAACCTGTGTTGGGTAAAAATGTAAATTATTCTCTTCAACTCTGGTCACTCAGTTAAAATGACACAGCAAATTATACTTGAAAATTTGCCCTTCCCACTTCCAGGTGACATTTTCAGGATTATGGAGTGAGCCTGACTAGACCTGAGATGTGTCTGACCCCTGTCTATCTGAATTTATAATTATATCAATTGATCTAGTAAAGGATTTTAAACCTCCTTGAAAACTTTATGTCTCTAATTCTCCCAAGATCTTTGGAAAAATAACACAAAGTGCTTCCTAACAACCTCTACTTCTTTATCTCTAGAGGAACTTGTGGTGCCACAGTCCACACTTCCTCTCTGAAGGCCACATTTCTATGTCTTCCAGAATCTATTCCAAATTACATCCATTTTAGGAGGTCTTTTCTAGCTGAAATCCATTCTGAAACTTGATTTTTCCTACCTCAAAATGAGTGAGATACGTATCTTGCCTTTCACAATCTATTATTAGTAAAAAATTCTTCCCTGGACAGCTTTGCAGGAATATTTAGGTATAAATGTAAATGTGCTATAAATGTCCATCTGGTCTGTTAGAGCATGGTGGTAATAACACCAAGATTGTGGGTTTGGTCCCTGAATGGGCCATTACTTAAGAGTTGGAGTCAATGATCCTTGTAAGTCCCTTCCAACTCAGAATATTCTGTGATTTTATGATCTATAAGTACAGGAAACGTATAGGTATGTTTCATAGTGGGTAATCTAAAAGCAGGTTCCATTTACAGCTGTAATCCATGTCATTGTACCTTTTTCATTTAGGCTAAAGAGCAGAGGAAAAAAAAAAGGTTTTATTCATCATCATATTCATCCTGCTAGTAAGGGTAGAGGAAGAAGACCTGTATCTGGACGCTTCTGGAAACATAGATTGAAAAAAAGTCTTTGTCCAAAGGCATGTTTGGACATGTGCCAATACATAGTAAATTCAGATACAGTTCAGTTGAATTATAAGACTCTAGGTACAAAATGAATACATCAGCATTCATTTGCAATTCATGGCTTTACACATAGATGTGAATGAATAATCCCTTAACAGAGGAAAACTGAAGGGATAAAGCAGAGGTCTCGTGTTTATTTCCTCACTTTAATGACAAAACCAAGAAAAGGGGTAGAAATGTCACTGACACTTTCGTCTGATGGATTGGTCTATATGCCTGAAAATTAGGAACAAGCAATCCTCAATATCTGAAGGAAGACTGCCTAGCGTGTAAACATTAGATAGAATTGAAAGCGGCAGTTTCCACAGGCCTCCTACCAAGAGAATGTACAGGGGGTGTATGTTCTTTATTGCTTGACACTCATGCATAAAGACAGCACAGCTTCTGCAATCTAAGTGAATCTTCTTAGGTTTAATGTTCCATTGAAATTTTGCTGAAATGTAAAACATATTTCAAAGGAACAAAACATTTTCTCAAGCAGAGACCATTTTACTGTCATGGTAGATTTTTCTCTTTTATGGAAGCTAATTCCTGAAATAGACATATATTGGAAAAGCCAAACTGCCAGGGTCACTGCTGGCACCACAAAAATGTTCAAAGTAGCATTTTAACATCAAAGAATGCCTGTAATTGAAGTGATCATTCAAAGCGCGCCAGCAGTGCTGCAATAGCTGCACCCATGCAGCACCCCAAACCCCTTACAGACTGTGACAGAGTCAGATTTCGCTGATCCTTGGCTGGCCTTTACTTCTACCTTGGACCATTTAATTTGCAATATGCATCCTGGATCAACTGTATTGGCATAACTAAGAAGTGTCAAAGGGCTGCACAGGGGTAAGAATAATTGGCTGAAGGTGGTGGCATTCTGAGTTTCTTAAACCAGATTTGCTGAGAAGGGCAATTTTTCATTAAACTACAGATGAGCCATAAAAGAACAGAGTCAGGCTCATATTTGTTTGAAGAACAGTAGGAAGGTTTTTCCCTCATTTCTTTTTGTTATATTCTACTCAAAAAAGAACACTGACAAAAAATTTCTTTCTTCATTAAAAGGTTTTTTCATCCATGCATTAGTTAGCCTTAGTGCACGATTAGTATCAGAAAAACAGTTCAGTTCTGAACACAGAGCACAGAGACTCTGAAAAACAAAAGGTATTTGCAATCCAACAAGACTCTCGCAGCATCTGCCTTGTATAAAACTCACAGGGAAAAATACACATTTAAAAAACAGTTTGCTTTAAAAATTGAAATAAGAGACTTCAGACAATTTTATGGAGAAACAGCAAGGGATAAAACACAGACCTATAGAAAGAAAATGCTGGGCAACATTAAGGCAAGCACATAAAAATGAATTCCCATTAACAACTATCAATGAGACACTTCTAGTCATATCTCGTGTTTTAAGAGGATAGCATAAGTATTTCAGTATCAAGCTCAAAATGTCATCTAAACGACCATGCTGTGTTAATACCTCTAGTGCTTCTCACTCAGCATGTAGGATAAGAGTTTCATAAGAGGTCCATTAAAAGAGGACAAATGTGAATTTTATAAGCATTGTACGGGTTTTTTTTTTCATGATCCTTCAGGTCTATAGCTAGGTACTCTGTTCATATTTCAGGCCAACTGCCGTGAGTATTTGTTGTTCTGAAGGATTTTTTCCCCCCTCTTTCAGTTTTTTTAAAAAACTTCCTTTGTGATTCTTTAAAAAGTTAATAGATCTCTTGCAGCTGTTAAGTATCATCTGCCATCATTGGGCTGCTTCCACCACTCCCACCTCTTTAAGAGGCAACTTTCTTCTTTCTGTGAGTCTTACTCCAGAATAACTTTAGGTTAAAAAGACCAGTGGGTGACAGATGAAGAAGTTGCAAACCAGCCTTTTGGCTGTTTACAGAAAAAAGGCTGTTCACATTTCAGTCTGTTCATATTTAGGTATTAAGATAAATAGGCTATCCCTCTGGAGTCTTTCAAAGACAGATGCTGTTCTCCATTCATTATGTGGGAACCCTTGTTATTTACCATTGGACAATAAAGTGTAAAACTTAGTCCAACTTTTGCTTTATGCCACTCAAACTGGAATCCAGACAAAATATGTTTTTCTTTTATAAGGAGATGGAAACCTTTCTTTAAAACAAAAACTCTTCATGGAAACTGACTGAGAAGCCTTGTACTCTGTTCTGTTTGGGGATTGGTTTGGGGTGGGTTTTTTTCCTTATTTTCTCCTTTTAATTTTATTTCATGCAAATTTACACTGCAGATACTATAAAATATAGTATGTTTCAATTTAAGTTTTCAGGACTAAGAAATAATTCAGTATACTCTGCTAAGATTTTGGAAGCAGCTGTTTTAAATGAACACCTTGTTTTTGTATTTGCTCTTGTATTTGTTTGTTTATAAGTTTATGAGACCTAATTTTTTTCAAATAATTTTTAAATTAATGAATTGTTTTAATTAAGAACATGAACCCACCTTTGCACATCACTACAGTAAGGATACAAGGACTACAGACAGTATACTTTCGGGCTGCGTAAAACATCCATTTTCGACAGGTTCCTTCTGTTGATTAAAAAAGTGGCTAAAACAGTAACACTAATATAAATTCAGGCTTCTTTTCAGAGATGTTCTTGAAGCAGATCTGTGGCCAACTAACTCTTAAGAAGACCACCAAGACTGATAACAACAACACATAAACCTGTTTTTTTACACTATTTTGTCTCCACCATAATGGTACAGATACAGACAGGAGGTTAATCCCTCTCTTGGAGCATGGGAAAATTTGTCAGCTGAAGAAGATTCTGACTGTAGATATCCATACCAACAAAGATGATGCTCCTCCTGGTGATATGTGAATATTATGAGAATTGGTTACAGATCCCTTTCCTGCTATGTTTACAACTGACTGTGCTACTGCAAGAAACATTGCCAGAGTAATACAAATAGGTCTGCACACTGCTGGGATTAGTTTCAGTAAACTGTTTTGCTTGTGCATCCAACCATGAATCATTTATGACATGGAAGTATAAAGTAACCGACAAACGGCTCACAATAAAATGGGGCAGTGAAGACATTTGTTAAGAGTATTGTTCTCTTGATTTTGAGTACCTTACTGCATCCCTAAAATTCACTTCTCATGCTTTGATGTAAGTATCCCTGTAAAACACAAAATTGGCTCAAGAAATGAAGGTGAAAATGAATATACTAATGGTTATATTTTAATTGCTTTTGAAAATTTCATGTAAAAAAAGGAAGTGGGAGTAGGTAAGAGAACAGTACTTTGTTATTAAAAGATTATTGCAAAAGGAAACAAAGTCTGACATCTGCATTCCTATTAATTAATACCTTATTCCTTGAAAATTCCTATTGTTCTTATTGACATTGCTCATAAAATGTGTTTTTCCTATTATGATACAAGTCATGGTGTCAGAGTGTCTTAAAATGGATATGGCCTTGTAATATGTAAAAATGCTAGAAACTGGTTTTATAGACAGCTGAAAAATTATTAGGTAAGGGAGAACTCTACTAAATGATGTATGTTTTGTTCTCCCATACAGTTTTTATCTAGTTTGATATATTCAGCCTGCAGCTGTAACATGACAATACCATGAAAAACACACTTCATTCTTACTGATGTGTTGAAACACCAGGGAAATGCTTGTTGCAGAATTTTTTATTGGTTTTCTTCAATTTAAACTAATAAAAAGCCAACCATCAATATGGTTTCTGTAATATTGCCAAAAGTTGTCTCTGAATGAGGTTAATTTAATCACAAATACTCAGTATTCACAGTAAGGACAACATCATTCATAGACTTTCCTAAAGTAATTGAGTTCATAAAGAGAACAGGACACAAGAGTTGAAATCCCTAATGCCAAAGCCTGAATGGACCATTCAACCGTAATTTTCATGAACAGACGTATCACACACTTTCAGCACTTCAGGTGTTTTATTTTCTGAATTCCCATAGATTCTCTCCCACTTTCTCTTTGAAAGGATGTTGGTCATCATGTCACAGCTGTCTGAGCTCTGCCAGTAAGTGACAGACGGTTCACATAGTTAGCAAATGAGCTCCCCTTCTAAATGGTACTGTTTTCCTTTCCAAAAGCGTATTCCATACAAGGTCACTAGAAAAACCTTGGAGGTTCACAGTTCATTAGGGAAATCAGCTGAAGGGCTTGCTGCAGCTGGAGTTTATTTTAAATCATGCTGGCATCTGTACAGAAAAAACATAAAAAAATTATTGTCAACAATGCTCTATATCTTCTGTGGTCACATTCCAGGGAACTCATCCTCATTGAAATGAGAGGCCTGCAACTCAGGAGTCTGAATTCAAAACTATGCTCCCAGGAAAATGCGGTGACAGAAAATGTTTTACTAGATTTTCAGCTGGTGTAACTTGTATAACATGTAGACTTTAGGACCTCAAGCTAGTTTGACATCAGTAGAAATAAACCAATTTACTGTCTTTCTCTGTAAAGTGCAATACAATGTATATCAGTATATTAAACTTTTAAAGTTGTTGCTTCTTGTGGGCACCAGTAGTACAGCTAGGGGCAGCATGAGCAGGATCAAGAAGAGTGACAGGGTCCTGGGAGCAGTGATAAGGTACTCTGGACCAGAGACAGTCTTTCATCAGCCCTTCTGGTCAAAGGGAAGGTGTTTGAAAGGGCCAGTGGAACCTGGTAAATCAACAAGTGGTTGCAGGCCTGGTGCCACAAGCCAGGGGTTTGGCTACCTGGACAATAGGACTCACAGTGAGAAGCCTGATTTAGTGGGGGCTGATGGACTCTGTCTGTCAGAGAAGGGGATGAGCATTTTCTTGCTGAGATGGTGAGTAGGGCTTTAAACAAGTTGTAGGAGAGGGAAACTTCAACCCATCCTACTCCTACCAATGTAATGTCTGTGCCAACAAGAGATGCTCAGAGTCTGTAAAGGGATCACAAGTAAGCAGGAAAGCATCTGAAGAGCAGCACAAAGGAATTCCAGACACTACAGCTCAGCTTCATCTGCAAGCCAACATAAATGTCTCTCTGCAAACACACATAACATGGAGAGTAAACAATAGAACTTGTAGACACACTCATCCCTACAGGGCTGTGACCTTATTGACACTGCATAGATATGGAGGGTTGGTCCTGTAACTGGAGCATTGGAATGGAAGGATACAGACTCTTCGGGAAGGATAGGCAAGGAAAGTGAAGAGGGAGTGTCATCCTTTATGTCAATACCCATCTGGAATGCATGGAGCTCTGCCTGGGGACAGATGAGGAGCTGACCAAGATCAGAATTAAAGGAAAGGCAGGGTCAGGTGACACTAGCAAGAATCTGGTACAGGCCACCCGACTAAGCATATGAGTGGAAAGGTGTTCTTAAGATTTTACATCTCATTATTCTGCTCTGATTTATTAGTAATAAACTCAATTAATATCTCCAAGCTGAGTCTGTTTTGCAGGTGACAGTAGTCGGTGAGTGATGTCTGCCAGTCCTTATATCAACCCATGAATCCTTTGTTATCTTTTCTCTCCCTTGTCAGCCCATGGAGGTTAGATAGAGCAGCTTTTGTGAGTGTCTGGCATCCAGCCAGGGCCAACCCACTGCATAAAACTAAAGCTTTGAAAGAATTAAACCTGTCCAAGGTTACCAAGAGCATCAATAAAAGCTTCTATAGGTAAGTTGGCGATAAAAAGAAGGCTGGGGAAAATGTGACTCCTCTTTGGAAGATTCCTGGTTACCTGGAACATGGAGAAGGCTGAGGTACACAACGATTTTTTTGTCAACAAGTCAGTCACATCCTGGGCTGAATCTAAAACAGCATGGCCAGGAGGTCAAGGTAGGTGATTCTACCCCTCAACTCTGCCTTTGTGAGATCCCACCTCAAGGGTTGCGTCCAGCTCTGGACGACATGACAAGGGTCAGAGCAATTCGAGAGGAGGCCACAAAGATGATCTGTGGGCTGAAGCATCTACTGTGAAGAGAGGCTGAGAGAGTTGGAGTTATGCAGCCTGGGTGTAAAAGAAGGCTCCAGGAAAACCTTAAAGCAGCCTTTTAGTACCTAAAAGGGACCTCCAAGAAAGATGGAGATGGACTTTTTACAAGGATATGTAGTGACCAGACAAGGGGTAATGTCTTTAAGGTGAAAGAAGAAAGATTTAAATTAGATATTAGGAAGAAGTCCTCACTATGGGGGTGGTGAGAAACTGAAGCAGGTGGCCAAGAGATATTGTGGCTGCCCTGTTCCTGGAAATATTCAAGGCCAGACTGGATGGCACTTTCAGCAACCTGGCCTGGTGGAAGGGGTCCCTGCCCATGGCAGAGGAGTTGTAACTAGATGATCTTTAAGGTTCTTTCAAAACCAAACCATTCCATGTTTCTTTGATGCATTTATTCTATGATTCGTATCAAAGTATACTCTATTGCTTTTTGTTCCCTGCCCACACTATCATCTGCAAGTTTAAATTTTTATTCTGCTACCACAGAAATCCACCATCTGTTGCAAATAACATTTATTGTTCAACTTAACAGTTTTAAGTGCCATATTAAGATTGTTTCTGGGTCAAAATCCTTGGGTGAAAGAACTATGTGGGATAAATACAAACACAAGTAAATCCCATATTCTCTTCTAAATTTCTTTATCATAGACATATTGAGACCTTCATTTACTATCCCACAGATACAACTCCTCCTCCTGCTCTGTTCAACTGAGAAATCTTTTTCCCAGAGCTATGCTTTCAAATTTGTCCCTTTTTAATTTATTTTTTTAAGACAGCTGCCTGTCTTTTCTTCTCACATTCACTGTTGTTGCTGTTGTTTGGTTGTTGTGGCACTTGGTTCCCTCAGTCAGTACAACTGCTCTCTGTAAAGATATTAATTGTTTAAACTGTATAATTCAGTGACAACTTCACTGCCTTGCTCTCTCAGGCTTGTCTCACCTTGCTTGGATCTCATTTGCTGTGTTGATCTGAGACTGTGTTTCATGGCGAGAAGCAGAGCAGCACCACACTATTCTTGTGGAGAGGAAAAGGCACTTCTTTTGACCTTAAGGCTGCTTTTGACCTGCAGATCACTTAGGACCTATTCCTGGTTTCCCTGTGGGCATTTTTTTCCTATTGATAGTCATTTCCAGGTAAAGTTTCCTTGACACCTGACTCAAAAACATTTCCCTCTTCCTTGAGTGTGTGCCCAGCTCCAAGTCAGAATATAACATGCAGGTGCACCAAGTCTTCTTGCCTGCAGCTGTATGCTCTAATCTCCAACAAGAGGGAACTTTAACATGTCGGAAACATGCATCTTTCTCCAAACAGGTGCCAGTGTGGATATTTAGGGAGACCAGAGTCCCAGTGTGCACCAGGGTACTTGTCAAAGCAGACATCTGCAGAGCCTTGGTACCTGTCCACAAGCTGACTGCTGCTGTGTAACAGGACTCAAACTGTGAAGTCAGAGCCACAGTGGTATGAAGATTCTGTGGGAAAGAAGATTATAGCCCCCACAGAGGTTTTACTCCTCCTGGCTAGACAAACTCAGTCTTTTCTCTTCTGCCTGGATGTGTTGACCTGCGCACTGAGTGAGGTTGCCAACCTCCATTAACACAGCTAGTGAAAATATTTTATATTTTGGAACACAGACCTGTACTGCAACTGGTGGAAAAGATACAGAGCAGTCATGTCTTGTGAAGCAGAACTCCAGTGTCTACCAATACTCATAGTCTTTCTGCATGTATCAGGGATGGATCATAGTCCTAACTAAACACTTCATGAGCTGGTGATTAGAACATTATGCTTAGCTAGAGACACCCCATGTTCACTAATACAGTAGAGTAACCAGCAGAAAAGTTACATATCTATAATATCTTAGTGTCTTGGGTCAGTACATGGGTCTTTGCCTTGATATATGCAGAAAATGGTTTTATTCCTACACCCAAGCAAGTGGATACTACACTGAATGCTAATGAATTCAGTGACTGCTTCAGCATCCACTGAAGCCAGTCAGCCTTTACAAAGTTCTAAGCAGTTGTCCTCCAGGAAACTTGCATCTAGCCATATGTGATCTGAAACAGAGATTCTACATGGGTCTAGAGTTCACTACACAGATCCCAGCCATCCCTCCAGCTTCCATGATAAACAATTATCTTTTGATTCTGTGTGGCTATTAGACAATATAAAATAATGCTACAGGTCACCATACACATTTAGTACATTTTTTTGTTTACTGTCCTTTAAGTTTTTTCTCATTTTCTTTACCATGCTTAACTTCTTATATACATTCCTCTCCTGCCTCTTTTTTTAGTCAGCTTTTGGGTATCTGTATGCAGGCTGTTCAGAATGGGTGCTCTGGAAAAGAGAAGAAGCCTAGTAATCTCCTGAACCAACCCATCAAAGTAAAATATCTGTCTTCCTTTTCCACATACTCCATGCTGTTTTTTGACTAAAACTAAAGCTTAACTTGTCATGCTTGCTTTAATCCTTAAAAAATACAACTGCAGCAATGATCTTTGTAGAAGTAAACAGAGATAAGCCTACTCTGAGGAAGCGAGGGGATTAGTTGAGTATCTCTGAATGGCTAAACCACTTACAATCATTCTTTGTAGTGTATCCATCATGTGTTTGTTATCCTACTATGTGCCAAGAAAGAGGGTGTCAAAATAAATATGGGTAAACCATATTCCTAAATCAGCCCTCTTTTTCACTGCATACATATGACTGGCTGTATAGCAGAGCTCCTGCAGAGCTGCATGACGCCCAGGGTGTCATGTGTTTGCTTACCCAGAGTGGAAGAAGTTCATGCAGTTGCTGAAAATCATAAATACCAGGCTTGGATACAGCTTGTTAGAGTTTGCTCCGCTACACAAGAATAACCTCCATGAATCTTTTTGACCAACACCGTTTTAAACTAGCACAGTTAAATCATTTGTGCTTTGAAAGTCTATCAAATAATTCATTCATCTCTCAGCAGGTATTCAGAAAAGAGATTTTCTTGGCATGCTAAGCAATATACTATCATCAGAACTATCACTGTCCTGTCACTGAAAAGGAGAAATGAGTAGATATTGGTGGCTGGACTGTGAAATCTTGTTTCAGGTTGTTAAAGCTCATTTTAATGTATAGATAAACAACCAGATGATAACCTGCTCTCAGAGAAGCATGTTATTGATCAGATTATTTATTTTCAATACTTTCTTCAATGGCTTTCAATACTTTCTTTCAATTACTTTCTTCAAAGGATAAAACCTGACAGTCTTGTAAATTGTGTTTGAAATGAAGATTAACAGTTTTAGTAACGTGGGTTTTTCCCCATTCCTTTAAAACAAATTGACGTTCTGGCATTAAAACACATCAAGACAGAATATAGACAGGTATAACTGTGGCAGTAAGTGAAATTCTTTCAAACAAAAATGCATCAGAGACAAACTGATAGTTCAACATCCTGTATTTTAAACACATTAGAGAGGATTTTAGAGAAATCATGGACCCAAAAGAGATAGCTGCCTTAGTAGGCCCAGTGCAAACCAGTCTAGTAAAATGCTTTTAACAATCAGTAAAATAAGGGTTTGGATAGCCTTCTTGTGAATACTGGAGGACAAAGGACCTCCCAAACCGATGTTCATTTAATGATTGAGATTATGACTTGGATGAATGCAATATCAGAAGCTGAAATTTGTCAGTCCAGAAGGTCATTCTTAGTGTTCCTTCTAAATTATTAGGAATAAGATTTCACTCCTCTCCAAAGCAGCAGAAATATGGTTTGTTTGGGATTTGGGGTTTTTTTTTCTATTTTTTTTCTTTTTTTACTAAATATGATAGAATTATTTTCAGCTTGATGGGCTGTTTGGGGGATCATACATGTAAATTTTGACCAATTAAGACAACTTCATGAAAATTACGTTGTATTTTGGGAAAAAAAAAAAAAGTTGGCAAATGTAGGTTAGACCCTTGGAGAATTTTAGAGCTGAAAGCAAATATTTACTTAAAAATTTGATATCCAACAAGCAGAAGTAATGTATGTAACAAGAAAAGGTACTTTTTTTACCAGGACTGAAAGTAGGGTGAACTTTCCTTACATTTCCTGACTTGCGGAGCTGGTCTAAGGTATATTTTCAGGCAAATACACCTTTTATTTCCTAGGGGAAAATATGTCATGTACAGCTGAACACATTCAGAAAGCAAGGAACTACTCTGCTGAGCAGGTACAGCACTGGGAGCAGTCAAGGAGCGAAAAGAAAAGCCTCGGGCAATGTAGATTTTCATAGCCAGTAAACTTTCATGGTCACAGAGCAGAAGTTTGAGAATGTTATGTTTTCATCTGACTATCACATAATGGAGATTAGATAGTGAAGATTAGGTGGGATCTAAATGCCTAGATCATCCTGTGAGTTTTAGTCCATAGCATAAGGACATGTGAAGCATAATTACGAACTTAAGCATAGTCACATATTTATTTTCTTATAAGGCAGTTTATAATGCAAGCGGCTAAAAGACTTTTATGTGAGAAGCTGTCATAAGGGCTTGACATAATTATAACCAACCCATAAGCAGTTTATTTATCTGCTCATCCCTTTTTCTTTGTGATACATTTACCCATGTATGGAACAGACATACCAACCTGCTACACTATGAAGAATATTTGAAGCAGTAATTGGATACAGGCACACACATGGAGAGAAAAAAAGAAAGCAAGAAAACATCATCTCAAAGTGATGTGTGTTTGAAAACAGGTAATGGGAATATTCAAAGAGCCTGAAGCATTTGAAGTGCCAGTGACAGTTTTACTTTTAATCACAAGGGTATTCTGGTGCTGTTTCTACAAACCTCTGCTTTGATATTTTCCTATCTCCCATCTTTATATTCTTGCTTATCCTACTCCCATTGTCTGTCTCTAAACTGTGAGCTCTGCAGAGCAGAGCATCTCACTGTGTTTGTTTAGTAATGAGGATACTAATCTCAGATGAAGCCTGTAGTCACTGCTGGAAGACAGCTATAATGATTTTGCATTCACTTCAGAAACACATGTAATGGAAACAGTTCAACATTTTTACTTCTTTGCAGAAGTCAATATACCACTGTGGGACAATATCCTTTCCTTCCACACTCTGTACCCATACTCCTCCAGTGCAATGCAACTCTTCTCCCCTGTTGTGTCAGTGGAAGTTATTTACTGGCATTAACTTAATTTAGTTGAATCCTTTCTTTAACACCAGTTAAAATTCACAGCCATGTCTAAGAAAAGAATTTTTGTTCAGTGGCCATCTGATTACTTCTACAAGACACATTTAGAGCAACCCAGAAATACAAAATTGCCCTTCCTAGGCGTATTAACCCCATTTTTAGCTTGAACTGATCTTTATAATGATAATATGTGAACTTTAACATAACAGAAAACAACACTGCTCCATTGCTGATTGTTCGAGATGCAGAGCAATGACAAATTTTGTGGATTCATGTCTTTCAAATGGTAAACAAGAGGGTTGCGATATGGTTTCCCTTGTCAAAAATATTTCTTTTAATATTCTAATTTGGATTTAAGGGAATGTTTAGATGGGCTATCCAGTTTACCCTTTTACATTCTATCACTTACTAAATTGATAATTAAATTACTGGATCAGGATTCAGATATATTCCGTACTGGGTTTGCCTCAGACTCTCACTCTGACACTGAAGATCACTCCAAGACTCCATGATTTAAGTTCTTTAACCCAGGAACAGGGACTTTGAGACTGTATTTTTCCTTTTGTGTTTGGGATATAAAGAGTATAAATAGGGAGTATAGGAACAGAGTAATACTTCATAAGAGTACTTCTCTGAATAAACTCAAGTACTACTACAATAAAAAGAGTAACACAACAGTCTTGTTAAAAACAAAACTTTTGGGCTCAAACAATATAATAAATGTTGTAAGGGTCAAGAGGTAGGATGATTTATTAACAACCTACTATAATTGGTAAAATTGTTAACAGAACTTGAAAGTATTTAACATTAGGTTGTGACTAAAGCTTTGATTACCTCAGGACTGATATCTAGTCTGAAATTCTAAAATATTAGGTCCTTTTCACCACTGTGTGCTTGCCTGCATTGTTTTCTGAATAACTCTCGAAAAGCATTTGCATAAAAGACTGTCAGAAAGTAAATGTACAGCCAGGTTGATAGGCTGGCAGCTCTAGAAAAATTGGAGGTTTGGTGACTCCTTTGAATTGTGATCTGTTTTTTTAATATGAAAAATAACATCATAGCCCCAAAAAAACTCAGACAGAGAATGTCTCTGTGTAAAGAGAAGCAGCTGATATGGGTTGTAAATTTTGGAAAACCAAATTCTCCTCCTGAAGCATAGAATGGATATTCATGGGAGGAAAAAATAATGAGCTGAAGGCCGTCAGACTGAAATAGACTTTAAAATAGCTGTTCTTTGATTTCCTAAGAAATTTCCCAAGACACTGGGATAATGTACAAAAAAAAGCATCTTTTTCACCAGTTACTTTCAGAGCCCTTCACCAACCATGCCCATCAGCTGTGGCCTGAGCCTTCTGCCTGTTCATGCCCTGCTGAAGTCCCTATTGCTCCTCACAGGCTGCTCTCACCAGTGCTGGGCTTGCTTGGTGCATGGCAGAGCTGTTTACTCTGCAAGAATGCTTAGCCAGTGTACAAACCCAAGGAATAGAACCAAGGCTTCTGAAGCCTGGAGAGGTGAGACCTGGAACAGATCAAGTGAATATGACTTCCACCCACGGTCCTTAGCTTCTAGGGTAAGTAATGAACCTTGTAATTTAAGTCAACTTAATTAAAATAATACCAGGATAGAGAACAATAAGGAGCAAATAATTAAATCTTGCACTACAAACCAACACAGAGCAAGTGCAGAATGAGCACACAAGGGGCATACTAAAGGTCTTTTAATCAAAGCATATTGATGTTAAATGAAATAATTAAAAAGAAAAAAAAAGCTAAATACAGAACTTCAAATGAAAAACACAGAAGAAAGCAACAACAACGCTCTCCTGCTTCTGAGGCAGTGAAGAATAAAAAAATAAAATTAACAGATAAGTAAATATAACTCTTTAAGCAAAACAAAAGACAAATGGATCAGAGAAACCTACCAAAATATATTCTGAATACATTTTCACTTTATAGAAGCATAGGACTGATATTCGCCTGAATTTTTATTAGTTTAAGTCATGCACTGTAGTGGTGCAGAAGGATATGATTTTCTTTGCTTAAAATTGACAACAAATGGAGGGACTGAGCACAACACAGACATATCGAAAAGCCGAAAAGCACATTTTTCATTGTATGAGTGCACTGAGGTCCTTGAAACAAGCTGAGTAAGAACTTCACATATTTTTTTCCTTGATTTAGATGTGTGGCTAAAGGGGTTACTGGCCCTCACAGCTGCTGGTTGCTGGTCACTTCCCCTTGCAGACCTTGCTACCCTCTCTAGACTGCTAGCTCAGAAACTAAAAGGAAATTAAAACTGCTCAGCAAAAAAAGTTCTGGACTCTATTGGCTTCCTTTGAATTTTCTACTTTTTTTCCTTTATTTTTTTAAACTGAAACAGAGTAGAAAATGACAAATCATGCAGATTGGAGCTGTGATAATCTCTGGTAAGAAGCAGGAGCAAGCAGAAGTTGCTTTTCAAGCTGATTTCACTAAATCCAGAAGACAATTTGTAAGTAAGCTGTTCTTTGTCTGAGTGGCAAGCACTAATTTTAAGGTTCGATTTTCCTAATCCATGTTCTCATGCAAGTAATATTTTTGCAACAGAAAGAGATGGGAGGAAGATTTGAAAATAATCTTCAACAGATCAAGAACTTGGACAAACCCTGTAGACACTGCAAGGAACAAGCAGAGCAGGTGTGTGTGTCAAAGATTTGACTGTGAATCAGTGTTAACTGTGAGGTTTTTCAGAGCCATAACTAGGATTAATACAGGCATATTAATAGATAATGTATGCAGTGGTAGGAAAATGACTCCGCATCCAATAAACATGTGGAGAAAATAAGGCTCTGGGGAGACCTTCTAGCACCTTCCAGAACCTAAAGTGTGCTATGAGAAAGATAAGGGAGGGAATTTTGAGGACATGTAGTGATTATACAAGAGCTAGTGGCTGTAAACTGAAAGAGAGTAGATTTAGATTAAAGAAAAAATATTTTTCATTATGAGACTGTGAGGCACTGGCACAGGCTGCCCAGAGAAGTTGTGGATGCCCCATCCCTGGAAGTGTGTATGGCCTGGTCAAATGAGGCTTTGAGCAACCATCATGAAAGATGCCAGTCTCAGACCAAATCACTGATCCTGAGAAGCACTCTGGTCTACCAGAGACTACTTTTCCTATGTGTCTGCAAAGTATGAGACAAGTTGAAATTTGCTCTAGAAGTAATTCAGAAAAAAAATCTTAATGCTGCTACATGACAAACTTGCCATCGAAAAATATTTAAACAGGACCTGTTTAGATATTCTGGAAGTCTTATTCCTACTGAAGAGCAGTGCCCTCTTCCAACACTGAGAAGTGACTTGTATCAGTAGTGCTAATAATATCTCTGGAAGCTGCGTGATAAAAAATATCTCTCTGATATTAGTCAAACTCCACAATCTGGATTTCTGATGTGGTTTCAGTTTATAGAGGTGGCTGGTATGGGAGCAGGATGAATCTTCTGTTAAGTTAAAGAACCAGAATCTGTACATTTTATCTAAATTTATTTTTGGATTTTTTATTTATTTTTTTAAAAAGCAAAGCAATATTTTTAGTTCGAGTCAATACAAGTAGTAATAGGACAAAATAATTCAGTTAGACACATCTCAGTCAGCATTGTATTTAAGGAAATATCACAGTAATCACACAGTAAGGTTCAGATGCACTGATAGGCTCATGGCAGACAGATACATTAACTAACACTGAATGGGAGAAGGTGCCCTTGAATTAACACAACTGTACAAGTTCATGATCTTACCCCTCTGTACTGAGAATTGCTTGAATTTAACATCTTTGACCATTAATTAAAATCTTCTATTGCATCCAGCCATCTCATATAAATACAAGTCATAAAATCATAGAATGGTTTGGGTTGGCAGGGACCTTAAAGATCACCTAGCTCCAGCCCTCTTACTGTGGGCAGGGACACCTTTCACTGGACTATGTCACTCAAAGCACCATTCATCCTGGCCTCAAAGACTTCCTGGGATGGGGCATCCACAGCTTTCTAAGAAAACTCTTGCCAGTGTCTCATCGCCCTAATTCTTTCTAATAACTAATTTAAACCTTATTTCTTTCAGTTTAAAGCCATTACCCTTTGTTCTGTCACTATATAGCCTTGTCAAAAGTGCTTCTTCTGGTCCATTGTAACCCTCTTTACATACTTGAAGGCTGCTATAAGGTCTCCTTGGCACCTTCTCCAGATTGAACAGCCTCAACTCTCTCAATCTGTCTTCATAAGAGAGCTCAGAGCTTCAGCCCTCTGATCATCTTTGTGTCCTCTTCTGGACTTGCTCCAGCAGGTTGATCTGCTTCTCATGCTGGGGCCCCAGAGCTACCCAAGAAGGTACTATTCCATGTGGGGCTTCATGAGAGTAAGGGGTGATTCCAAAGCATGAGTCTGACATGATTATATTCTATTAGAGGAGAATTGCAATTACACAATCAGTGAAGGAAGTTCTAACTCAGGCAAATATATCAATATTTACAGTTAAATCATTAGATGATGTTCGTGCCTGGCACAGTGGAAGCTCTGTCCATAGAAGACGACTCCAAGGCATTACAGTAATACGGATATAAAATATTAGCCAGGGATGAGAAAGTACTAATGCAAGGGGTGGATGAACTTCCTGCTGATGTCAAATGCAGTCATGCTGACTTTAATGGGACCAAATGAAAAGACAGAGTGTGATTACAATATGATAGGATTTTTAAATTCATTAGAAAGTACAAATACTCTTCCTTGTTTACATTTAAGTTTTTATTTTAATTGTACCTTAATAAGTTTTCCTTGGGAAACAAATGGATGTGACAAATTATGCCTGGTAATTTGTTGTAATAGATGCAAAGAACTAGAAGCCTGCTGTGAGCCATCAAACACATTTGGAGGTCAAAGCCATACTGTTTAATTCTTATTTCTGAGAAAGAAATTATTCTGGTAATGTTACCTGGATACCAAACTGCACACAGACATTTGACTTTGCTGTTAATGTGTGAAAAATACTTCTCCAGCAACCACCTGCTCACAACAATTGCAGTGGACTCTCTAACTCTTGTTATGCAGGGAAACTGCTTCTCCTTCTGTTATAGCTGCTGATTAAGTAAAGCCATATACATTACTTCCAGCTTTAATTCCTTAAAAAAATTATTTTACAAATTTCTCTTTCTCATCTCTCTATTTTTTTATAATTTAAATTAATCTTTTTTCTATGTTAATTGGAGTCTGCACTTTTCTCCTTTCCATTTCTGAGATCCCAGCAGTGGCCATTCTATCTTTGCGGACATAACAGGTTCCTCTGTATTCATATTATGCATTTAAAGTTAAACCCATTAGTGCTTATACAGAGAGATATATGATGGCCTCTAGTGGCTCTCTGTATGTGTGCAAATCCAATCTTCAATGCCCATCTCATTTCATGACTATGCATGCAGGAAGAAAAAAAAATATCAATGTCCAGCTGTTGCCTTTTATGAACAAAAACCTTTTGGCAATAGTAAAGAGAGCTGTACAATATGTCCAGAAGAGAGAAGGTGATCTCCTCCATCAAAATATAAGCTGGAATGTTTCTAAGCACCACTCAGAGTAGTCGATATAATGCAATCACAAATCACCTAAAATGTCCCTCATCCTTTGGACTGAGCACCAGAGATGAGATCATTCATTCTGAATGGTGACATCCTTCCTGTATTTGACAGCCAAAATCATAGCGACCTTGCATGCAGAAGGGTTCCCAACCCTGTTTACAGATGAAGAACTGCAGGATGACTGACTGTTAGCCAACAAATATGTCAGTCTCATCTTTCTCCTGAGTCACATCCAGGTCTGTACACAAGTCTGTGCCTATAAATGCAGATGCATGAAAGAATCTTGGCTCTCCCAGCCAGGCTGGATATTAGATGCTCACACAGAGTACATCAGTTGTTCTCACTGCAGTCCCTCAAACTGAATGTACCTGCCTCTGAGCTCTGATTGCCATGCTAACAAATCTCTACACCTCAGGACCGACTTTGGCTGGCCAGAGACAGAAGCTCCCTGACCCGAGTGGCCAAGGAATTAAAATGTAATGGCTAGCAGTATACTCCCTTGCACATTGCTGCAAACATTCAGGCTTTTGCCCCTAGGAACTCTTTCACAGAGGTCTGTGCTCTTTGGAGGAGCAGGTTTACTGACACAAGAAGAGAAACAGCGTGTTCCATCTCACTTGAACTCTGTTACTCTCTGAAGGATGTGTTGCTCTATGCCAGGAAATATTTTGATTTTAAAATGCAGCTATGCCATGTAGACAATTTTCCTCTGAAAAAGAATGGATGGCATGGTGAGTAAAACATCTGAATAAAAAAATATTTATGCCAGGTTAATCCTCTCAGTGGGCATAATAATGTTACACTACTTTACCCATGTGATTCTTCAAAGGCCTTTGGATCCACTTATATTGGCACCTCTTTAGGTGATAGCTCCCATATTTTTGGGATTTTGATTACTTTAGTTCTAAAGAAATCTGCATTCCCAATAATTTGGCATCCTCTATTGTTAAAAATTATCCACAAGAGAAATAGAGAACCATGGCAACAAGAAAAATTACATTAAAGTTATAAATCTCAAAGCATTTCAGTTCCTTCTTCTTGCTTTTTATTCTTCTTTTTTCTTTAAGTTGTTCAGGTTTTTACACTTTTCACAAATTAAAGCTTTGGTTTTAAGACTTGTTAGATCAAAAGATCTAAGGAAAACAAAGAGCTAAAACATTGTATACATCATTCGATGGCAATCCTAAATTTCTACTTTAATATTGTTTTGATATGCTTAAGTACAGTCTTCAAATATTTCTTATTTACACAGATGACCAAGACACGTGCTTAAATATGTATCCAAATATCCAAGGACAGGGTTTTTAAGGACTGAAAGATTAGAAGAGAAATTCATAATGCCATAATTTCTTTCTCAGAAAGAAAAAGAACCTAACCAAAAGTCATTTAGGACAAAATAATGATAGGTCTTGAATCTTGACATTGAAATCCTATCAACATAATTAATAAGCAAGAGGTAGATTGTTTGACTTATGGCTTCCCAAGAATTTAGAGGGATGACAGGTGAAAGGCTGACAACCCTCACAAATTACCTAAATCCCTTCTTTCTACATTATAAGGCATTCTAAAGTAACTTGAATAACATCAAAAAATTGTCAAGAAAATGCATTTCCAGCTGACCTGTGTTAAGTTTGGCCTGAACATTCCCTACTTATTTCCCAACAAAGTTTTCTGGTTGTAATTTTCTGTGTGCGATCATTGCTTCTTATCTGCCACACAAGGTCTGTGCCTATATCTCCTCGTTTATTTGCATTTTTTGAAGGCATAAATACATTTACAAAAATGATCCAATTAAAAACAAAGCAAAACATCCATACAAAAAAGCATACTATGAAAATATTTTTTTTTAGGAAAGAATATCTGCATATACGTAATTTACCTGTAGCACCTATTTGGCTACCCACAGCAGTGAACAATAAATATTTTATTCCATATACCAGTTGATGATGATGTTCAAACACTTTCACTTTTGTCTCCAGACTCATCTCATTCCCTGTGGTACAGTGTATTACTTGTTTTGCTGACAACAAACACTCAAACATCTGACATTAGATCACTTTCAATTAAGTGTGTTAGAACCAAAGACTAAAGCTCCAGGGAAGAAGCATTTCGACTTAATGCCAGTTAAATATAGTCTGTCCCTGTACTGGAAAATACAAGTGGTTTGAAACGAGTCCTTTAGACTGTCTAGATTGCACAGATCAAAACTGTTGTATGGATTTGTTTACATTTGACTCTTCCTTTTGGATTTCCTTATTGTGACACATGGTTTTACTTATTCTTTTCCAAGATCCATGTTTAAAAGCAAAACTCTGAAGCCATCAGTTTCAAGCTTAAAAAGCAATGTATCAGCAAAATATTTTCAAAACTGCACCTAGTTGAAATGTCTTTTATTGCTATAAGCATAGAAAAGATATCTAATAAAGATTAGAAGTGGATTAATAAGCTGTATGTGGGGAAAGAATCACTTAAGCAACACTACAAAACATATCTATATTCTTAATATACTGAATGCCTTTTTATAGCATATTACTGTACAGACTATTTGAGGAGATTGTGTGCTTTATTATCGTTTCTTGGTCACTAGGTGCTGAGTTGAAGAGTTTAGAGAACTGGACAAGACGTGAAGCTGATGATAGAGAGCCTAAAAAATTGGCCTGATTCACAGGGTTGCTGAGAGCTTATTGAAGTAATAGGCTCCACAGCCACTTAGCACTGCTGAAAATAAACCATTTTCTCTCATACTCACTAATGTGAAATGAAGCATGACCCAAAACACCTGGCCTCTACAGCTGGTTGGAAAGTTCAAGAAGCTTAAAAAGAAATGGGAAATAAGATTTTCACTTTCTCTTCTGTTTTCATGTCATTTTTGTGTGGTTGCTTCCCTTTGCTTATGAATGGAAACCCTAATTTCAGATCCTTACCCAAGAGAATTTCTCTCACCAAGCACAAACCAAGCAGCCAGCTTGCTTTAAAAACTAAGTAGGTTCAAAAATACTGAGGCTGGGAGGTTATTGAAAGGGGAAGGTAAATATCTGTCTTATTATCAGGAAGCTGATACATGGCTGCTTCACTTGCAGCTATTCTTAGGGTACCAGGAGAGCCTGTTTTCCTTCCATGCTGTCCCTTTGGTACTGTTAACAAATGTTGTTGTTGAAAGTCTTGTCCTTAATGAGGTCAGGAATAAAACTGCTATTGATTCTTAGAGCCAAGGATTCAGTATCTTTATGTGTTTTTCCCTCCATTTAGTGATAGATGTGTTCGTGTTTAGAACGGATAATTAAATAGTCATTGCAATATAACCTAATACTGCTCTTTGGCTAACTTTAAAACTTCACATTTAAAGAACCAGACTCTGAAACTAAACAAAATCTGTACTTAATTATTCTTCTGTAGATGTATTAAGTTTTTGTTTTTTCAAAGAAAATCAGCCACTATTTTTCCCTTGAGGTAGAAGGCCCAGTGACATTCTGAATAAAATGGATGGCAATTGAGCCAATATTAATACAATTAGAATAGAAGGCATCAATAATTTAAATCTTTTATGAAAAACTACAGGAAAAATCATATTGTCGTCTTGCAGCAAATAATTTCAAAAGCAGAACTGCAGGATGGAGTGTGAATTAAAAAAATATTAAAATGAGAAGAAGTTTGCCTAACAAAGTAAAAACATTTCATGGAAGATTAAAGAGCAGTTCAGGTTTTGTGAAGAAGCTACAAATTCATAAGTACAACTGCGTTCTGGGCATGCTCAGTTGGAAATTGCCATGGTAGTGGTGAAATAACTTCTTTTGTGATTCCATCCACTGTCTGGTGACTTCCTCAGATGACCTTTTTGCTATTATGTTGTTTGACAACTTTTAACTTACTCAGATGAGATGAAGTACAAAGAAGGTGACTGTTAGAACAGTTGTAACAGATAATAGGTAAGTTAGGGCAGTTGTTGAAGTCCATAATTTGTAGGATCCCTTATTTTATGGAATGTTCATGTGGGAATCAGTTCTAGGTAGGGATACTTGCATATAGATGTATGTATGTAGACTCCAACATGTACACCAAATGTCTTAGCTCTTCTACAATTAAATAATTAATATGATTAAACAAAGACATGGAGTGACCTCACTCACTTTCAAGTATATATGGTTGCCCAGTAGTGTCTAGTACATGGGAATGCTCTAGGATACTGCAATGGTTTAATCCCAGCCAGCAGCTAAACCCCACACAACCAGTGACGTGATGGTGAAAATACGGTGGGATGGGGGAGAGAATCAGAAGGGGAAATGAGACAAAACTCGTAGTTCAAGATAAGGACAGTTTAAGAACTAAAGCAAATGTTGCTCATCAAAGTTAATCAAACAAGGCGTTCATTCATCATTTCCCAGGGGCAGGCAGGTGTTCAACCATGCCCAGGAGAGCAGGGTTTCATCACATTTAATGGTGAATTGGGAAGACAAACACCATCGCACTGAATGTCCTCCGCCACTAACCCCCACCTACTTCTTCCCCCAGATTTCTATACTGGCCATGATCTCATACAGTATGGAATATGGACAAGAGTGATGTTTCTATTTCTTTTTATCTCCTGGTAAGATTTATTGATGAGCTCATACTTAATTTTGAGACTGCATGTAATTTTCAATTTGCTATTCAGAGCAAATGGGTGAGACCCAGGGAATACAGGAGACAGTCCTGAAGGTATACAGCAGAAGCTAAAGTAATTTAACCCCAATGAAACAGTGAAATCAGAATAAAATTGTGCGTTTAAGTTTCTTTTTGAAGGAAATAAAAGCTCTGCTTTTTCAGGTTAATTTTTGAATAAAATATTTGAACAGAGATTGAGTTGGAAAATCACAAACAAATTCGTCAGGAGTTATTTCTGAGAACATATCTCAAGTCTGACAAAGACAAAAAAAAAAGATAGAAGCAAAATCATAGGATCATAGAATTATAGGGTATGCTTATTTGAAAGGGATCCATCAGGATCATCATGTCTTACCCCTACACAGGACTACTCCAAGAACCACACCATGTAAGCATTGTCCAAAGTCTGTCAGGCTTGGTTCTGTGACCACTTCCTTGGGGAGCTTGCTCCAATACTCAGCAACCCTCTGGGTGAAAAACCTTTAACATCCAACATAAACCTTCCCTGACACAACTTCCTGCCGTTTCCTTGAGTCCAGTCAGTAAGCGATCAAGTGTCTGCTCTTCCACTTCCCCTCATGAGGATGTTGAAAATGGCAATGAGGTCTCCCCTCAGCAAATGATAGGAAAAAGCATTGGACACTGTTATCCAAGATTCCTTCCTTTATCAACTCTTGTTGCTATAAGATGGACAAAGTATTTCATTATAAACTTTTTATAGGTGTTGCTTACTTTTCCTGTGAGGTGACCATTTTTTTCTTGAACTTAGGTCCCTTATAGCAGTCCTTAATCATATGGTGAAAGGGAACATTAACACTAATACACTAATAAATTACATAAATCTAATAAGCTTTATTTATAATGAATTTTTTCTTCATAGTACAATTTAATTTGAGAAATATTATCAAGATCAAAAATCACAGCAACTGCATTTAAACTTTGCATCTGGAATTACATTTGTGTATGAGAGTTTATGGCTTAACCATGAGCTGTCCCAGACCTTGCAACTCAGATAAGATTGTGATATCCAAAGGAAAACATCTTGTGTACCTAAATCAGCTCTTTTTACAGAGCATCTCCTTGCTACAGATGAACTGAGAGAAATGGACATTTCTGAGAGGGACCTGACCCATTCAAGGAGGTTCATTTATCTTTTCATTTATAACAAAAATAAAGTCTAGTAAACTAATTTAGAACTGCTGCTGAATTTTGTAGGCTTAAATTCTGCATGGCAGCGGTTAGGTAAAGTGTTAATGAGAGTTACAGACTTGCAATTTCAAAGTTCTTAATGAAGATGAAGGTGGAGAAGTCAAAGATTTGCAGTGGCCTTTCTCAAAGCACTGATACCTTTTATGTCAGCTTGTGATTGAACCCCTACGTCAGAAAAGCCAGGTTCTCTGTTTTGAAAATTCTGACCCAATTTGTTTTATTAAAGGATAAATTGCAACAGGGAAACGGTGGCAACTTTTGACATAAATATGATTTCTTTTAAGAAATATGTAATGATAAAGCTTAAAAAAATACAGACATATTCACAACAGTAATATACCTGTTCTGAAATGCCTGACTACTTACTAGGATTTGAGCAACCAAAATTATTTTAACCTGATTTTACCATATTATCTTTCTTCTTAATTTTTAGTGAAAGATAATCATTAGGGAAAGGATAAGACTTGACAAAAGGCTGCATAAGAATTCTGTGTACTGAGAAGGACAATAACGTATGTATGTAACTTCAGAAGTCTTTTCAAAGATAGTCTGAATTTCCATCTTCGAATACTCATTTTTTTTAATCTCCTAGAGTTCATAGAGTTTGTTATGTCTAGTTCTTCTCTTGCTGTGAAACACTGGAATATGCGGCTGTCACTGGCTAATGACTCAAAACAACCAGCCATTTGCAGAAGCAGTAAGAAGCAGATCCTGCGAGGAGGGACAATACTTTTTATCTTTCCAAAGTCTTTCCTTACACAACGGGCTCAGGAGTGAAAACTCCCCTTGGGGGAGATATCAGGATGTTCATGCATTCATACATAGACCTGAAGACATTCATCCCTTCCACTGGGGCATAGCCAGCTCAGCTGCTCTGACATGAGAGGCAACTGTTGAGTCTGAGAAGGTGCAACAGACAGTGTAGAGCTCCCCATTCTCAGAGAGGTACCTGAGCATTCCCAACTAGGCTGACCATGTATTAACCCACTGAACTTTGTATTTCATTGGCTACCATCACTCCAAATGGATCAAGACTGCAGCAAGCACTTCAACAAACAGACATCTAAATTGCAACAATCAAGCCTTGTGAAAAATTATGACAAGTAAAAAGCTGCATTTAAACATTCTGAAATAGATAACACTTTTTAAAATAGTGTTTATAATAATGTTTATGCAAATTGGATTGTAAATCTTAGGGCAAAAGTACTGTCTTCTACCAAAAAAGTATGATCACAGATTCACAGAATCATGGAATCACAGAATGGGTAAGGTTGGGAAGGACCACAGCGGGTTACTTGGTCCAATCTCTCTGCTCAAGTGAGGTCATCCACATTACATTACACAGCTTTGTATTCAGATGGTTCTTGAATATCTCCAGAAGGATGTTTCACAGCCTCTCTGGGCAAAGTGCTTCAGTGCGTGGTCCCTCAGACAATAAAAGAGTTCTTCCTGATATTCAGGATCTTCATGAAAATATAGTTTCCTCTCTGTTATGTATCCCTTAGATACTGCTCCCCAAGGTTCACAAGATTATCATATCTTTTTGTCTAAAACACCCATCACATATGGAGCAGTTTAAAATATATCAGGGAATTTATATGGCTGACAGCTTGCTAGCAACTTGGCATTATTGTAATGTACATGAGCATCTAAAACAGCAAAGCAAAGAATGTAGATTATGAGATCTTAACATACAAGGAATAATAAGTAGCACTGTTACACAAGGACTTCCACTATTTCCAGTAGACAAAAAATTTGGAAGATTTTAATCAGGATAAAGGTTTCTCAGTTTGACTCAAAGCTTGCAGAAAAATATGATAGGGGGCAGATGTTTTGTTACATTTCTCTTTTGAGGAGGGGAAAGATAGAACAGTTACCAAACAAAATTGATGATTCTTCTAATAGCTGCTGTGAGCTTAAAGCCACAACCACTCCCCACTTCAGTTTAGTTTTATTTGATGACTTGAGGAAAACATTCTGAGCTTGGCTCTAGAAAAGACAAGAAAATTAATTTGAGATGTTGTAGATCAGAAAACATTCAGAAAATGTGAGGATAGCAGACATACAGAAATAGGAGAAACACCATTCCTAATGAAAAAGGATCATTCACTTGGTTAGTATTTTTTTATATGTTTGTAATATTTTTTTTCTGCAAATAACATATTTCGCATCAAATTTTTGATGTATTTTACAAATGCTAGTGAATTGAGCCTCAGAGCTGCAGCCTCCTGATGTTAAGTGGATAATAATAGTCACATATCACAGAGGAGAAAACTTGTGTTAAGCCCTTTTAAAAGCTGTGAATTTTGCCCCTGTGTGATTCTGGAAAGTCAATGTGTCTCCACACTAACATGGGAATGCACTGCTGAACAGATTAATGATGGGTTGTGTATAAACTTGCTGTGATTGCTCCTCTGTGCAAAATGCATTGTACATGTAAATCAAGCCTGAGTGCTACTCGGCGTGTATATTGTAAAGGATATTAAGAAACAAGGCACATACAAAGAAGATAGAAGGAAACAAGCAATACACAGGTAGCAGGATCTGTCTGAATAGAGCTGATTACAGACTCAAATTTTGGTTATATTTCAGCCAATCAGCCAGAATGCAAATCTGAGTACTTGTAGAAAAAAAGGAAAAATATATGTCAGCAGGGGAAAATTACCTAAGAAGAGCTTGGTGCAGATCACAAATTAATAGTCTGTCTTTTGCTCCCATCCCAAGCCAATAAAACTGCTCGCTGTCCTCTACATTCAGCTTTGAAGAGAAAATTCATCTTAGAGGGAAACTGCAAAGCCGGAAGTGGCAACAATGATCTTTGTCATTTATCCCTTTCTTAAAATGGAATCCTCCTCACAGTTATTCAGAAATCTCTCTCCTATATGAGGCTCACTGTCTTGCTCTTAGGAGAGAAAAGAAAGGAAAACAAATAAAAAAGCATAAGCCATATTTAACCTTTTCTGAGAAAAAATAATGCTTCAGGAGATATTTCTTCCTCTTTTCATTTGTTATTCAACCTATAAACAACATGCCATCTCCGAGATGAATAAAAGGGTCATTTTATAACGACAGTGGTGCATTGATGAAAAAATGTTTTGCCACTTGTTTTATTAATAGCTTTTCCAGTTTGCCAACAATCTCTGGGACCTTTTCAGAAGTCTGGAATCATTACCCATCACTTGAAGCAGGAAAAACTAAATTTCACTCTAATTTTTTTTCTCCTCAGCAAAAATCTGATTTAATCTAAAAAAATAATAACAATTTGGAGAATTCTTTTGTAATTACTAAGACTCAAATCTGTTTTGAGATACACCTGAAAGCATAGACATTTATCTGCCTGGTCTGAGACCACTTACAAAGTGAACTACACTGTCATATTTTCCAGGCTCAGTTTTAGTGCTTTTATGTGTTAGAAAACTAAATTATATGGCAACAAGGTAGAGAAAAGAGCTTTTCTTGGATAACCAGATTTTAAATGGGATGAGGCAGATCTTTACCAATCCGTAGTAAGGCTAAAGTAGTAGGAAGGCACTAGTATCAATAAGATAGGAAGATATTCTTCACTAAGTAATTTTGACTGGAAAGAAAGCTCATCTGTAATTGATACTTGAAAAGACATTTCTAATTTATTGAAAATTATTTTAAGATTAAGAAACATTGAGGATTGTAGTTGCACCTACTCTCCAGTATTCTGAAAGAATCTCCAAGATTCTTGGCAAACAGAAAATAGATACTGACTTCCATGAGACACCCCCAGACTTGGTGATACCCTTAAAAACCAGTTAGCAGATAAGACACAAAGCTGAAGCCATCTTCTGGTTCATGCTGGACAGAAAATTTTAAAATTTTATTCCATGATTTTTTTTGTACAAAATACATTCAAGTTCTTGCTTCACAGAAAGATCTCATAGACCATCCTGGATAGTGTTACCAGTCATTTAGAAAGTAATTGAATAACCACTTGAGTGTGCTAATAGTCCCAGAGTTTTTAATTTAATAGACATGTTCCATGAAAAAAAAAGTTGATAAAAATCAGATAAAGATTTCAGACTCGAAAATGAGCAAAAATCTCAACAAATCTACTGGATTACACAGTTTGGGCCCTTCACTTTAGAAACTGTATCACTAACAATTTCAGCGTCTGCAGTAAAAGATAACCTCTGTCCCTACAAAATTCACCTCATTTGGATCCCTCCCTGTACAGTGCCGCTACTGTATTTTTCAGTTCATTTGAAAATCCTGGAGGTCATAGGGTCAGGACAAGCAGGCTCCAGCACAGCATCTGTGCTCTCTCTCCAACACCCCTCTCACTCGCAGGCTGAGGGTGGGCAAAGTCTTGAGAGGGGACACAGCCAGGATATCTGACCCCAGCTGACCAAAGGGGATATTCCACACCATAACCCATCTGCCCAGCAATAAGGAGAAAGGAGGAGGCAAGTGGGGGGAACAGGGGTGTGTGGGTAGGGCATTTTTTTGTGATTATGTTTGTCTTCCAGAGCAACTGCTACACATGCTGAAACCCTGTCTTCCTGGACAAGACATTGCTTTTTGATGGGAAGCAAAGAATAAAATCTTTTTTTCTCCTTTGCTTTCACATCTTCAGCCTTTGCTTTTCCTTTATTAAACTGCCTTACCATCTCCCATGAGGTTTTTTCCATCTTATTTTCTCCCTGCCTTTTCCCTCTGAGGAGAGGAGTGACAGAGGTTCAGTGGGCTGCTGGTGTCCAGCCAAGGTCAACCCTTTACACAGAAATGTTGAGATTTTTCACTATCAGCCTTACTTCTCTTGTCCCCTCTTAACTCTGTCCAATTCCTTTTGCTTTTTAACTTGCTATTGATTAGCATGTAGTAACTGTATAACAATAACAGAAATGCAGAAGAAAGTTTTGGCAGGCCTCTCATCAGTATCAGTAACTGAGTTTTCTTCAATTTCATTAATACCGTGAATAAGAATAGCAAAAAGAATTTCATATTTTGCTTTCCAATTCAGCTCATATATTTTTCAATTCCTTTTTATTCATATGGAAGAAAATTGACAGATTTTGAATATGCTATCAAAACTTTTTTCATATTGAGCACAAACTACAGCTGTTTTCCCAAAAATCATTTTTAAAAGACTACACTGTAGAAAGGTAAAGGAGAAAAGAAAAAAAAACCCAATAAATCTAAAAACAGGGTTTTTTCATATTTTAGCTTGTGTATAAGGATATTCCTCTTAACTTTACAAAACATTTTCAAACAAGAAATTCAACAGACTGAAAAAAAAATCTGCAATAAGAAATGGCTATCAGTTTAGCTATTTTGCTTTCATGTTAATCATCACCACAACATCTAAAAGTTTTCAGCTATCTCTATAGGCAATAAAATTAACACCTATTGAGTATGACACATTCAATTTCTCATGCCTCTAAAGTGGCAAATTTCCATACATGGGCCTTTTTCCTGATTTTTGTAATTATATGTGACAAAATTTGTTCTTAACTATACACTCTGCAATTGACGTACTTCAATGGGTGTATTTTAGGCTCTAGTTCAGAAACCGGTGATGGATGTCATTTCTTGAGGGAGTTCATCTTAGATAATATTTTGCACTTACATTTTGTGTCTTTTTTCTGAGGCTCCCAAGCCACTTTGTAATGTTGAATGATCCTTCATTATTATATATTGGATAGATAGGTAGATGTAAAAGCTATTTCACTCTTGACCAGAGATGAGATTCTCCTAGCAAAACATATTAACTCAATGTCAAAACTTGTCTTAGAAAACTAGAACGGTTGCACTGTGCTCCACTGATTAATTATTCCTCCTATTGAAGTCTTCTTAGTTAGGCAGGGAGCTTCAAGGTCAGATAGTATGTATTGAAAATACACCAAAGGTCTATCTAGTTATTGAGACAGGTGAGAAATTATGCACCAGTTTTGTGTACAAGGCAGTGAAATAATTGTGTTCTACATGTGCAGATACACCACTGCACACACCAGTTAAAATTATATTCTTTCATTGTGTGTTCAGAGAAGGAAGAACTTTGTCTGAACTCTGTGCCCAGAGACAATTACATAAAAAGCATTGTTTCAACATGACAACTATAGAAGTTAATTCCTTGACGCTAGTACTGATTATTTGATACTAACTAAGTGCATAAAATTTTCTCAGATCTTTATAACTGTTTGATTTTTTTACAATTATTACTTTAGGATTAAAAATGTCGCCTTAGCAATATAAATTCACCACAAATTAAACGCAGCAATAGCAGATTGACAGTTCCCAAAAGCTGGGAGATTGCCATCTACAGATCACATATGTGCAGCGATACTGTAATGATCAGAGTTAGGGACTTGTTAAAATCTTTTATCAAAATTCAGAAGTTAATCTCAAATAACTGTTGATAAAAGGTGTGGATTGAAAAAAAGACCTTTGAAAACATAGGTAATTATAAAGAAAATAGGGAAAGACATATTGAGTTAAGCTAATTAAAATGACCTCTTTAAAACAGCCAGGCTTAGAGCTCTGCACATAGAAATGCTGTATATTAAGAAAGAGGAATTTATGACTTGAAAACCTTTAATTTGGAAAATATTATAGTATTTTAGGAGGCATTTCTTCTTCTCTCAGAAGACATTTATAGGTAAGAAAATTTTGCTGTTTCTTCCGATTTTTTTGATTAAAGTAACACGTATTTTGGAGATGAATTTAAATACAGATAAAAAAATAATGAAAATTGTGGGAGAATTCTGCATAATATTCTCATATCTGACTTTTGGAAAAAATGTAAAACAAGAGACATCAAAAGAAATAGCTGTCAGTGGCTCCTGAATTTTTCTTCTGAGACCATAGATGATTTCAACCTCTTCAGCTGTAAGCTTTTTACAGTGCTGTACTGTCTTCATTAGAAGAAAATACTGAACATTAATCAGTTCTTTAGCAAAAAACATCATGATAGAAACAGTGACCAGGAAACAAAACTTTACAAATTAAAATATCTAATAGACATACTCTTTAATTGTCAGACTGTTTAATAATTTGAACAAATGATTAATTGATAGAACAAAGGAACTTGGTGGTCTGTCTAATCAAGCTGAACTGAAAACACAGTTTAGCAAAATGAGGTTTTAGGATATTAGGAAGCTTAGGGATGTAAAATTAACATGAAAGTATTCAGAAGCTGATCAGATAAACTCTTGCTCCTTTTGGTCAAACATCTGAAAGCAGAAAATATAACCCATCTGTAAATTACATACCCTGGTATTTCTTTGATGTACTGTTGCCCAGACTCTGATCTCGATGACCATTTGCAAGTCTGAAGAGTGTATAGGCAACAAATAGAGGACAATGTGGGTTTATCCAGATTTAATACAACAGGATTTTATCCAAATTTCAAACTACTAGAGAAGTTACAATAGTACATATGACACCTTTCAATCTAAATTTTACTGTCAGAAAAGACTACAAAGCTCTTTGCATGAACCAAGGAAGATCTCCAGAGACCAGATGAATTTCAGTTCTTCTCTGTCTTAATTTTCTATCATTAGCCTGGTGCCAAAGAAGAATGCATTCTCAAAGACATATATTTTTAATTATATAAACTAGTGAAATCACCAGGTTAGCATATGTAAATATGTATGTCAATGTGCAAATGCTTATGCATAAGCAGGACACAAAAATTATTTATATGCCTCATAGGTAAGTACAAGAGAACTAGACTGGCCTCATCTGACTGACATATATTAAGGCAGAGATCCAAACCCCTTATCTGCTCTTCAGTGGCACTGGCTAGAAGACAAAAGTACATTGTGCAGATGGTTAGAATATGAGTTCATGTGAAATCAGGGGAGAATAAAACTTCTCTTAATAATTTAGGATCACTTCAATCTACAGTTTCTTTTCATTTACTCCCTGAACAAAGCTGCTTGTCACTAACATGAATTTGAGCAGAGAAAGGTGAAACAGACTGAATAGGGACCTAACTAAGCACTTTGCTGTCAGTTGCAAAATTAACTTTAGTAGATCATCAGAAGCAGGAGTTACCTCTGGTTCATAGTGCCAGCTTCCATCCCTGAGCTAAAACTCTAGCAGGTTCTTGAGGAATGAGTGACACCTTTACAGAGAGAGACAATGCTGAGTACAAACCTATACAAACTTTTCCCTAACCCTCAGGACTCTGGCATTGCTCCCACTGTCACAGCTCATGCCAAGAATTATTTTAGCTTGTAGGGGCCCTGGAAAGCACATATACTGAGTGACTTGCACTACCAGCTCCTAAACTAGTCTATGCAGCTGTGTGTTTCTTGTTACCTTCACCTTCCTAGGAGAATCATATTAGGTAGGAGAGTGATTTAAGAAGAGCTTAAATAATCTAACTTTGAGAATCCCATTCAGAAAGTGCCTGTCACTCAATTAAGATATCAGGAAAATCAAACAATAAAAAACTTTAATTTGAAAAAAATAAATTAATAAAACATGGAAAAAGATCATGAAGATTCCAAAGGCTTGTTGGAATTGTATATCAAAAAGGAATAAAAAATTAGTATTTAATATCTTATTGATACTAAGTCTATTAGGCATTTCTTTCCAACATTCAGTAGACAAGTTGAAGATTAGCCTACATAGCAAGGGTCCTTGTGTGGGTTTTTTTCACCTTCCTCATCTGCAACTGGATTTTGTAAAAGAAAATAAAGGAAGCACTCTGGATTTTATAATTTCACTACTACTTAGTCTGTTCAGGGGTTCACTACTGCTTAAACTCTCTCCTCCTTTTTCCTGCCTTACAGAACTGATTTATTCTTAAGGAGACAGATTCAATCTTCATCACCTGAACTTCATCCCTTTGCAGTGAAACTGCTAATGTTATTTAAACAGTTCAGTTGTTTCCTCTGCTTGACTAAACTACTAATAGCTTGTTAAATAACTGAGCTAAAGGCAAAAGGTACACTTCACAGTGAAGCTTTCCTAGACTTTCTGAGAGGATATTGACTTTGCTTTAATTGTCCATGACAAGCTAACTTTTAAGTTCCCAGCCAGAAGTCAACTCCATACAAGGGCACTGTAGGTTTGAACAAGAAGCAGCTTCTCATGGAAGTGCCAAACTCATTTACAAGGAAATTGAAAGGACCATAATGCTAAGCCCACCTGGGAAGAATGTGAATCAGTATCTTGAACCTCTGTGTGGAAGAGACTCCAATAGTGATGAGGGTAGGCAGGGTGGGTGTTGAGTCTTTCTGTTTGTGAGACAATAGCTACAGAATGGACTTGTAAAAACTGACAAAACAGAGGTACCCTGAGACCTAAGGCCTGCCCAATCCTTCTGTATGGCTTTCCTACCCTTCAGCAGATTGACACTCCTACCCAATTTGGTAGCATCTGAAAAATGAGGGTGCACTTGATTCCCTCATCCAGATTGTTGATAAAGATATTAAACAGAATTGGCCCAAATACTGAGCCCTGAAGAGCCACTTGTGAACCATACCCCACTTGTGACTGGCCACTAGCTGGATGTGGCACCATTCACCACCTCTCTCTGGGCCAGGCCATCCAGCTCCATGCTGTCTGTGTCTCCTCTGGTTGTCCTGTATCTGCTGTGTGATAGCACTCAAAATTTTCTATTCCATAACTTTCCCTAGAACCAAGGTCAGGCTGACAGGCCTGTAGTTCCCCAGATCCTCCTTCCAGACCTTCTTGTAGACGGGTGTCCTACTTCCAGTCCCTAGTCAAGTGGGACCACACCAGTGAGCTGTGGCTGTTGATAAATGATACAGAGTGTCTTGGCAAGCTCTTCCACCAGCTCATTCAGTAACCTTGGGTGGATCCCTCCCGTCTCCACAGACTTGTCTGTGTGTGTGTGGTGTAGCAGGGTCACTGATCATTTCCCTTTGGGTTATGTGGGGTTTCATTCTGCTCTCCTTCTCTGTATTCCATCTCAAGTTGTTGGGTACCTGGAGAACAAGGAGTCTGATTATTAAAGACTGAAGCAAAGAAGTCACTAAGTACCTTATTCTTTTCCTCATCTTTTGTTACTATCTTTCCCCCCCACATTATATAAAGAACAGAGATTCTCCTTAGCCCTCTTTTTGTTGCTAGTATGTTTATAGAAGTATATTTTATTGTCATTTTCAGCAGTAGACAGATTAGGTTCTAACCAGGCTTTCCTCTAATTATCTCCCTTCAAACCCACACAATATCTATCAATCACAATGTCTCCTGAGCCACCTGGCCCTTCTTTGATAGGTGATATACTTCCCTTTTTTTCCTGAGTTAAAGCCAAAATTCTCTGTTCAGCCAGGCTGATCTTCTCTTGCAGAACATCTTTTGGCAATGGGGATGGCCTGGTCCTAAGCCTTTAGAATTTCCTTGTTGAAGAAAGACCAGCCTTCCTGCAATTCTTTTCCCTTCAGGACCGCCTCACAAGGGACTTTGTCATGAGTATACTCTTCTGACTACAGTCCAACTATTGAAGTGGCACAGAGGCAAAGAGCTCTTTCCTACTGTGTGGTAGACTTGTCATACCTGAAGAATCACACATCAAGGATTGTACACACTATCTTTTACAGTAAGTTCATGCTGGCCAGACACACTCACTTTCAACAGCAGTTGAGAACAGACTTACTCCCCTGCTAGATAGGCTTAAAATGGTGTGGATAAAGAAGGCTTACAGGTTGGTCTTGACAGAGAGTTGTGAATTACTTATGCAATTAAAACTGTGTACTTGCACAAAGAATATAAATTGCCAAAAATGCTTAAAAACAAAACTCATTCATTTCATTCAGCTAGGCAAAATGACAATTTGGAAAGGAAAAGAAAAAATAAAAATTTTGTCCAACAAAGATAAGGTACAAAGCATATTAAAGAAAATGAAGGGGCTCAGTCCTCCTCCAGAGCAGACACTAGTGATTTGTGGCAAGATTTGCCACAGAAGCAGCATCAATGTGAACTTTTCAAGACACAGAATGTAAACCAGAGTTATGCCCAGTGCCTACAGTGTGATAAAAACAAAGTCATTCCTCCCTCCTGCATAAGCCACATGACCATCTCTAAGATACCGTGCATCTGCTTGTGTCATCTTCAGGTCCTATGTGGAAGCAAGCCCAGTCCCCTGTGGAAATGCACAAATTGAACAGTTAGAGCGCTCAGGACGGTTTGGACATTAAACACTCACATTCTTTTTCTTTAAATCACCTCCAACAAGAATGTCATCAACTCACTGGAACAGCTGTAACTTTTCAGCTCTATTACACTTTATTATTCAGCTTTTTGTTTTGATGTGCCCTCCCATCAATCATGCCTTTGCACCTGACAGTTTTTCAGGACAAGCAGGATTACCTGTTTACACATCATCATCTGGGTGCCCAGTATCTGCTCAAATGAGCCTGTTTCCAGGGTTTTTTTGCTGCCAACAGCATTGGCATTACCTCTCTTCTCACTGAATGTGCCTCATCTGCTAACACCTCCCACTTCCACCATAGATATGGGACAAATCCACCACAAATTAGCTAGAGCCAGTTACTCAAAAATTATTACATCTTGTTGCAGGTCCAGCACAGCACACTAGGGGATGTGTTTATATTCTCCACACATTTCCTAACTCAGGCTTAACCCAGGGCATCTGATGCTTGCAGGAACAAAATGTTCATTTATACTAAGTGTAACAGTACACTTAGCTCTGTGGTCTCATTACTACAGCTTTATTTCCTGGAAGCTTACTAACTTAGTTGTAATTTCTAGACCAAACGTTTCAACTTAACAAAAAAAACATTTCTTTGTTTTTCGCTGATAAAATACAAAGTTAATTTAAAATTCTGAGTAATAAGGTATCTCCAATATAAGCATCTTTCTAGTTCATTTACTTACACAAAGTATGCTTTTTAGACTTATATTTTCTCCCGCTTGCTTTTTCTAAAAGGTAAAAATCTCAGCATGATAACTGAATTGCGTTCATGCTGCAACATCAAAACTAGATGCTTTCAGGCTAGACACTCAGAAATTACAAATGTAATTAAAGCTTTGCTTTAAAATACTTCTCAGAGCTTATTGGTAGTGAGGAGTACTTCCCCTGATGTCTCAGTGTTTCGACAGCTGTGCTTAGTGAAATCAGGTTAGTTTCCTCTTAACAAGTTCAAAAATGAAGACTTCCTCTTTTGTGGGAGGTGTAACAACTTAGTAAATACAATACCAGGCACCAAAGCAAACTATTTTCAGAGAACATACAACCTAATAATTTAGTGTCACAAAAAAAGACATTTGTGTTGCACTTACCATATTTCAATTTCTGTGGTACGTATCCATTCTTACAACAGTTTTGAAGTTTTGCATGTTGTAATTTCATATTGTGTACCTTTGATAAAGTAACTGATCTGGGGGAAAAAGATGTGCAATATACTGAACTTAGGCTGCACCAAAGTCCTTGAGAAATGCCAAATGAAAAATTCCTAATGAATATGAATGGACGGAATAAAAGAAGACACAAAAAATAAAGAAGGTTTTGCAACAACAGTGTTTCAAAGCAGGAGTTACTGAACAAAGAGAACCAGTGCAGAAATGATCTTGCCACTTAATGAGTATTTCTTGTTAATGATTTTTGCCACCAAAAGTAAGACTATGCTAATGAATATTGTCACAAAAGAAAATCTGAGAGGCATTATCAATAGCAAAGATCAAGATAAACACAGAAAAAGCAATGGATGACCTTGAGACCTTGACACTATAATTTGAATGACATTCTGCAATAGAAAAAGAAAGAAAAACAAGGTACTAAGCCCAAGGACTCCTGCTATAAAATCAGTTTAAAATACAAAAGAAGGACAAAATATAGAGAATACCTGAGAGAAGAAAAGCGGCTTCGCCACAAATGAAGCTACAATAATCAGGCCAACAGATATTCTATTAATTTTGGAGCAAACAGACTGGTTTAGTGGAGCCAAAAGTGTTGTCTACAAAATGCCAGATTAAGAACAACAGAAAAAAAAAAAAAAAAAGAAAAACCAGCCTCTACAGCCTCTAGAAGAGAAGGATTTATTGTAAAGGACAATTTTGCAATGCCCCATTTGGTTGAATATTAAAAAAAAAATTAACTTTAGGAAGATTATGGAACAAACCTCCTAAGGATTAGGGGAAGGAATATAAAGAATATCCAAAAGTGACAGAGTAAATTACATGTGTGGTGATCTTTTGTATATCCCTGACATTGCAGAAAACTACATCCAGTGACCATGGTCTCTGTGTCAGAAGCTGGTGGGATGAGGACAAAAATCTCATCTGCTCTTTCTTACAATATATTCTTGCTCAATCTTCTACTTAAGAAACCATTAGTCACTGAAAAATATCTCCATAGATATTTTTTATATTGTTTGTGATAACAATAACTGTAATTAAAAAAAAATTAATAGGCATATTTTTATCCTTGTGATTTTTAGTTATAGGTCTCCAGAGCTGGGAAGACATGTCCTAAGTGTGGTAAGGGCAAACATTTGGGTTATTGAAAAAACCACTGTATTCAATTTTATTTTGACAAATAATTCAAATGTTCAACGCAGAGCAACGCCTACATATAGACATTCACAAAAACTGAGATTTCTCCATCACATAAAGGGGACTCTGAATGGCTCTGCAGGCCACTTAAAGCCTTCATCCCATGAACTAGAAGGCATTTATGTCTTTGTGATATAATGTCCTCAGGATTTCATTGACATTTATAAGATGTGAATTTCTTTCAGGCAAAAATAAGTTCTTTATAAAGGACAGTCCAACTTATAGTCATTAGTTTATTATCAATGGAGATAATATGTAACATGTAAGAATTCCTGTAAATAATAGTCACTGTAATTTGAAATCTCAGTATAAACTTACTCAAAAAATATTGAAAAAGGTATTCAGAGAAATGAGGGGTTTTTTTGAAATGAAACATTGTAAATCGAACTGAAAATGTTTGGTCTGACTGCTGAAATCAAAATATGAAAGAAGAACAGTGGATAAAGGAGATAAAGGAGAGGTTAACAACTCTTACAGATCGTCTCTGGTCCCCTTTGAAGGAGTAAAGTTCTGCAGAGTCATTTTCTCTCTAAAATCTGAGAGTTGTATGGAAGAAAAAAGACATAAACCTGGCTTGAAAAAATTGAAATAGATGTCAAATCTCAACAGTTAAGGGCTCTGGAAGTATCATGGTTCTGTTATTCTTTAAAAAGGATGGCAAGAAGTAATCTAAGAATATTTTCTCCTGTCTCTTGAGCCTTGGAGACCTTTTTGTTTGACATGAACCCCTCTACATCTGACAAAGACCCTCTTTATAGAATTGAATAAAGGATATTTTTTTCCTTCTACCCATTAGTCCTTAGAATGAAGCTGCCACAGACCTCCACTTCTGAAGGAATTTTATGCCTTCTTGGGACAAGAACAAGAAAAAAATTAATTTCTTTTCTTTGAAGGGTAATAGATGTTCAAGCAAACGCATGATAAACCCCTGCAAAATTATGCAGTGTAGGAGTAATAGAGAGTCACCTAGAAATTAGAATCAGATGTCTTGTGAAGGTGTAGTCGATATGACATCTGGCCAAATCTGACACTGGGTTTCCAAATATCTTCCTACTCTTAGTTCCTCTGTCAAGACTGACACTTTATCTGAATTCATATATAGCTCATTGACTCACTGTTAATTTACATTGTTTTTTTGCTAATCCTAGAATTCCAATTTTTGACAAATCCCTTGTGTCCTGCCCCTGTTCTTGTCATTGAATATTTTGTTCAGAAGCTCTCGGTCCTGAAACTGAATATGAATATATTCTGCATCAGAAAAGGAAGGTGGCAGAAAGAGGATTTATGTTTGGCCAACACACCTATAAATTCTGCCCATTTTCTCCCTACAGTGGCAAACAACACCTCTGTATTCTTCCGATGCCACTTGACTGTAGCGGCGTGAGTTTCAGGTTTTTGAATTTGTATTGGTATTTTGTTATTTGCCTGTAATGGCATGTTCCTTTCACCCTATCCCCCCATTCCTACCCCCACACCTGGTTTCCCCCTGATGTAACCACACCCCTTCCCTTTCGCAATTGGCCCAGAGTGTTCCCCGCCCAGGATGCAACCTGAGAAAGGGGGACAAAAAGGCCGAGCACATGTCCTGGCCTGTTCTGGCTTCCAGTGCTGGCTCTGCTCTGGCTCCGGAGCACATGCTTTCCTCTGCATATGGAACCGCAGAAATAAACACCTTTTTCCTACCCAAGCCTGAACCCATGCACAGCCAGCGAAGCTGAGGGACCCACACAAACTGTTTCTGTGGTCTGGGGAATTGCTGCTTGCCAGTAGCAGCCCCCCCACGAGAGAAACCACAACACTTGACCTTGCTTCTACTGGACATACACTTTCCTTTTTTGTCTTATTTCCAAGAAAAATGCTGCATGCATATGTGTCTTCACATAATCATTGTTGTCATAATTTGGTTTTGTTGCCAGCTCTCCTGGAGATGTAAAAGACACTTAGATATGGTGCTTAAGAACATTCATTTGTGGTAGATGTGGCAGTGCTGGGTTAATGGACTGTGATCTTAAAGGACTTCTCCAAATTAAATGATTCTGTGATTCTACGATTCTAGGATAATAATTACAGCTGTCAATCTTGATAAAGCAGATAGAACTGATAGAATTTTTGATTCATGTTCATTGGTGAGCACAGTAATGTTTTTTATTTCAAAATAACTGGAAAGAATAGGAAGCCACAAGGCAAAACAGTAGTTTTCATAAAAAACGCTAAGAGGGGCTCTGTGGGTGTTTGGCTTACTTTCAGGCGCAAGTGCCAGTGCAGACTTGCTTATTAATCAAGGTGCACATATACCCAGGTGAAGGTTTAAGCACAGGGGGCAAAAAAAAATTTATTTTAATGGCGAGGAGAAGAGAAAGAATTGAGCTGTACTCCGTTCCACTGGGACATATCCAGAGTGAGATTCTGGTTCTTAATATAATATATGACATAACCCCCATTTTGAAATGGGAAATAAGGAAGACTCAGGCAGCTACAGGCCAGTCAGTCCTACCTCTGTGCACAGCAAGACTATTAAGTAGGTCCTCCTGAAAACTAAGCTAAGGCACAGTGAAAATAAAGAAGTGATTGGTGACAGCCTCCATGGCTTCACTAAGAGCAAATCATGCCTGACAGACTTGTTAGCCTTCTTGTGGGGTTACAGCATTGGTGGGTAAAGGAAGAGAAACTGACATAATTATTCAAGCTACAGTTCAGTACCATAGGTCATCACTCGATGATTACTCTTTTCTTTGCAACAAGGAATGGGTTGTTGCTAAGAGGCTACAAGTGTGGCTGGCAGCAGCCATGGTGGTGTTTGAGACACAGAATGCCCATAGGAAGTAATCTCAGTAATCCTGCACTGACAATGAAAACTGAAAAGTCTCTGAGGCAGAGTTCACTGACAAAAGAAGCTTGCAGCCTATGGGAAGAAAAAAGTGCTTATTGAACAGACAGGTTTAAAAAAAAGGAATCTGAACATTCTTCTATACTCCCTCCTTGCTCCACAGTAGTATCCAGAAAAAAATTCAAAAAAGGTATGCAAATAAACAGGATGACATTTTAAAATACCTGACTAATAACAATAAATATTCCTCTTTCTAAACCACCCAGAAAAGGCCCAGGTCTTTTGAGTTGCTGGGTTGTGGTTGGTGGTTTGCTTTTCCCCTACCAGAATTACTTTTTACTGAGCTGCTGATGATTTCAGAAGAGTTGCTGAGTTGGCTTTCCTTGTGGCCCATATATTCTGCATTCTTTGTGTATCAGTAAAACATTCTTCTCCACCACCTTTGTAAGCACTTGGACAATAGTGCCACCTTTGTCTTATCTCAAGCTCCCATCACACTGGCTTAGAACAATCCAGGTTCCAGGTATCCACAGAGGCACATTGGGTAGGGGGGGAGGGGGTGGCATCAGTGGTCACAGATTCCCTCTGTCCCATAACTTGGGATGATCTTTCTTTGACTGTGATGTGTGTATGAGCAGTTGATTCCCTGCACAGTTTGCCAGTGGGAATTTTTGTCTGGATGTGTTACCAGGACATGCCAGCCAGACCCTGCCTGCGCCAGGCCTGGAGTTGACACCATCCTCCCTCTCCATTCCGTGCATATCTCATGGTAAAGTCCTTCTGTTCTTGGGACTGGCTACTGTGCTCTCTAAGTCCTTACAGCAGGTCAAAGGGTAAGTAATGTTCCAGACATTGGTCCTGGGTGCTGAAATTTTCCATGTGTAAGGGCTGATTCAAGTTCAGTGTTTCTGCAGAAGGGTCCAGCTAGAAAAAAGTTCCTTTGTTTCCAAGGGAAAAGATGTTGTCTCTGACCAAGTTAAACAAAACCAGACATTTCCCTTAGCAGCCTAGAATCTCTGTTTTGGTATAGGGTCTGTTGTGAATTTTGATCAATGCTGTGCTCATACATCTGAATAGGAGTCTTTGGCCTGACAAAATGGACTTGAGAAAAAGGAAGGGAAAAAAGAGCTATTCCATGTGAAAGGAAACTGAGAGCAGCCACTTGATTAAAGGAAACTCTGCATTTTCTGGGTTTCAAAACTGGTGATCAAGAATCTCATTTGCAGAGATACTAATCCTTCACAGCTGGATTGAAGAATGTTGGGAGATGGTTTCCACCATAGTGGATACCATGTAGAACTAAGTACTCTATTAGGGAGAAATACAATAGGAAAATATCTCAGAGCTTCTAATCATTGAACATAAATTAGTGAAAACTTGGTGCTTGCTTATTTTATGCAGCAGATAACAGTCAACTGTTCAACTGTGACACTGGGAAATAGTTTACCTCCATGAAGATACTATGGGAATAAATTAATTCACATTTTGAAGTCTGTGGATACCATTGTAGTGACTGCAGTAGCCAAAATGAGGAAAGGATTAATATTATTGTGTTCACAGAAGGTTTGGGCTGAAGCAGAGTCCTATGGGTGAGGGGGAAAGTTCATATATATAAAAGTCATGTGCAATCTTAATTCTATCATTTTCTATCTTTTAAGTTCTAGGCTCCATAGTCTTAAAAATATTCCCTTCTGTTCTTGGAATTTTTTTTCTGCAATAAATAGAGAAAGAGGCAGAAGTTAAAATGTACATTGTTTAACTAAAAGTCTCTGTGTTCTCTCCCCTTCATCTCTGGAGGGATGTCCCTAACGCTTATTGCAAAGGTAATACAAAAACTTGGATCCTTTAGTATTTACTGCAGAAAACAAAATTACATATTTATACAACACAAAATATAAATTATTTACCTGGTGGACCAGAGTGTCCTCTGAAGAAAAGTGTTATCTCTCTAATACACTTTGAACACATACATGGGGAAAAAACAATAAAAAATCATAGATTCTTTATCCAATGGTTGCAAATTAATTCACTAATACTTCAGAATAAACATATAGAAACCTTTTCTTAAATAAAGCCAAACTAATTAGGTTTCCTTAGATACAGTGCAACATTCCAAATGCTCATTGACAATGAGGCTTCAAATTTGCTTGAAATCTTTCCAGGTCATTTTTTCCCCACTAATAACTTCAGCACAAATATTTTTATTCTTAAAGGGTTCTTTTTAATTCCCCTGATGCACAGGAAATGCACTGTGTTTAACAAATTCCACCACTTCCAATACTGTCCTAGGAAGAAAACACATGATTAAATTTAACAAAGTATTAAAATTAATTCAGGTGTAAACTGCTTAGTCTACCTGTACAGATTTTGTGATATGAAGAAAATTCTTCCACAAGAGGATTGCCAAGCATTGGAATAGACTGCTCAGGGAAGTGGTTGAGTCAATGTCCCTGGAGGTACTTTTAAGACATGTAGATGTTGCACTTGGGAATATGGTTTAGTGGTGGACTTGGCAGTGCTGGGTTAATGGTTGGACTTGACAATCTTTTCCAACCTTAATGATTCTATGCTTCTAAGAGATTAAATAGATCTTGGCTTCAGTGTATTGCATTCATGTAGGTGGATAAAAGTGAAAAATTCAATTTATTAATTAATTTAGGCTTACTGGTAGTACATACTAGGCTTTGAAAACTTAGACTATTAAAGCACTACTTGTTAGTTTAATAATCGTGTTATACTTAAAAAAACTTCGCAAACCTGAAGAGAAACTTCATCTTTGCATAAGCATTTTTAATGCTGCAAACAAGAAAGAAAAAAATGAGAAGGTATAGTAGATTAGGGACTGCTAGGAAAAGTTCTGGAGTCTGGTTTTCTTTTATCCATAGTGTTTTTACAATGTTACTCCTTGAAACTTAAGTCCGAGGTTAATTTTCAACTAAATCAAATTAATTACCAAGGAAGTAAAGAAGTAAATAAAGGTAACAGGGGCAATTTTAACTTAGGAAAAACAAACAAAAAAAAAAATCCCATGAAGAAAGTCAAATATAATGCCAGGGCTCAGAGGCTGAAGTATTTCATTTCTTTAAATAAGTCTCATATTTGTAATAAAACCTATAAAATACTATTGTGGACACAAAAAATAGAGCTGCAAAAACTCAAGGAACTGGCCATCAGAATGGCTAAATTGGAGAAGATAGGAAAGTTACCATAGAAAATACAATCTCTATATTAGAAAAACTAGTTTCTATCATAAAATGAAGCCAGGATCAACCTTTAGTTAAAATTTTCTTGAATTACAGCAGATAAAAATGGCAAGATTCAGAGGGAATATTCAGTAAGATTTGAAAATTCAGGTACTTTCCAGTAGCGTCTCCAAGGTTTTTGTGATCTAAGGTCTTCATCCACTTCTGGAAAATCTTGGTTTAATCACATTATATATATATATATATATATATATATATATGTATATATTTAAAACAAAACAAAACAAAACAACAACAACAACAACAACAACAAAGAAAAAACAGTCTGCAAGGGGAAAAAATCCTTAAACTGGCACCTCCATTACCTCCATTAAAATGAGATAACATCTAAATAAAAGATAAAGAATACATGACCACTGAAACACCTTGATTTTGTTATCTGATGAGGAATGCTCCCTGCTGGCACTGCTTCATTCCCTCAGCTGCTACTTGTCTCTTGCCTTACCACAGGCAATTCAATTAAATCCTCGCCACTTCAGCCTCTCCATCAGTAAATCAGGACTGGCACTTCACCTGTTTCGGAAAGTGCACTACCTTCTAATGGCAGAATTCTCAGCTGGTAGCTCAGCGTTATGATAAATATGAGATTTTTGGCATGCAAACATGATTATACTTTTAACGGAATTACAAAATATAATTAACCCTGAAGTTTGGTACTATGTGATAAAAGTAATAAAAATGTGTGACAATTATCTGTTTTATTGTGTCTTATATCATAATTATGTACCCCTAAACTATGCTACAAAGCTCAAGGATGGTTTTCTTACCATTAAAAAGATAAATGTCAAGTGACAATTTTGTTTTGTTTTGTTTTGTTTTGATCCAAGCCAAGAAAATGTATTCTACTGGGAAAATCCATGGGAATCCCTTGAACAATTTATGTTGCACCATGGAACACTGTGAACTGTGAGCAAGGACAAAGTATAAATTGTTAAATGCTGTTTAACAGTACACAAAAGTAACAACAATCAACTATGCGTTGGTGGCAGAAAAGTGTAAATGGCCAAATATTAATAATTGCTCTGGCAATAATTTGGTTATGCAATCCCATGGCTGGAATTACATAAGTTCTTTACAAACCCTTGGTTATGAAACGTTAAAATTAAAAAAAATAATCTCAGGATAGTGTCTTAGTTTAGGGCAAATTTGGGAGGAACACTCTGAATGGTGTTCCTCTGGAAAGCAAATCCAAACAGCCCCTCTCCCCAGCCGGTCCGGGAAAAGAACTCCTTCAGACAAAAGTGGAAAAAACTATTTATTTAACAAACAAAATGCCCACAAGTATAAAGAATGAATAATAGTAGTAGTAGTAAATAATAATAATAATAATAATAATAATAATAATAATAATAATAATAATAATAATAATAATGATGATGATGATGATGATGATGATGATGATGATGATGAAACAATAAAACTTCTCGCCGCTCCGAAGAGAGATGGCAAAACTGAGAGTCCGTGCCAGGAGTTAACTCAGCTCCCTCAGTCTGTTTATCAGTCCCTTTGGTGCTGGAAAATGCCGAGTCCAGGCCCAGTGGGCCACGGGCACAAGATCCCGGTGCTCCTCTGGGTTTTTTCAGTCTAGAGCAGATTTAAACAGTCCCAAGAAAAAAAAAGAAAAACAGTCCAGGAAAGCTTCTTTGCCTCAGCTAGCTAGACTAACCATAGATAGTCACTAATTTATGATTGCTCTACTGAAGAGTGTTTATCATCCAGGAAAGTTGGAAACCAAGACATACATGGAGAATACTGGTTATCCTACTTACAAAGTCTTATCCATTTTGTTCTACATAGTCCCTTAAAAGGAAACAGGAATTTAACCTCTGGACAAAGTGGCAAATTAAGTACACAATCTATATCACTTATGCCTGAGACTTGTGCCCACTCTATCAGGAGGTGATTAAATCTATGGGAGAATATAATCCATTGACTGACACAGAATACCAGGACTCACCCTCACTCAGGAAGTCCCAACCTGTGAGTTTCTGAAGGCTAGAAGGTTCTTCTGGTGAAATCTCATTACGTTGTTTGTAAGCTCTTCTTTATGTACCAGATTTTGATGTCTACATATAATTTTGACCACATCCATGCCATCAAAGTAAATAGTTCTCATATCTGAGCAGTAGATGGTTGGACAGCTGTCTGCTTGCTTCAGATAATGAACACAAATAGCCTTAAAACACGAAGTGCATTCAGAATAGTGAAATGAAGAACCTGCATTAGACAGCACATCAGAGAACTGTAGATTTGTTGAGGCTCATGGAGATTGCATAGATGTTAAAGTCAAGCTCAGTGGTCACAGCTTACACCAGTCCTCTCCAAATGTGGAAGGCAATACATTATCCATTATAAATTCATGCTAATTTCTTCTGGTCATCCTCTACTCCTTCATATGAGAGTTGTCACCATAACCTTCCAAGTACCTGAAATAAGGCTGACCAGCCTGCAGTTCCCCAGGACTTCTTTGCTGGCCATCCTCAAGGTGGGCATGTTGCTTGCTTTTTGTTGTTATCAGGAATCTGTCTCAATCATCATGATATCTGAAAGATTAAAAAAGAGCAGTCATGAAATTAAGGTGATAAAACAATGTAACAGGTTACCCAGAGAGCAATATTTCATTGGTGGATTCTGCCTCTCCCCAGAAACCCTCATGTTTGTTGAGAAAATTCCGGTCAAGATGCCAAACAGACCCTCATGGCAATACCAGCCATGAAGGGCAAAGCTAATCTATTCCTGAGCTTCTATGCCTATACCTTAAAATCCTCCAGTCATTCTTAGACTTTCGTGGGTCTCCACGATAGTACCATAGTGTTGATAGGGATAATTAGACAAAAGCAGAAGTCTGGGTGCCAGACTTGGTGCTGTGTCAGGTATACTTTTCATCCAATCAAGTGTAATATGTGTTTTGTTCTTGCCAAATGCCACTGAAGAGATATTGGTATGGATTTCCAAAAACACATGTTGCAATGTCAGCTCCAGCCAGCAGTTGTGGAGCCACACTGGCAGATGTTGGGAACAAGATACCAAGTTTCATGGAGAGAGAGGTGATGTGTGAGCTTTGAGAAAAGGCAAGATGGCTTCATAACTTCATTGGATAGAGCACATGGCTCTAGTCCGGGCCCGTGGTGGAAAAATAATGACTGATCATACTTCCTGACAAGGGCATCCTTAACTTTATATTAATGCTCCATCAACACTTTCAAATGCATTATATTTTTCATCATTCAGACAAGGATGCACTATAAGACAGCAGACTACCTTCTCTGTCCTTACAGAAAGATTAATATGTTCCCCTACTCCTACTGTGCCAAAAATATATTTCATCAGTTGTCCTGTCCCCTCACTAATTCCATAGGTAATTTCATGTGATGTTCATTGGTGAATACTTTTCTTTAATATAAAAGGGATTATATCAATTTTGCACTGATTGAATCAAATAAACAATTTTCCAGGAATTAAATACATTTTATAAGAACAACTGCTAGCCATCTGCCTTAATCTATATTTAAGGATAATCCTTTAATTTAGGTCCAATCTAATGGCCACTTTCATCATTCAACAAGATTTAAATTCACATTCCTATTTTTTCTGGATTTTATTTTAAGAATATCCTTTATCTTATAGGAGAGAAATAGAATAGAAGCAGAGAATAGAATCATAGCTAGTAGCCTTTGCTCACAACACAGTAACTTTATTTATTTCTTTTTATCTGAATTACACTAATGCTCAGCAAAAGCTAAGCAAATCCTGATTTCTGAGTTAATGTGTTTTACTTTAAAATGGGAATTATTAATCATTTAGTGTTCAATCCCACAAGGCTGGGGATGAACATCTGCTGATAACCATCGTTGAGCTACTCAGCTGCTGAAGATTGTGTTGCTATCACACTCAGAGCCCGATAAACTGCAGCAGATTATTTAGATCCTAAACTCTTTGCAGTGGGAATTATGTCTGCTTTCTCCCATGCCACATCTATTACAGCAGAGAGCTGACTGCTAGCATTTAGCAAATGCTGAAAAATTAGCCACTACAGAGCTTTGCAGCAACTGCCTATAAGTGATGCTGATCCATAAAGATCATCTCCATCTGGCCACAGGAGTATAGTAACTGGTGATGCTGTCTCCCGGGAAGTGTGCAGTGCAAAGTGTCCCTTCAGGTACCTCCAGTAACTTCCCTATAAACCATTTAGATGATTTTCTCCTTCTCACAAAATTACTATTAGCTCCCAGCACTTGCTGTCAAAGGAAAAAGAATCAAAACAGACAAGCAGACCCCAAACCCAGCAACCAAATACTTCCTCCCATGGGCAATCTTAACCTTTTCAGGCACTGTAAAGTAATATCAAAATTGTATAAATTTCCTTTTCCTCCATCCCAGCCCTGTTGCCATCTCTCTTCACCTCAGCCCCAAATCTCGCTGCTCATTTCATCCATGACACATTATAAAGCGGCTCATTCGTGGGGGTGCTATCGCCGGCTAGCAGTTCCCCAGGCCAATTTATAGAATTTTGTGGGTCCTCCAAACAGCTGGCTGAAGCATGGATTCAGGCTTGGAAGAAGGAAACATGCTCTCTCTTTGTGTTAGGAAGATGTTTATTCAGTGCAGTCCATGTGGAAGAGGCTTTGCCAGAGCCCCTGTCTCCACATGGAGAGAACATGGAGAGAGAGAGAGAGACTGGGCCTTGTGTGTCCCTTTTTCCAGGTCGGGGCCTGGGCAGGGAAACACTCTGACCCAATGGGGAAGGGAAGGGGGTGGGGTTACATCAGGAGGAATCCAGGTGTGTTCAGGGAATGGGAGGTAAAGGGACATAACAAGTACAGACAAATAACAAAATACAATACAAATTCAAAAATCTGAAACTTGCACCGCTACAACACATCTGCCCGGAAACCTGGGATGTGGGATTTTTCCTGCCTATACAAATGCAGCAGGACAAGCTGGGAACTCCCAAGATTATGCTCAGCAGCTTATAGCCCCACTGTCCTGATCCCAAAGGTTATCTTGAGGGAAGCAGCTCTGTGCCAATATGGCCATGAAGCAAAGGCAGATTGAGTCTGCTTGTTCCCATCTGTGCACATATGTCCTGAGAGAGTCCTTGCCTGCATCAGTCTCTCTTCTGGGAAAAGCAGTAACAAGGCTGTGCAAAGATCCCGGATTTTTATTCATGGAAAGGCTTGTTACAGTGAAAGCTGTATCCATTCATGTTCTTAATGAAACTAAGGTACTTTGGTATTTCCCAGAAAAAAGAAAAAAGTACTTACAAGAAGCTGATTAATCACTAAGAAGCCAGCACTCTGAGAAACTTGATTTTTTTAATTTTATTTCTGTACTTAAAGTGTAGCATTTTTAACACGAGTGTACATCTTCAAAGAAAATTCATTCTGGGAAAATCAAACAATCAAAAAGTCAACAAACCTCCTCTCCCCTAAATTTACTTTATTCCATTTTGAGAGTATTTTCTTGGTTTTAGCTCATAACTTCAGATGGATGGACCAGTTCATGGAAAAATAGTTGGGTTTGAGCAAAGGGTAATTTTCTGACAAAAAAAAATTCTGTCGGAAATCCTGGAGCAATTGTACAGAAATCCTTAAAATGGCTGCCCGCTTCAGCAGCTGCATTCACCAGATCATGCCAGACATATGGGGTTTGATCTCTGTGAATGTAAATTGATTCAGTTCTACTGGCCTCTGATGTGTGTCTGATGCTTTCTATACAGCCTGCTTCTGAGTTCGCATACTGAATTTCATCCTGTGATTAACAGAGATGTGCTACCACAGGGAATAAAAGTTCATCGTCAATGTTTACTACAGGCAATGAAAAGAAAAACACATTTCCATTAAAAAAATTTGGCTGGGCTTAATCACCCTGTAAAGGCACTAGTACCCTCCTTTGAACATAGGCAGGAGATAGGGTCACCCTGCTCGGACAAGTGACAAACTGAAGCTGCTTACAGTGCTCTTTCTATGTGAGGCAGAAATATCTCCACGCCAGCCTCTGGAGACCTTTGTTTTTCCAGCCTTTGCAGCATTAAGTATGACAGTGACAAGAAAGAAGAAGAAAAATTATGAGGCTGAGTAATCCTTCCCTAGGACAGAGCTATCTCTTATGAACAGGTGCAGTTTTAACAAGAGGATGGGGAATAGAGTTCTATTAGGCACAGTTATTGTGGCATTTGTGCTGTAAGTTATTATGTTACAAAGCCGTGGCTGTGCAAGTCCCATTTCATCCACAGTGTGGATTTCACTGCATTTGACTTTTCTTATTAGGAAAATTCCATGGTTTTAAAATTTATTTATTAATAGTCCAAAGTATGAGAAAGGTGTGCGCATATACAAGTGAAAAGATAAGGGATCTTCCCCACAGAGGTTTTTTGGGCCTGTTCTGAACAGACATAGCTCAATTCATCCTCGATTCAAAGTCTCTTTCAAAGCAGCCCATCAATTTAAATCCCCTAGGTGTGAAATTAATAAGGATTAGATAAACTTAATAAACTATATAATCTTCGGAAACTGATAACATTGTTTAGCTTTCTATTGCTTTATAGTAATAATCTCTTTATCCATACTAATAGAAAATGCCAAATTTTCTATTACCACGTATCTGTCTGAAACTGTTACAAAGGCAGAAAGTCCCCTGAAAAAGATGTCAGAAAAAGGACTTTGTGACTAGACCAGTGGGTTATGATTCACTGTAAGCTAAATCTACGCCATTTATATACCAAAGATTTTTAAACAATGTTTGAATTTTCATAGACTTGCACTAACTTTCTGTGCAGGGAGAAAGGGGAAAATTCACCCACAGAATATCCAAAGACAACAACATAGGAACCCCAAGGATTAAGAACCTTCAAAGATTTCAAAAGATATCATCTCTTTATTAGTTTTCACTTCATCCCGGGAGTAGAACTTGACAGCTTTCCCAAATAGTAAAATCCTAAATTAATTTGCTTTAATCAGCAGAGCTAAAAAACTTAACATGTTCTTTAGGAACACAACTAAAGATCTCATCTAAAGAGATTTTTCAAGAACTGTAACAGAAAGTTAATTCTGTTGAAGTCTGAAGGAAACTAGCTACTGATACTAAAATACATGCAGGTTTGTTTGTTTTTTTTTTCCAGGAACATTGCTTAATTAACCAAGATAAACAAAAACACCTATGTGTACATAAACTTTTACTCAATTATTTTTAATACAGTGAACATTCACCAAAAATATTCTTCTGATTATGAACTTTCCTATTTTCTTCTATTTCATCATTATCTCAAATCTCCCATCAAGTAGCTAATTAACGTGAAAAGAGAGATGATAATTAGGATGATCATCTAGAGGTCAAGCAACTCAATGAGATATATTAAAGGCTAAGAGCAGAGTTCTAATCAAAGGAGTGTAATTTCAAATCAAACATTTGGAAGATAATTTTCTTGACATGAATTTGCAAACATTTAGGTAAGTATGCGAATAAACTTTACATATGCAAATAACCTTGTTGAGGGCAATAAAACTACTCAGAGGTGAAATGATACAGTTGTAAGTGTAGGGAGAGGCAGGGATTGAGCAGCAGAGATTTAAAGCACAAGGGAGTTCCCTAACATCTGCCAAAGTCATTGGAGGGCAGAGAAACAGCAGAACATATATGAGCCTAAAGAGGTGCCGGGTGCACACTTGTGTGTGATCCTGTAGTGCCAGATATTCAGAGGCTGTGTCTAGAAGGTTTCTTCCTATTTTTCTGTTTACACAGAAAGCAAGACCATTTGCAGGGTGAAATTTGTCCTTTGCTTCCTCCTCTTCCACATGAGATCTACATATTTTAAAATAATAGCCAATTTTTCCTGTGTTGCTTTAAGGACCATCAATGAAAGCTAAAGAAGATGTTCAAAAACTGAAGGTATTTCACGGGCAGGGGCCACACACACATAAGTTTGCTGCTTTTTTTCCCAATGTTTCTTAAACCAAACTTGTGTAACAGTGTGACCAATGGGGACTCTGCAATCAGGTGAAAGCCCCATTGCTCTCACAGGTAGAAGCTGTTGGTCTTCCTTTCTAAGCTCCACTACCCTGTGCTGCAATCAGGAAGAGAAACTTAATTTAGATAGTAAGGTGAAAAGTGTTAAAGAAGAAAGAAGATTCCATATCATACTTGCTGCTTTATGGACTGTGGCACTTATTAATCTGTGTTTGACTTAGAGGAAAATAGAGACTTCTGTGTATTTTTCTATTATTCACTGTGGCTCATATTATTCACACAGCTCATATTCCTGTTTTCTTTCCTGATTTGCACATCTATGGTTGAAAGCACCACCTTCTGGCCAGCGCACATTAAATTTGGGCAGCACGCAGATGATGTTTTTACAGCTATCAACTGAAAATCTTTATACAATTTTACTTGATGTATACTACAGAAAATTACATATTTCTGTCAATGCATGCTCAGTGTATATATATCTATATCACACTTATGATATAGAAATTAGTATGAAATAGATTTGTCTAAAAAGATAAAGATCTGTTTTTTTTTCTTATGTCACTATACTAGTAAAATTTATTCTTTAAAGACATGAAAAATCCAGAGTCAATACTGTCAGTGAAATACCTTGAAAAATATGAACCTTTCCACATTGCTTCTAGATATTGAGCAAAAATGATCTTTCCCACAATGAAGGAATGTGTTTGCTTACCTTTATGTAGGTATAATTGAAACTATTTTCATGTCTAGAGCATACATATGTGAGTGGAGTTGGTAACAGATGTTACATTTGCAGCAGCTGCATTTACAGTAGCTGTATATCTTGCTGCATTTCCTATAGCTCTCTCAGAGTCTGAAAAAATACATGAACAATGTAAGACCTGTCACAGTATTATAAAAGGCAAAATAAGGAGTTATTTAGCAGAAACATGTGGTGGAAAATAAGGAAATCATTCTACACTGCTCTATGACTCATTCAGCTTCTTCCAGTTTTTCTCCCTTTACTGTGTTTTTTGTGTTTCATCTCTCTATGGACCCAATCAAACCCTCTCACTTACTTTTCTACTATAAGAAGATGGATCATACCTCTTCATTCATTTCCTAGGGAAAAACAGGGCAAACTAAACAATTTTTATCTTAGATTTAACAAATACAGCTTTTCAATTTCTTATTTATGGAGATATGAGGAACATAATTTTTTAATTCATTAGCTGAAGAAAGCTGATTATCTATTCCCTCAAAGCACACTATCCTTTTTTATCTGATTTATTTGATTGTTCTCATGAAAATTGGTAATATGTACACACATATTCTATTTTCACAAGATATTCTGTAAACATTCTATAAAGAATAGTACTCCTGACTCAAGTATGAACTCTATAGCCTGTACATCATACATTTGGATCAATACTCTGGGCATTGGTCTCCACAGCAAAAACTCTCAGTGCCTTTAATGGGGTCAGACTTCTATCTGCATGTTTCAAAATGCAGAAGCTGACAGTGCCTACAGAATTAAAAGAGAAACTGGATTTTTTTTTTCCTCTTTTTGTCAGCTGTAAGCATCTGGGGAGTTCTGTGCAGCATTTACCAGTTTATGTTCCATCTTGCTCATTTTCTAAAGGCAAGCATAGAAGAATAAAAATCAAACCAGCAACGGGAGAGCATTAACAAGGAAATAAACAGGAGGTACATCCTGAGCAATAATTCTTTGTAACCACCTCTGTTAAATCAAGCCAGGAGTTCCAGGGAGTTGTTATAGTTATACCTCCTTGCCACTAAACACCTTGAGGGTTATTAATATTTTTTTGTTTGCAGCCCTGCTGCCCATTTTATGTCCACCTGGTGATATTTAAAGTAATATTACATTATTTCAAGAACAGACAGAGACCAACAAATGATAATTGCATATTATCTGACAGAGTTAAGGGGCAATCCAGCTAAATATCTTAAATACTGGAGAGTGAGGGCCATTCTACTTAATTAAAGAGGCCCAAAAGAGGGCTGGTACAGCGGAGCAGACCTGAATCAGGATGAATTGGGATGAACTGGATGTGAACTTCATGCTACCCCTTGGACATACCTCATTTGTCTCAGGGGAGGAAGGTGAGGGATCCAGGCTGCTGGTACAGGCTCTGAGTGGCCCAGGTACAGCCCATCATCACAGGTGGGTTACAATCCCAGATCTATTCCCATGTAAGGATAGAGCTCAGACATACATTTCCTTCAAATTCACTCCTCCAAGCTCAACAATGTACTGTCAAGTGTATATATTGGATGGCCCATAATTTCTTCCACTTTCCTCACAATTTAATATCCCCTTTGCTTTCTGAAGTACTGCAGGTCTCTCTATAATAATAATGTTCAGGTACTGAGAATGCTAAACAAGAGCAGTTCAGTCACTGATATCTATCCCAGTGATTTCTCATGAGCAATACAAAGTGCTCATCTCCCAGAAACACCAAGCTTTGCTGTAAAAGGGAAAGCTTCTTCGATACTATAGAAGTGCACCCTAGAGAATTACTGTGCAATGTCTTCATTGAAGTGGTGATTAATTCATAATAATTTACCATGAGTTGTTTGAGTATATCTTTCACAGTGATGTGATAAAAGCTTGATTTTATGTTGTTTGTTAGCTGGCTTTGTTTCACTTGGTGCCTGACTTTGGTTTATATTTCTTTGCCCTTTTGTTTCTAGGAAAAAGAAATATGCATCTGTGGATGAGATGTTTGACTATGGGCTTTATCCTTCCAGAAATTAATGAAAGATAAATTCCTGGCACAACACCACCAAATTCTATGCCTGTTTCTATTCCTTTACGGGCACCAGAAAAACTCACTTTTGTTTCCTCCAGCAAAGCAATTTGTATAAGTCAAATGATTTATAATTTTCACAAGAGGAATTTATAAAACCCAGCACAGCTCAGTTTTTGCTACAGCTGCCTCCTCCTTAGTTATTTATATGGCAATACAGTACAGCAAAGCAGGAATGGGAAAGCTGTGCTGACAGAAAATGAAGATAGCATAAACAATACAGATTACAGCAGTAAAAGCAAAGCTGGATATAAACCACTACAAGTGGAATCAAGAAGAGAGAAAACTGTATGAAATATCAGATTGTTGAGAGAGAGTTAAGCAGCACAGTTGGAGCTGGGAAGTGAAGTACCAACATGATCTAGAGTCTGTTGCCTTCTGCTTTCTGTTGCCTCCCTTTAATGTTGAGGTTATGGTTTCTCTGGGATCGGAAAAGCATTTAGTTACTCATTTAAGCTGCATTTAACCCACCAAGGCCCTGACTTTATGAGCGTATTCTAAGTACTGCAGCAACAAAATAAACAACTAAATTAAAAAAAAAAAAAAAAAAGAAAACTCAAAGATCATTTCACACACACATTCACTGTTCTTCCCCAGAGAATGAGTGATCATGACATTCAATATTTTGAGCGACACACATTTCTGGAAAGCCCTTCAACATTGAAGGAAACACCAAAGGAAAAGCACAGCATTTTTTTTTCTTTTTAGAGAGTATACTCAAGTTTTATTTGTTTAAAACTAAATATATTTTAGCCATTTAAGGTATAAGGTATGCTACTTCTATAGGCAATAAATTTTCCCAAAAATGGATATTTTGGTTGTGCTGTAATGCTCTTCAGTAACCTCATCAGCAGATGGACTGAGAAACTTCCCAGTGTGAAAAGAAAATCCTTTCTGTACACCTAATGTTTCACTTTAGAGGTGCTGCAGTTGAAGACCAAGATCCTTGATGAAAGTCTTGACCAAGCAGCATGTGGAAACATGCCTGCAACAGCAAAGAGAGATGAACATTCAGTTGCTCCATGTTTTCAAAGATATTCATCTTTATTCATCTTTACCACCCAGAAGGATAACTCTTACCAGCTGAGGTGCCTTTTAAGAGAGGTCACCTTGAGAAACTGTAGAAATTAAAACTTGAAAGAACCCAAGGCTATTTTTACCTTGCTAGGGAAATGAGCTTCAGATAGACACTAAAAGCAAAGTCAAACCTCAGACATTTACCTGTCACATCCTCATCTCTAGACAGTTTAAATAAGCATCTTGGTGCTTGCTCAGCCTGACAGTTCTTCATGTGTTAAAGGTCGGGACACAAAAAGTGGTACCCAGCATCTTCTGCAGTCACCAACTTCTAATCAAAGTAATAGGGACAAAAATGCTTTGAGCTCAATGTTTTGTGTCATTTTTGATTATATCTAACTGAATTCAATTCCTGCTTTATTTCTTCTTCTCACCTGATACCAATTGATATCAGCCCATTCACATCAGTGGAGCTATTTAGAGGATGCATTCCTGTTTAAAAAAATAGCAGAGGATGAGATCCTAATGCTTGTGATCATAGCTAATAGGCTTAATTAACTGGTCATGCTCTCCAGATTACTTTGCATTAATAAGCACAATGGATTCTGTTCACTTTCTGAGCAAATACACCTTATCCTAAAGAAAAAGAGAGGAAGTCAGAATCCCAGCTATCATAAATACCAGTCTTTTGGAAAAAAAACACACCAGTATCAGGGACTGCTGTTTTACAACAACTATTCAGCACAACTGTCCTAGCAAATAAAGCCACTGCAAGCTGAATAAAATAATATTGTTTATCATCAACATGCTTCCTACTGATATGTTTAATACTCAGAACAATTATTTAGATGTAATCCCTCTCGGGTTTGGGACTGAATCTCTGTCAGAAGGGGAAACACAATTTTTCTTTTTTCTGCTTTAACTCTCCAGCCAGGAGTTTTTCAAGCATTAGCAATGCCTTTGTCAGGGGACTAGTAATGTCAGTTCATATTTGTGTCACAAAACTTCACGGAAATGGCTGCTTAAGCAAACAGGTGTTAAGGGAGAAAAGAGAGGGAAAGTTCAGAGAAGAAAAGGAAAAAAAAGACAAAGAGAAAAAACAGATGGTGAACAAGGGAAATGGGGAAAAGTTTTGTGTATATATGGGTCATGAATTAAAATAAAACAAAACAAAGTTTAAAGCAACAAACAAGCAAACAAAGCGCTTCACGAAAAAATACTCTTTTTACTCAGGACCATGAATCATAAAGCTTTAGCATTCAACACTGTAGCAACCATCCTTCCTTCCTCACCAGTTATTTGCTCCTACTCATCCTTCTCATCCACAACTTCTCTAGAAAGTCTGCTCCTGTGTCTCACTACCCTCATTGTCAGTCCTTATAATAAATCGTTATCTATCTTAAGGGAGCTGTCAAACCAACGTACACCTCTTCAATTTAGTGGCAAGGATGCTGTGGAGGACCACATCAAGTGCATTAGAGAAGTCTATGTAGATGAGATCCATAGGTGTCTCTCTACTCACTGATGTAATTATTCCTTCTCAGCTCACCAAGTCAGGCAGGACTTGGTGAAGTCACAATGGATTTCTCTAACTACCTCCCCGTCTCCCATACACTCCAACAAACCTTCCAGGAGGATCTGTTCCATGATCTTACTGGGACCAGCAGTGAGACTGACTGCTACTTCCCAGAGTGCTCCTTTGGACCCTTTTTACTGAAGGCAAAGATGACAAAGTTCTGAAGGGTCTGTCACAGAGGACACAAGCCCTACACAAAGGTGTCTCCACACAGCAAGGCAAGTGTAGAGCTTCTGTTTCTAACAGCTGAAGGCTTTGAGTTAGCTTAACAAAACAGGCTTCATGACTTGTCAGACCTTGTCTTGGTCTGCCTCAAGCTTTGTAGGAGCTTTTTTAAATGGTAATGGCAATTGTCAAATGTTCAGGTGATAACTACCTTTATTTTACTTTTACTTTTTTATGTGCAAGACTGTGCATTGCAATACTTTTATGTATTTTAAGACAACAGGTAACAGTAACAATCAATGACTGTGCAAAAAAGGTTACCTATGGCTCTAGGATGAAACACAGCCCATAAGGAGGAAAAGAATGAGATGGATTTGAAAGTACTGGCATGAGATGACACCAAGGATATGAATAGTACAGCCTAGAATATGGGCAGAAACAAGGGTAGCACAAAGAACAACCCTCCCTGGTGTGTAAAACACATGTACAATATACAGCAAATACAGATGCAATGTGGGCTTGCAGACAACTGAAGAAAGAGCAAGGAATATTATATTACTAAATACACAAATGAACCCAAAATCTTAGAGAAAGGAGGAAGAAACAGTCACTAACAGTTTTGAGTTTTTCTCTGTGAAGGAATCATGATGATGATGACTGCCCATACCCTCCACCTCTGACTGAAGGTCCCAGAGATGAAGTGGGGGAGGTGGGAACAGGGTCATATAATGGGGTAAATATCAGAAAGTTTGTGTGCAGGTCAATTTAGTTACATATAATTTGCACAATAAATGTTTCTATCAGTGTTACTGTAATAATAATTCTCTGATTATACTCTTAAAACTTTAATTAAACTAATAATAAACTCCAGATTATGCATTAAAAAGCATGACATTTCTGCCTATAACTAGGTTTTGAAAGTAATAAATGGGTGCATATTTAAGCAACCTGTTCTGTAACTTGATTGCAACAAATTAGTAGCAAAAGAAGGGTATAAAATTGATCCCTCAGCACGTATTTTTTCCAGTATTATCAACTCCTGCAAACTAACCATCATAGAAATCTGCAGGAAGAAAGGAGAACATCCCACATGCCACCTGTTCAGAGGCAGAAAGCAGTCCATCCACAGGTTTTCATGCCATAGTACCAGTCTCTCCTCCTTGTAGGACATAAAGAGATTTGCCATCCCAATTTTCCTTTTGAATGTCCCCAGAACAGAGAACTGATTCTCTGTTGGCGGGTTACATTATTTTGTTTTATTGATATTCATTAAGTCATTTAAAATATAATTTTTTTCTCATCCAACAAAACTGGAGAGAATTATTTGCAATATAGAACAGCAAAATACATATAACTCACAAGAAATAATATATTCAGCTCAAGATTGTCCTTGAACAAGGACTTAGCTTGTGCAGTAAACGAAAATCAGTAAACTAGTAAAAAAAAACTTCTTAAATCTCCCCAAACTTTCCTATGTGCAGCTGAGTTTGCACACAGAATCTCTTTTACATTGTGCTCTCAATAATTTGCACTCCTTATTCCAAGATGGAGAGCATAACAGGATCATGTTTTCCTTGCCTTCACATGCACCACTAAATTTACTAGATTCAGGGAAGTTTTAACATGTGTGTAGTATAATATCATTAGGGATATGACTTTTAATGAGAAGAATATATATCTCTATTAATACTTGGTAAAAAAAGTATTTCACACTTATTCAAATCACTAAATAATGAAAAGCATGATTGTTTCCCCATTCAGGGCTTAACACTGAGTAGTTGACTAATTTTTCAAGTTGCTGAATACCTTTCACTCTGAGTAGCATCAGTGTAAATCTGATGAGTAAAATTCCAATAAGACAAATAAGAAAAACTGATTTCAAGTGTGTTAAAAATTTCATCTACTGCTTTGATGAGATATACAGTAGTAAATAAATAATTCCAGATTTTTGTATTAATAAGTAAAAATACTGGCACATAGACCCAAATGAAAAGCAGCAACCAGTCTTTTATAAAGAAAGAAATATTATTTTCTCAAATCAAGCAAAATCTCATTAATAAAATAAGGATTGTACTCAAAAGACTCTTCATCATTAAACTGGTACTATGGCACAAAAACTTCTGGATGGACTGCTTTCTGCCTCTGAACAGTGAGAGAGATTACATTGAGGAAAGCACTGATAAAAATAACTTTAGAAGATGAGCCTTTGCTGCCAGTCAAATCCTGCATCAATTATACATTATATGTGAAAGACCTTGTTGGCTGCAACCTCCTCCTGCATTAGCCAAATCTTACAACCAGGCAAGGGGAGAATCCTTTCATTAAAGAACAATCTGGATCACATTGAGTCTGTTATTATCTCAGAGTGAAGGTTGTGCCTGGGTACTGCTAAGATAAAAGGGAAAGAAAAGCAGGTCAACCCCATTGTATGGAATTGCTTTACGAAATCTGATGAAGTCTGTCTTATGCATCAATATGTTCTATTTTCCTTTTAGACAAGATGTTGCAGCACAGATGTGCCTCCACAGACACAGCATAACACAAGTAACAAAAATATCCCAGCCACTTTCTGAAAAATACAATACCACTTCAGGGAGATGGTGGGGCAGCATAGGCAAAACCCCATCAATTTGTGGTTTTTTTTCTTATATGAAGAATAATCTAGTCCATTTTAAAAATAAAAAAAAATTCTTCCTTTCCTGTAATTAAAATTAAAATATTAATTTATTTCTTTTGTAGCCAAGGAAAATCCAGAGTCATTACAAGAATATAAATGGAGTTTATCCAAATTATTGCAGTAAACAATGCAATTGTAATCTGGGTTTTCAAGTGTCCCTATACGGAAAAAATAAATCACAGTCTGTCTTGAAGAAAATATAGAAAAATTTAGAGCATTAAAACAGATAAATTGCATACAACATTTCTGCTGTAAATAAGACATTGTGGTAGCAGAAAGAAAAAAGGCATAGTTCAAAGAATGAGAAGTTATCAATGGCTATACTTATAACACATCAATTAGTCTATCAATCAATCTATATTTTATGGACAGATCTGTCAAACTACTCAGTCAGACTCTTTTTTCATCTTCCTTCATCAGAAATACCGGTTCATTTTTGCATTCCCACAATGCTGTTTCTACTTGTATTTTAAAAAGACCATGCCAGCTTTGGTCACTTCCAATAAGTTAATTGAAGCAGAGGACTGAACTGCATTTTCTTACGTTATAAGAGGATGCCACATCTGGAGGAGCACGGAATCAGAAACTTGTCATCTTTCCCCCTAGGTCAAGGAATATGCCAATTCTTTTACATACCAGTATAGCTCCCAGACTCACGGCTTTTCTCTCAGAATATTGCAGTCAAAACCACAGCCTGAATTTGGTCTCAAGGGAATACAGTCAAAGCCTTCCTCTACTTGAAACAACTTGTAGAATTTGGGCAAGGTCGAGCTCAAGAAGTTCAATTTGAATTTTGTCGCAATGTGTGTGTATGTGTGTGTGTTTGTGTGTGATACGCAAGGGTTTGTCCACATACACCAGTTCTATGAGCTCCTTATACAACAAATGAAGATCCAGACCCAGTTTGGATGCCTGCACTCAGGGGTCAAATTTGACTTCAGTGACATGAAGACATCCCACCTGGCCTCCAGGCACAGACAGAGACTTTGGGGCCTTCCATGGGTCCTGTTTCATGTGCCAAAGCAGAGGAGCACCATTCATATAGAAACCTGCTTATGCAAAAGCTTCCTTACCTGTGTCAGTTCAGCATCTGATCACCTCAGGGTAACACCTCAAGGGATGGAGACAAACCCTTGTTCTCTAAGCCTAAAATATCTGGGATAATTTGGGACACTTCTGTAGACACTTAGTTGATGTCCTGAAATCAATTTCATAACACAAACAGTAAACTACTGTCTCCTAAAAGTAGGAGAATAGAACTGTAGCCTTTGAGATCTTGAGGAATGTAATGGTGGTGTTGCTGAATAATAAACCATGTCTGCAGAAAAAGAAGAGGAATTTAAAAAATCTCTCTTTTTTTATTTTTTTCAGCAAAGAATTAAAACCAAGACATTGCGGGTTTGTAATAAAACCCAGAAATTTCTTCCATTAAGGTTGTGGGCTTCTCAAATGATGTTTGGTCTGCTAATTATTTAAATGTATTTTAAAACAAGGATTGCAATCCTAAATTGATATTATTATACAAAGTGTTTGTATGGAACCCTTACAATAAGTATGATCATAAAATCAGTAAACATTAGCTGCTAAGGGGTTTAATTTGCAATTCTGTGATCTGCTTAAGGTGGAAGAGAAGCAGATATCAGTAGACAGAACAGGACACTTGACAATCAAACTATTCTGTCCTTGGCTTTAATTTTATTTAATTTTATATTAGTTTTACAGCACATCTGCTACCTACTAAACTTCAGCTCTTTATTTCAAAACTTAACCCTTTTCTTTCATTTTATTCATATGAAAGGAGATGAACTAAGTGTGGTATGTGTTATTCAGTCAGGGAAATGGGTGATTTCAAGGAGTTTTGGAGTCCTTGCTCTAGCTCTGTCAATGTTAGCTCTTAAAAGTGTTTAAAATTAAATCTCTGTTGAATTCAGCTTATGAAGCAAAATTCTTTTGACTAGAAAGCCATCGTGTCACAGGATTCACTGAGTCTCATTACATGCAGTGCATGTTACACTGGTCCAGCAGGTTTACATCAATCATAAAACATTGTAAAGCTCAGGGCAACCCGGGGGTGTGCTTACAGCATCTTCTTATAGACATGACAGGACACACAGCTATAGGCCAATCTGCCACTGATTATACCAATGAATTTTTCACAGTTTTACCAACCAGACTTGATTCTAAATCTCTCTGCAAAGAAGAAAGAAAATATTTATCTCAAATATTCCTCCAGTCTTCAGTGCTAGAAAAAGACATGAAGTCAACTGATCATAGCATTTAATTTCCATCTGATACTACTCTAACCCCATTCTATTAGTTACTTGGTATCTTCATGGAAGCAGAAGGAATAATCTTTTTCTGAAGGATGACAGAGGAACGTTAATATAGTTATACCTTATTTGAAAGATCTGCTCAATTCTGAGGAGTTGCAATGCCATTAATTGTTAGACCTTCATTCTTTCAACAGCTAAAGCCAACATTTTGTAAAGAATTTTGTAGCACTTCCTGAGTCTAGCTTTGGTTATCTGCCAACACAATGTGATGTAGTTTGATAGACTGCCTAGATTTCCTTGTGTGGAACTATACCAAATTCAGTTTTTCATGTAGTTGTTGAATTGTCTCAGTTCACTTTCTTCCTGCCTTTCATCTTAAATCCAATCAGGAAAGGAAGGTGAGAAAACACAGGTTGTACAACTGATGTTAGGGAAAGGAGTAATCATACAAAGAAGAGGGCTTAAGTTTTTTCTCAATGTCATGCTCTTTCCTCAATATTCAGATGGATATGCTTCTTGGCTTTCAGAAGAGTATCTTCTCTGCTGCTTCTCACCTTATTTCTCTTTGTAAGACAGGAATTTGTACTCCTCTCAGTCTTAGCTGCATCTTGCTAGCATGATCTATATCTGTAATGGCTCTCTTTGTATTTTCTCTGACTACCACATTCAAACAGATAGCTACTTTTCTTTCTCAATAGAATTGAAAACCTCAGGCAGAATTTGATTCATCCAGTACAAACCCTAAAAATTACTCAGCTGACTTTTCTGTTGTTGTCCCTCTTCCTTACCATCACATTCTCTCTCTTGTTTCTTCAAAAATTTATCTTTTTCACTATTTTCTCTTTTATTTTCTGTCTTAAAACACTACTGCTGTCACTGTTTAGAAACCAAAAGAATTGAAATAACCTCCTTTTTTTCCTAAACTGTTTTTCTGTCCTTTTTTTTTTCACCTCAATGGTAATGCAGACTAATAAGTAAGTATAATAGAGAGTTTCTGCTCTTTACGATGTAGACTAGATTTTGCCAAATTAGACAGATTGTCTCTAAAATAGTTGAGCAACTTTGCAAAAATAAGGATTTTCCTAATTCAACCTCGCTTACAGATGGTTTTGGTTTTCAATTTGTGTCCAGAGACAAAATGTAGTATGAAAAAGTCCGTCATCATTAAATATTGTATTTTTTAAGAACTACTCCAGAGTCTGATTATCAAATTGAGGGACAGACAATTTAAAAAGTATAAAGAATGACAGCACCGGCTTTGTTTGCACAGAGCTTTCTGCCATACAGAATCAAAGAATCACTGAGGTTGGAAAAGATCTCCAAGATTACCAAGTTCAACCTTTGACCAAACACCACTATAAATTGGCGTGTCCGTGGGGGTGCTTTTACCGGCTAGCAGTTCCCCAGGCCAATTTATAGCAGTCTGTGGGTCCTCCAATTAGCTGGTTGAAACATGGATGAGGCATGGAAATGAAGAGGACTGGGTCCGGCTTGGGTAGACAAAGGTGTTTATTTCTCTGGCTCCATGCGCAGAGGAGAGCCAGGACCGGGAGCCAGAACCAGCCAGAACACGTGCTCAGCTCTGTGTCCCCTTTTCCCAGGTCACCCCCTGGGCGGGGAACACTCTGGGCCAATCGGGAAAGGGAAGGGGTGTGGTTACATCAGGGGGATACCAGGTGCAGGGGTAGGAATGGGGGGTGGAAGGGACATACCAAGTACAGACAAATAACAAAATACAAATACAAATTCAAAAACCTAAAACATGCACTGCAACACACCACGATGTCAACTAAACCACACTGCAAAGTGCTATGTCTATTCATTCTTGAACACTTCTAGGAATGGTGGTTCCACCATATCCCTGGGTCTAAATGCTTAACCAGTCTTTCAGTGAAGAAAGACTATTTTTATATCCAACCTGAGCCTCTCTTTGTCAATTTGAGGCCATTTCCCTTTTCTGGGTTGTTTCTGCATGGAATAGAGTAAGGAAATGAGAGCTCTAATCCACATCTCTCACCTTTTATGCTTATTCCACGTAGTGTAAACCACAGTAAGGTGGGTACAAGACACTGTAACGGGTATCCACTAGAGTAAACATATCAACAAAATTTAAAAAATGACAAACCAGAGCCATAGAACACAAAATTAGGTACATAATGTAAGCCAGAAAAGTTCTGCTAAGATCTGTGATCATTTAAAGGGAAAGGAGAGACACAGTCCTTACCTTTCTCATCAAATTTATATAATATGTATCTCTAAAACAGTTTAAAAAAATTAGGGGGTCTTCCAGTTCAGCTGAAGTCTTGCTGCCAGAAACCAATGAGAACACGAGTGAAAGGGATGGAACGAAAGCAGAAACTCAGAAGCTCCTGGAGGGTTGTCCTACCCTACAGGGGGTTACTGAGGCAGCCACCACTGAGGAGCAAACCCAGTCAAGCTGGTGAATGTGGTAGAAACAGACATGCATGAGCACCAGATGAGATTTAATAATCTTCTTTCTTGCTAAGTCAATGTCCCAATCCTTTGGAAACCTGTCTATAGATCAGCTTTCCTAAACGATACCTCAGAGAAAGAGTCTAAAAAGGTTCCTCTGAATCATCATTGTGGAATTTCATTCTTTTTTCTTTGGATAAAGCTGAAACTTAGAGATACCAGCTAGCTAAATTAGGTATCCGACATTTGATACTGTTGCTATTTCTATTATTGTCTGTGCTCTCAATTTCTCATCTGTGAAACAGTAATAGTCACTGTACATGGAAGTCAAAAGAATGTTTCAATGACCAATGGGGTCCCAATGGTTGTTGCAGGGTTATAGTTAGACAATGGAAAAAGTATTATTGTGCTTGTAGATAAGTTGCCCTGTAATGCCACTACTGTTGTCTCAGGTTTACTATTTTTATTCATAGATAATAACATGATGTGCCCTCAGTACATAGCAAGAAACACTTGTGTAAAATGCTTTACTATCAAATAACAAAAAATATATTTTCTTTCTAAGAGTTTGCCACCTGTGACAGTAGTAAGTTCCAGCTCAGAAAACCAAAGGGCAAAGCATCTTGCTCTCTTGGATTGTTTAATGGAACATCATCCAATATGTGGAAATGTCCCTGCCCCTCAATGAAATACATAGCAAAAATTAAAAAACAATAAATAAAATGCTTCCCTCTGTGTTACCTTCATGGTCTAGTAACATATTTTCTCAGCCCTGGGAGATGCAACATCTGGTTTTATAAGGATTCTAAAGTAAAATAAGCAGGCAAACAAACTGCCCAGAGAAAAATATGCACACAAAATACAGCTCCTGGTAAAGCAACTCAAGTAACCTATAATGGTAAATGGTAAATAGAGCTGGGAAGGTTAGATTCAAAGACAAACTTTTCTCTCAATGCTTCACAAATTCTTATTTTCCTTTTGGAGTCTTCAGAGTTACATTCAAGATCATGCAGAGCTCCGTTTCAGATTTCTGACCTCTTCCAAGGGAATGATTCAAAATCTTAAGCAGTCTATGGAATATTCCCTATTGATTTTAAATCTTTTTGAATCAGATGCTCATGGTTGGCTTCATTTCACCTAACAGTATCCATCAAAAACCTAGACAGGTATTCTAAGATAGTACTGTGCTTTAGATTTTAAATGAAGAGAGAATGGCACCTCTGAAAGTAATGCATCTATCAGAAATATGTAAATTTTTTGGACAGGGAATGAGCCCTATCCAAATTCCTCTATGAACTTTAAAGGAAGTTCATAAAGGAAGGGATCCTAGAAGGCCAGTTAGATAGACTGAAATATATTAAAAAAAAGTCAGCCTCCTTTGACATGAAAGACAGCATAAGATTACAATTCTGCAATGAAGATACACATTTTAAATTTAAACTTACCTTGAACTACATTCAACTGCCTTCTTGAAAATCCTGCCCTATGGTTTGAAAGCAGAAGTTGAGGCAGCAAACTTGAAATCACAGCCAGAAAAAGATGGGTAATGATATTGACAGACAGCTTTAAGACTCTAGGATGTATGCATGGTTTTGAAGTAAACCCATCACATGTTCAAACCTGTGGGAGTGTGATATCATCATTCACTACTGACTGCATTAGTTGTCAGTGCCTGGGTTATGTGGATTTCCAGAGGGTTGTAAGCCAGCATTTTTGTTCTTCACTAGAGCAAACTCTTGAAGTTTGAGTACTCAACCTTTGTTTGTTATATTTATTTGCTGTTTACCAGTGCCTCATTTTGCTATATGCTCAGTACAAGGGCATTTCTTATCTGAGCTCCTGTCTGACACTTTTTTTTAAAGGTGACCATCACAGCACATGAGAAAAGGACATAACAGGTCAGACTCCCATATAAAATTTCAGAGCAGATCAACATGACTCTGCAGTTTCCTTTAGCCCCTTGCTTCTACCCCTTGATAGAAGACAAAAAAGTATATCCAAAATCTGGCTTATGGAGTTGAAGGACTATTCTAAGTTTTTGCATGAGATAGATACACAGAGATTTTAGTGCCACTGTGTGACAGGAGCCTGCAACCTGCTGATGACCAGAGCAGTGTGTGATGACCAGCCAGCTGGAGCACGTGTGTGCTGCTGTGTGCTATCACCAGCCAGGAGTGAGAGGAGTGCTCTCAGCATGCTGGCCATGTAAAGGAATCCAGGCACTGAATGAAATAGAAAGGACTTCCACAAATAGGGAACAATTTTTTCAAAGCAAGTCGAGTCTCTTTTATTCATTTGAATCATTCCACAGACCGGTGCAAGTGAAGAACCAGACAACTGTTCAGGAAAATGTGGCTGAGGCAAGTGGAAGAAAGACTAAATCCTCTCTCTCTGTCAGTGTTGTACAGCTCTCCACACAGATTATAAACAATATTGCTGGCTGTGGAGACCTTTCTTATTTATCCCACCTTTTGGAGTTTTTGAAAGCACTGATGTAACTTTTTTTTCCTTTGGCATATTTGCAAACAAAAGTGGTCGTATATACAGTTCCTTCTTGCAATATTTTGATTGTTTTGTGAAATTCACATTCAGAGTTTGTGAGGACACATTATAAGCTTTTCTTAGGACCTGAACAATCACCCAAACACACCTTGCCAGTGTAAGAGGTAAATAAATGAGAGTACCAATTCACTTCTGCACTTGTATTTCACCAAATCTCTTATAACTTTTCAAAATAATGTAAATTTTCTGATCTGAGGGTCCCTCATACACACTCTACCATGCTGTAAATAACCATCAGATGCAGGACAGGGAAATCACAGCTGCTGCAGATAACACAAACACAGATCTCAGCATCTGTGATGGTATCAGTCTCAGTCACAGGGATAAATCTGAATATTTTAATATTGCTCATGAAGTCACAATGCTTCGTTGCCTTCTTGAGAGGTAGCAAGTACGTAAGATGGATGTACTGTAATGGAAGAGCCTGAAAACTTAGGAGTCAAGGTTTTCCCCATTCATTTGTAAAGTTTATAGCCTTGGATAACATAGATTGTAGAAAGTGTAAATGGTCCACTATCAGAATTTACTGACCTGGAAGGAAAAGAGTGGGAAATAAACATCTACAATGGTAATAAAACTGGGCAGCCTTGTCTGCCAGTTGCCTGAAATATTTTACTGTGATTCAGCACATCCTCACCAAGCGATTTATTGTCCAGTGTTGTATAATTAAAAGAATTGTCAGCAAAAAGTTATATTCTTTGCAGCAAAGTCCATGAGTAGAGAGGGCATTTCTGAAGCACTCTATGGTGGGCAGGTTAAATCTATCTGTTCATAGGGAGTGACAGAATGGGATGCAGAAAGGTAATTTTTTTTCTTTCTAGAAGTGAGGAAGCCTCCATGTTCTTTTGGGCATACAGAACCAATACAGAGGCTCTCTATGTTCAGAGGAAACTCTGTCTAGCTTACAGAAGTCATAGGGGGTTTTTTCAGATATTAATCCTGAAAACAGGTGCTACAGTCCTTGAACAAGTTAACCTTGGGATCACCCACAACAGACCACTTCCAAAGCAGAAAAATACAATAAACCCTCTAAAAATGTCATCCAAAATATATTTCAAAAATATCATTAAAAGAGATCAAAGGCCTCGATAGACTCTGTATGTCAAGAATAGCGTGAGATGGTAAGGTAATTGCTTAGGCAACCCTGTGTAATTGATCATACCTGATGCATTTGAGGGAAGTTAATAAAAATGTAATCAGTGGTGCTTGCCATTTTGCCTAAATCTGTCCATAGGTGTAATCCCCAACAAATGAGCAGACATCTTGGGTTTTTTGTAATTCAGATAGTTCACATCTCCTTTCAAAATTCTCTGTCCACAATTAAATTCGTTTTTCCAAGTGCAAAGGAAAAGTTCCTAAACATGTTAATATTTTGTCTCTTAGGATCAGTGAAAAACCTTGAATTATAATCTTTGTTCCTAAATATTCCCAGCGTGTATTTCTGACTATGGCACTTTCTGTCTGCACAACCCTTCCTTTCTCTACTCGCATTGTAACTTCTGAACTTACTGGCAAGTATTCTTGATACCAGGCCTTCCCCTTCATCAAAAATGATGGGCAGCTTGAGTACAAAGCAGGGTGAAAGGAATGCTTCTTTGACATGGGAAGTTATTTCAGTAATGAAGTGCTAAGAACTAGACTGTGGAAGATGGACAAAATTACAGAATATATTTTATCTGCTTCTACATATGACCCCCAAAACTATAAATATATTTCATTTCATCCAGGCTCTGATTTGCTCATTTTTCACAGATGTTTAAAAACATACTAAAAAAAAAAATAATTTCCCTTCCAGAAAGAGCACTTTTCATCTCCATGAAAAAGTGGAGGTGATAGAGTAAAAATATTTGGCTTTTGGGAAAAAAAATCCACAAATTCCATAATTTTTTTTTAATGAGTGTAAGTAGCAATTCCTTATTATAACACAGAATTTATATTCCCTTAACATCTAGAGAATGAAATGGACATCAGAATTACCTTTCTCTAGGTGCAAAACCAAAGACACTTAACCTCTTCTTTGTGAGGAGAGATGACCCAGAGAGGTTAAACCAAAGGCCTGGAATGATATGGGGTTTGAACTTTTTTTTTTCTACAGAGAGTTTACTGTCTCAACAGCGAGACTACTTTGTTGAAAAATACTGCACAAAAATCAATCCAATTTTAAATCTAAATTTTCTAATCCAAACATTATGATACTTTAGTTTTATTCGCTGTGAGCATATTTTGTGTCCATTAAACTGAAGGGCAGACTGTTAAAAAGCTCTCCTAATTACCCACCTTTCCAAAGACATTTAAAAAATTTACTAATTCAATCTTTTCAAAAAATGAAAAGACTTCTAATTATTTTTCAATTAAAATGTCACATTCTTCAGAATGTTTATGTTATTTGCATAAACCTCTCTTACTTCCCTTCAACTTAAACAAATTTTCCACATATTGCTATTCATGCTGTGCTATGAATTATTTCTATGACTACTCTTCTGGAGAGGGAAAATTTGATATAATTGCCTTAAATATTTCTTTGCATGAGTAAGTACATCTTTGGTAGAGTAATGGAGTTAACAGGGCACAAAGTATGCTGTTAAAGTGATGAAAACCAGTAAATTTAAGGCATTTGTTAACACCGATGAGATACTTTGCTGTGTCTGAGGTTGAACAAGAAAGCTTTTAGTTTAGTGAACCATAATTAACTTTGAAATATGACAGCCCTTCAGCAGCTGACCGATACTGTCCTGCCAAAGTCTTCTTTATGCTTCAGAGTAGCATAAAGATTTATCACTGAAATGGGGTAATAGAAAAATTTACTCAAGTTGCCAACAAGCTATGAAAAGAACCAGGTTCTCCATTTTAGAGAATACACAACATACAAACACATTCGGTGTTACCAGTGCTTGTTCCTCTAATTCATACAGAGATAAACTTTATAAATTACCACTACCACACAGCAGCAATGATGACACATTCTGTAACACTGCCTGATGCAGTAACTGCTGAGGAGATAAACTGCATTACTGATATTTGACTTGGGCGTGCAGAAGAGAGGTTTCTGCTGGGTGCTGTAAAGTAGTTCAGATGAACTTTTAATTCCATTTCAGAACTCCTTCCATAGCCCTTTGGATTTCTTGCCACACTTAATTTAAAAACATATTATTAAAAACACGGGAGGAAAATTCATCTTTCCCAAATTGCTACACTGGAGCACCAAAATCCTTCACGTCCCTCCCCAGGACTACTCTCCCAGTTGGTCAACCTTTATGTGGTACGTGCTCTGCCCATGATTAGACAGCTCTAGCAGCAAATCCAAAATGATGAGTTCATTAAACTCTATCTTCACTTGTTTTATGTGAGGATGGCACCCCACTCATCCCTAGGGAATGGCTTTACAGTTCTCCAGAGTCAAAAACCCCAGATGCTACGATGAGAACGAGAGATTTGTAGCTGCTGGAAATTTCTGTTCATAAATTCAGTACAGCACTGTTGAAATCTCCCGACACATTTTTTTTCAATCCACCAAAGGATTTGACTTTTGAGATGTGCAAGGATGGAGAAGCATACCTCCATGTAGGTCTTCAAGAGAGGAAGAGATGTGAATCTTAGGGAGTTGCTACACATTGTACCTAAAGCCTAATTCCTTATAACTTTTCCTGTCACCTTTGATACATATTTTCACACAAGGAAATTAAATGTAAAATGCTGTCATTTTTAGATAGCATTTCTGACAACTGTTTTGCACAGATGTAAGTTATTGCCTACTTGCAATGCTAAAGAAGCTAGAGATTAGGGCAAGGGAGTAACTTTTCATGGCTGCTTCTAGTTACCTAAAACAGCTAAAATTTTATTATTTTTTAAAGGACTGAAAGAATCCTGAAAGGCAGAAAGGCATCCCTATTTTTAGAGAAAAATTAGAGATGATTGTACAAAATAAGTTTGTGAAGGTGAGGGTAGGTTTGCTAGGGAAAGATAGTAGTAAGTTTGAGATATCAGTGAAATCAGCCTTCCTTTGTACAACTCAGGCTCCAAATGAAATATTAATCTTGATCACTTACAAATCCCACACTGTAATATTTCTTTAATTTGTTTGTATACCCTGAGCACCCTCTCCTACACTCTCCAGCAAAATCAGGAGCTCTTGAAATGAAACTCTGATTTTTCAAATTCCTTATGCCCCTTTGAATGATATAAACCTGGGAATGTGGTGATTATTACACAGTTTTATGTCACAATGCACTGAAAATTTCAACAGGATGAAAGTGAGAAAGAGTTAGGGGGAAAAAAACCCAGGTGAACAACAAAAACACCAGCACTTCAGATTGCAAAAATAAAACAATAATTATAGAGGCTGATATCTAAAATATGAAATAAAAGACTAAAGATTAAAAAAGTAATTTAAAAATCACTAATAGGCACATAGAGGTATAGCACAATAACATGAAAGATAAAAAACTGCATCATTTTTGTAAGTATAACAAATTCAAAGTGTTGATGGGAAAAACGTGACTAGCAAATCAGAGGCTGCAAAAGAGACAAACTGCAAAAAGAGCCAGAGGAAGGGAATCAAATGTGTGAAATGAGGTCACTAGACAAGTGAGAAAAGAGGTGAGATCTCGACTGTACTCTTGCAGCCTCTAACTTGTTCGGGTGGGAGCAAGCTCTGACCAGCCTTTGTGGGATGCTGGGAGAATGTGCTGGGCAGCACAGCAGACCGGGGCTAGCAGGTGGGCAGGCTGCAGGCAGGGACTGCACACCCCACCAAGCTGGCAGCAGCAGGTTAAATGCTTTCTGCAGAGTGAGGAAGGAGGCCCTCACACAGCAGAGTGTTTAAGCTAACAGGTGGGGTGTGAAGGTCTGACAGACGAAGCTTATTACAGTCTCCCAGCAGAGCATGAAGTGGTTAGATGCTCCTAATGACTGTATACAAGGTGACTGACTCACTCCTATCTGTTGAACAGCTTGAAAGGAGGATATTTTACCCTGAGGAAGACTGACCTGTCTTCTTCATACTTTTTTTTTTTCTTTTAGCATTTAATACTAAAAGCTTCCTCTCATGCAGCAGATTGGCTGCTGCCACAATGTCCCCATGGCCATGAAGCCAACAGCGTCCAACAAGCTCTAGATAATCTTTGACCTGCAAGACTACAGAGAATGGCTCTGTGTAAAGCATTCGGAAGGGCATGAACAGTCCAGGGGAAACCCAAGGGGTTATTACCAGTGCATTGATCTCTGGTGTAGCTGCCTGACTACATCGCTTTGAAGCTGCAAGACATTAAGTGAGTGCCACAATTTTTCTTCTTCTCAGTGTTATTCCTAATAGGACTGCTAGATAATATTTTCATATATTGTTGCTTATCTGGTCTCTGAACACTGTTGAAATTGATAATGCATTTCAAACTCCTCTTGCAGAAAAACAGGCTAATGTTTAAGGAATAGATAAGCCACAGGGGTTAGGAGTAGGGCTGTTTCAGAGAGAGAAAAAGAATGAAATTTTATACAGGTCACAGTGGGTGTAGAAGGGACACAGAAGTGTCTTCTCACTGTTGCAAATACAATTTTGTGTGTTTATGACTGTGTCTGCAATGGAGATAGCAGTACTGAGTAAAAGGAAATTTCAGCTTGAGCATTTGAGGAGATTTGGGACATGATGAGTACAGATTGTTGTCTGACATTCCTAATAATGATTCAAATTTGGCCATTCCCGTAATGATTGTGATGTGGTTTATTTTTCCCACATGTAAAATAGGCTACAGCTCAACTCACATGCCTAAAGATATTTACTGTAAATAAACAAGCTATTTCTATGCTCTATGGACAAGACACATTTATTATAATATACAGTATAGCCCAGGGATAGATTCTCTGGAAGGGTGCTGGGAGAAGTACCTCTTGTGCAGAACAAATACTCCTGATTGACCACAGTATTGCCTCCTCATCCTTGTCACAGCTTTATCTGCCCTCATAGAGCCAGTAGGCATTCATTAGAAACAGTTGCCTATGGCAAATCTTAGATGAGGATTGTGAAGAAAAAAAATGAAGTTTTGGGGAAAAATCAAGGTAATGAGAAGAGGTATTTGTGTTTTCCCATAGGGTGAGAGCATTTGAAGTAGAGAGAAGGTTGGGATGATGTAGAGGACTGAGCTTCCCTTTCCTTACAAACAAGCACTAGGATTTCCAAGGGTGTGATGCCGCAGGAAGGCCTCCTACTGAGACAAGCACAAACCCTGCAGCTCTCAGGAGTCAGCAGCTGTGGGGGACCAGGTTTCCCAAAGGCATTTCCTTAATGTTGTTCCTACTGAAGCAGAATGAATCAGCTCAATGTAGCAGATTCTGCTCAGACTTCTGAGCATTTTGTACAGCAGTGTAGAAAAGCAGGTATGTCCATTTGGTGTATATATTAAAAGATTTATCTCACCTGACTCCTCATGGATCACCAGGTCCAGCCACAGCAAATGGAGAGAATGAAGCAATTCCCTCACCTGCTTCAAATATTTGGCTTTAAGTAAGATGGCTTCTGTCCATGAAGTGCCTGCTTTCCTCCACTGACTAAAAAGGGATTGTAAACTACACACTCAGCTGTATCTACTCTGTAGATGCCTAAAGCTGGCAGGATGAATCTTTTTACATTTATCTGAACCAAATCAAAAAATACATCTTGTTAATGAAAATTGCCTTCTCACTTCTACTTTAAACTTGTAGGTCAGAAGAAGTTGTTGAAGATCAAACATTGGAGATCAACCAATTAATAAATTATATTAATTAATATAATTAATAAATTATATTTATATAATTATATATCCATTAATAAATGGAGAGTAGATGTAAGCAGCAGAATAGATTTAAGCAAGGAATAAATGTTATGGATCAGAAGGAGGGTACAGTTTTGCAGGCAGCTATAGTATGATGGACCAAATGCGGAAGGAGCCTGAGCTGAAGAAGGTATCTTATGATCCTGGACAGAGTTGTCAAAGACAGAACGTCTCTCATAAATGTGACAGCAATGAAGAAAGAGATTTTGTCTGAAATTTTGCACTCAGGTTAACTGCAAGAGGAAATTCAGTAACTCACAGGCCATCAAACAAGGAAAATACTGAGCATATCCTTTATCTAGTCTGTCTCTGTGAGTTTGTGGATGAATGGTGTGATTATTTAAGAATCTATTTTGGAAAGCCATTTTGTTCTACTTTTGCTACCAGAACAATTTGAATATTTGCATTGTCTGGGAAAAGGTACATCTTTATTATGAAGTGTAATTAAGAAATTGGAAATTTCAGCCTAATTTGCAACGTGGTCAAGCAGAAAATATAAACATGTGACTGTCTCTAAACACCTAATTGCCCAGCAAGAAAGTACTGATGAACCACAAACTGGATCAACCTGGGAGCACCCAGCTGTGGTAAGATCATTGGTTAGCAATAATTAACCAATTATGTTAACCAATTATGCTAATCATGTCTGGCAGTTCAGCTTGGTTAAGTTGGACTGCTGTGTGCTACAAGTAGTCAAATCAGAGAGCCTCATCTAGACTGACTCCAGTGACACTCTAGACACAGGAAATGATACTTCCATTCTATTGCATGCCACCAAACACTTTATGTTTCACCCTGATCTTCTTACAGGCGAAAGGAAAAGTCATGTCCCACATTTGACAGTATACTACTCAAGGGTTTGTAAAGACACCCAAACACAAAAAATGTAACATTTTTTCACAGTATTTCCTGCATATCTTATGGAAATCCATTATATGCCTTGCCAAACTCAAAGGCCAGATTTTGCTGACCTTTCACTGATAGTTTTCTCTGATGTGAGACTTTTTTAGTAAAGTACCCATTGAATATACCAAACGTGCCACATAACTTCATTTTTATTAGATATTTTGACAGCTTCATTGCTAGAGACAGTGATGCAACGTGATATCTGATTAGAGAGTTTTATTTCTTGGCTGACAGTTTCACTCCAAATAGAAAAGAAAAAAAAAATGTATACCACTCTCATCTTTTTCTTGGACATATTTTCACCCATTACCTGGAACAAAACAAAAGAGTTTGTTGGCCTTCAAAAGATGAACCAGATACTTCAGTTTCAGACCTCATGCAGGATTTGAACAGGTCTGGAATTCTTCACAAATAATAATCTGTAGCTCATTAACCATTTTCTGGTAACTATTTCCTGGTTCATTTCCTTCCAATAAACATAGTGGCTCATCATTTCCTAGGCGAGGAAAACACCTACTTATTCCAACTCATAAAACAAATCCTGCTCTTTATTTAAGGCAGTTATGAGCACTGTAGGCTAGAATTTTGCACTTAGAAAATCCATCTCGCAATTAAAATAACTGACAGGGATGGGTCACAATTCTTCTGGTTTTCAGGACATCCAACAGAGTAAGAAAAGCTCATCAATTTTTGTATGTACTGGTAAGACATTTGTTGACAGCATAGTGGCTTTTATCTATCAATATAGTCCCCCTGGAGATATATGTCTGTGCATCCTGAGACTTTATGGATTTATCTTTGTAAGGATTTTGACATGAATTACAACAGCTTTGGCCTTAGTGTACAGACAGCAGACACAAGATATTTGTCCAGAACTATAAAGAAACTGTATCTAGTTTTCTTGAAACCTATCCTAAAGTTTTAAATACAATGCACCATTATCTCTATCTTATGTCTTTGGGACATCTTCTAAAGACATGCAGGACCCATAGAGGTCATTTTTTCAGCTCCAAACTGAGCCTTTAGAGCAGAACAAAAGTAGTTTATGGCAGATGGGCTTTTTTGGACTGTTGGAAAACACTGGGACAGGGCATCCAATCACACAGAACGGGAAGAATATGTTTTCTGATGGTACAGGACATGTGGTGGGCTCCCACATGGGAAATTCTTTCTTCAATTTGTTCTTCCTTCAGATTAGGAATCAAAATTTGGCAAACAGAAGTCCATGGTCAGTGTAAGTAACAACAAATGTCCCACAATTGCCTCATACCTGGCACAGCCAGGAGAACCTTCCCCCAGTCTATGGGAAATGAACATGGAAGACACGCCCACAAATATACATGCATGAAGCAAGAGCCATAAGCAGGCTGGTTATGAACACACCCCCACACGTGTGCACACAAGCATGTGCTCCATGTCTGCCCAATTCCCACTTTCTAGAACATACTTGAAGAATCCTGTCACTTTTGTGCTCCATTCACCTGAATAGTGATCAAATTAGATGATAAAAGGGCAGAAGGACTATGCTGGAAAGAGGAGAGAAAGACTGACTATACCTGCATTATGCTCAGTGGGGAAATTAAAGAATAAGCAACCAAAGGAATGATAAAAAGCATGCAATAGTACAGGTTTTGACATGGGCTGCCCAAAACTCCAGAGTCTCGAGTCCTGTGCATCTGCTTGGATCCTTGAGGCTATTTTTGCTGTACCTTTCCTGTGACTTTGACCCACATGAAAAATCTCAAGTGAATTTATCCTACAGTGCAGATCAATTAGCAGCCTTCCACAACACTGTACATGAGTGTGGCTTTTCCTCCAAGCCTTTGTCACCTTAAGTGGAAAATCATTTCCCACCAAGATAATATAGACAAACAGAATCAAAAGACCAGGAAAGTCTGATCTATGTCTATAATCCACTTCTATCCTTTGGGAATAACTGGATTCTTGTTTTCTATGATTTTTAGCCTCTCCTTCAGTTCTGTAACTCATAAACATGGTATGTGGCTTTCGGGCATGCCTGTCGTGCTTTGCTTCAATATTCAGAATTGTACCAGGATTGATGTTTCACTGAGTTCATTTCTGAAAACCATCCCATTGCAGAAAAATATTTTGGTATTTTTGACTAGGTTTGAGAAAACATGTTTCTGGAGCAAGCACAGGAGTAGATCCCAGAAAACTTGAAATTTTTTCCCCTACAGCAACAGTTTTTCACAACCTCCCTTAATGAGGCTATTTATGGCTAGATCCCAATCAAAGGTTATGCCTTTTTCAACATGACCTTTTAGACTCTGTCAGTTGGAGCTTATTACTACATTTTGTAAAATAAAAATGTTGAGAAGCTTGTGCTGCTGTATTATGAGAATAAGAAGTAACTCTATTAAATAGCATCAATAAATTCAATAAATCACACATTTTAAGGATAAATATTTTGGCTAATCGATAAATGTTTAATAATCACTCAAAAAATAGCAATATATACAACTTAATTTCAAAGAGTTATTTACAATTCTACAGGTAATTCCTCCCCTCTTAAAGGACTGAAGTACAAAGAGTGGTTGTGAACACTGACCCCTCTCCCAGAGTGTGTAGATACTCACATCTGTGACTGTAGTATATGTATTGAGCAAAGCAACCAATGTCTATCCAATGCTTGCTTTCTCTTCTTCCTGTGAGATGCAATATCAGAAGTATAACACTGTTGGAAATAATCTGTGCTGAACATTGCATTAAATAGTACACTGAATTAAGTATGGACAATCTCATGTTAATTAAATATGCTTTGCACTTTAACCAGACAATGGATTTTTTTAATTTAGTTCCTATTTTTAAATACCCATCTGAGTTTATGTTGAGACCTCACCACAGCTGTGCTGTGAGAATGCTGTAAACCAGCAAGAGATCTAAGATTCAGACAACATCAGAGTCAGTCCAGACAGTGGAATGGCATACACTGAATTTACTTATTAGATCATATGGAGTAGTATGTTATGTTCTTTTAGCAGAGAAAGCATTAAAAGGAAGGAAATGAGGCAATAAAATTCACTAAATTGAATGGACAGAAACAAGAGAGAGCTTCCAATTACACTGAAGAAATATCTGAAATTCTGCAGAAGACACTCCTAGAGGTTTGTAAGTAAAATTGAGGCAAGGGATATAATCGTGGATGGCACAAATGAATTCCTAATAAGGTTTTTGTATGTATTCTCTAATATGCAACTAAATTCTTTAAAATTAACTGTGATCATCAGAAAAACACTTTCAAATCATGCATTATAAATAAGCAAATATATTAACTAAGTAATCTATAGATTGATTAAATCCCTCTTTCCAGGTCTTCTCACAGAGATCTCTAGGGTATCTTATGTGAATGTTAATAATTCCCAAAGGAAAAAAAAAATCCCTAACTTGTGAGGATAAATGAAAAAGGCCTCCTCCATTTGATCTCTGTAGTATGCATCAATTAGAATTGCTGCTGACAGTTTTGTGCCACTCTTCTCAAAAATTTTCTTCTTGTGACTTACAAAGTGACTAGAAATGTAATATCTCCATAAGAGTTAGAAGCCCTGCTGTGCAATATACCCAGTAAATCAGAAGATCCAGCTTTTAAAATATTCTCCTTAGATCCAAGTAATTCCCTGTTAAGTGAAGATAGGACATCCAAAATGGATTTTAGGAGGAAATGTATGAACTGGAGTGGATTCATAACATTACTGAACATGAATATCACTGCAGAATTCAGCAGCTTGGCACACGTCTATATTAGGGAAGCTTTTTGTATATTATCTATTCAGTGATGCAGTATTTTACAGAAAAGTCCCAATTATATCAGAAATGGTTCTAGTTGTAGATTTACATTTTGGACTCTGACAGATTTTCAGTGGCAGGGCTGCAAGCTGCAATAAGATAAGAAGCAAGTAGAATGGCCTAACTTCATTAATTGGCTGTTGGTATGGATTTTAAACATCTAATTCTAACCTCAGCTATAGGGAAACAATGAGTATATATCACATGTAACCTATAAAAATAATTTATGCTACCTTTTGTCAAGAAATCCCAGAATCAAAACAGATGACCTAGGAGTATTTATTTGGGCTCATATATCTCAGAATTTTTTTAATACTACTTAAAGTTGTTGGGCCATATAGAAATTTAACGAAGGGGTATCTCCCTTGATGTCCAAGAAAATGCACTGTTTTGGTTCCCTTGAAGATGTGAGTCATTCCATACATTACTAATGAAAAATGCAAAACACTTTTCAGAAGATATGAATGTCCACCTGTACCAGGAATCACATAGATGCATTAGAAGTGCAGCATTCCTTCCCTTCACTCTTACAAAGATAGCAGAGCCCTAAGCATGTCCAGAAAGTACCCTCCCTCCCATTACAGAGAGAAAATTTGGAACTATTCCACTGCTCCAAATTTATACCCATAAGTCTCACAACAATATTTTGATCCTTTGTTTTAAGCGTGAACTGGATACTAGAAGCAGTAAGTCGTGCTGGACCAAGAAAATAAGTCATTCTGTCAAAAAATACAATTAAAAAGAGGAGATTTCAAGGATTAATTAGGGTTGCATGGTCAGAAAAATGTAATGTTTTGTGAAAAATAAATCTCATTATTAGTACCCCAATAGCGTGCAGTCAGAGCATGGATATATATTTCAGATTAACTCCTTTCTTAATTTAATAACTTTTCATCTAAAAGATACTAAATCAGATAAGGAGACACTTTGATAGAAGTTACTGGTAGGTAAATCTAATTGAACAGTAAGAAAAAGAGTATAATGGAACAAACAATTTTCCTTTGTAACAAAGAAAATCTGAACAGAATTGAATGTGTTCCCTTTTTCCAGTACAAAGAATAATAAGATGTACTGCAGTATTGTAAACAACCATATTAGAACAGATATCTGATTTCATTGGAGTAACAGATGCTTGGCTAATTCTAGATATCAGCAAGGATGTGGAAACAGTGGGACATAAAGTCACCCCATGATGTGTCAAAGCTGAGGAAATTCTAAAAGATGCAATTCACTGAGTCACCGGCTTAATTGTGTGAACTGCTACTACATTCAAACTTTGTGTTTAAAACATTTGTTTATGTCTGTGTCCTACCCTACACACACTGCAACAGAAGCAGTGACACTGCCACTCTTTGGTGTTTCTAGTGTCTTCATTACTGAAGTCTTTGAATGCCTAATTGTATTCAGAATTGGAATTGAATTGTATTGTATTTGGAATTTTATTCAATATTGGAATTGTATCCAGAAATAAAAAAAGTACTTTTTTATTACTTACCTCATCCCATTTACTATTCCTGACTGCCGTGGACCTGATGTGGGAAAGGTTTCTTTTTCATGTTTATTATTTTTGTAATCACCATATACTGTGTGGTAGCTTTACTTTTCAAATAAAGAAACAGAAACACAGAAAAGCAAAATGTCGACTCACAGATGTCAAGGGTAAAGGAAAGATTTGTTATTCCTTTCCTGGTTTCTTTTTTAATTAGCAGAGTTATTTTGCTAATGGCATGGTGGCATTATAAATGGTAAATATTTGTTTTAAAAATTCATTTGTAAAATGAGGAGTGGCAAGATGAGGAACCACAAATATGAGGGGAGGTAAAGCAATGTGAATTTTCTCTTAACCTTCTGCATTCAGAAGTCTCGATAGAGATTTCTGTACAGCATGGCATGATAGATTACAGCATGTAGCACAAAACCATGCACACCCATTTTTCTGGTCCACTGCAGAGAGGATCTCCTCAAAACAGGGGTTTGAAATGTTCAAAACCACTTTTCAATGACAGTTTTGGAGGTGGGATATTGCAGGGCACACACGGTGTACAAGATTTTGGGCATGTTTAGCCAGAATACAAAGGTAAAGGTCTGGGGAAACACCACAAAGGTCCAAGCAAGGCCATAGTGCTGTGCAAGATCTGAACATGTTTATAACTTCTGCATGATAATGCATGCAAAACCAAACTGGCTATTGCTTTTAAGAAAATCTACAAATATGAGGCTAACATGCACATTACAGGATGAGCACAGAGTTCCTCTTCCAATCTCTTTTTTCCAACAGCTGCTCATTTTTATGCTGGTTCCTGTATTCAGAAAACACTTCATTAAATGGATAATATGGATAAAGAAGCAACAATATGTGGATATGCGGAGAGCAATCAAAGGTTTCACAACTATAGCCCATAGTATTGACTAGAATGTGATAGAAGAAACAGAGGAAAGTGGAAAAACATCACAGGCTAGGTAACATCATGGTCCATCTCCTTTGAAGACTCATGGCAAAAAAATTGACTAGAGCCTCCAGCAAGTTCCCTGCTAGGCATCACACCCAGTTCCTGTGGATGGCTGCTCCCATTACAGGAATAAAATTGCAGGGAAGAAATAGATCTTGTAAACCCCTGTTTCAAATAAACCTCTAGAGTGTCTCAGCTTCTGTCCCAAACCCACTTTCAAATATGTGCTAAGAGCAGTAGCAGCTAAAAGAGGTTTTCTTTCATGTATCCAGGGAAATCAGAAAGAAAGAGAACTTATGATGTTTCAGCAAAACAGGCCAAACATATAATGCGTATAAAATGTGTGAACAGCTTAAAAACAACACTTTCTCACGATCTAGATGAGATTGTCTGATGAATGGGCCAAGGACATACACAATAATAATAAATATTTACAGTCCAGGGGAAGAGGAAAAGACAAAGTTCTTAGGTTTCTTCATATCTATTTCAAGTATGATTGCACTTCACTCTTACATCATTTAAATATTTCAATTCTGTACCTCTGATGAGTGGCATGATCAAATTCCATTAACTCCAGATTCTTGATCCTTACAAATTAATATTTCCTCCCTTGTCAGTCATGGTACAAGCCTCATGGATGACAAGACTGATGACACGTAAATGCATGTGATCTACAGCTCTTATCACTCAGACATTCTGCACCTCCAATTTCAAATCCTGGCCTAGACCCCTCTTCCTCTAACTAAACTCTGATAAGAAAAATATCTTATTTCTCTTTTCCCATTATTTCTTAAAGCTGTTACCAACCTCTTAACCTTTACTTGATGAATATAGCTGTCAAAAAACTGACCATGAATCCAAAAATTAAGTTTTCATACATTTTTTATATTAGTGATATTATAGCTTTTCAATTGTAATTCACTGTTAAGGACATTATAAGCTGTTTAAGCAAATCAGCATTTGAAGAAACAATTTGAAAAAGCAGAAATAGGTAACTTTTTTTTCCACTTTTCCAGTCTTGTACATTAGCTTACATGTACACCACAGAGAAATTAGATTACCCTTCTGGATGAGAAAATTCTACCTTAGTATCTGATATAAAAGTGTGCAAGCACTATTTTCTGAAAGGATGTTGCTTTGCAAACTAATCATAATTATAATAATACAAATACCACCACATAATACTTAAAAATTTTAGAGACAAAACAAACATATGAAGCCTAAGAGTAGGAGTTTTGTTTGAAACAGTTTTGGTTCAGAGAGCTGGTCTCTCCTTATACTTCACAACAGTAGAAAGAAAAGAGAGAAATAGTTAAAAAAAAATTTAATTGGTCCATAGGACTCACTCAGACCCATGAAATAAATGGAAACATGAGATAGAAACTAAATAATGGGATAAAAATAACACACATACAGAGCTAGTTTAAAGGTCTATTTACTGCCATACCATGTCTTCAAGTGAAAACAGGACTAAAGGCAAGGGTAAAGTGTATAAGAAGAAAATTTTGTACTAATTTGTCCTGGCACACCTCCTAGCTTACAAAAATCTGAAATTAATATCTTCAACCACTTGTAGATATATGCAAAATGACATTCAGAGATGTGTGAAAGCATCTCCCATTCATTTCTTTAGTTTGAAAAGGGAGAGATATGTACAGAAGGTAAGATGTGTTTCAGGGACAAAATGCATGTTTTAGGGCATGAAAAGAAAGCTCAGAAAACAGAAATGAAATTTAATAATCAAGCCATTCAAGAGCTAAGTAAAAGGAAGAAATAAATTATGAAATCAATACAGAAATGGCAATCACAAACACCCTGTTATAAAACATTGCATGGAGATCTGGGGCAGAGCTCAGTAGTTATTAAGTATTACCATTAAAGTGCATATTACTTTTGATAAAAGACTGCACAAAGCTGATGCCTTCTCTGTCAAAAGATTTGAAGTGATTCTCTATTCTGACTATACTGTAGAGCCACTTGGAGGTGGTGAATCATGAGTTTATCTGGATAAATGTGAAGTTAGTTCCAAGCTGAAGTGGAATTATGAACAAAAGAAATGCCTTGGATGTTGACTTATGTTTGGTTTACAATGTCCAGAACCTAGTCTAGCAATTCTGAGACTGCATATGTTCTGAAATCACAATCTGAGTGAATTGAACAATGGTGGTTTAAGGAGGTTTTTTGGAAATATGAGTAGAGTTCCATCTGATATTACATATTCCTAATAAAAACACTCATCTATGTGCTTACAAGTGGTGTGTCATAAAGATCCATTTCTAAAGCTATGCACCTAATTTATCCTAAATGCTTACTGTAAAGTGAATTCATCATATTAAGTATGTTCTGGAGGTACCTAACTCTGTCTATTGATAATTTAGACAGATCATCTTAGTATCATCTTAGAATAAATATGGAATTTTTATATAGCTGAAGGTAGATGAGATAAATTCCCCCTTTGTAAATGGTGATCTAAAAGGCAACAGTAATTCAACTTAAAAGGCTTGAGGTTTAATTCAAGAACTATGTGGGGTAAAAAAAACCAACATTATTATTTACTTAAATATATTTCACTGTGAAAAAAAATTCAAAAAAATAAATAATTCAGGCTTATGTTTAGTACATTAATCATTTTTCTGTGAAGAAAGGAATAGATTAATCTGAAAAAAAGACAACATGTATCATGATAATTACAACAGAAAGCTATTATAATATCACTGTGTGTTTGACAAAAGCCTAGAAGCATTTCTAGGGGTATGGGATTATTACACTCTTCATTACACTACCACTTCTGCTAAGTAATGGATATTCCCATGGCATAATCTTCTATACAGTACAGTGTTGGTGCAACTTTGTCTCGGCACTCCCTTTCTCATCCATTTTCCTTCCTCTAGTGAAGGGCTCCATACTGACTGACCCCTTAAGTCCAATGGATCTGTTTTGTTCCAGTAGAGAGGAAAAGGTAAAAGGGGAGCAACAGCAAACACAGGATATGGTGCAGAGATAGATGAGTGTTGACATCATAGTAGTGCCAGTTTCCAAGTCACTTTGGGGACATGTCTCATAATTATACCATACTATATAAGGATTTTTGGGGAGAAGTATATAAAAGGAAATAGCAAATAGCAAAGAATTCAGTCCCACTGATAGGAAAATGCATAAAAGCAGTGGAGAAGATTATTTTCAGTAGAACAATGACCTCCGTGATCCTGCAGTTTGAAAAACATTAACAATCTGACAATAGACAGGGTTTGACAAGCATTAGATTTGATAGACTCTATCTATCACTCCAGGGCTGGTATGGCAGTTCATGACTGCTGGAACAGCACCTCTTCTGAAGAGGGACATTCCACTGACTAAGTGTTGAGGTTCAAAATCCACATAGTCCAGGAACCAGGAACCATTCTGTGACCATCAGCTCTGGTCAAGATCACTCACTGCCTCTGATCCTCAAGGCAGAACAGTGGGCACTTCTCTTAGAGTGCAGCTTCAGCTGGGGTCTGCACAAACAGCAAGGGGAGGGGGTGGCAATAATGCAGAAGGGACAATGATGCAGAAGACTGGAAACATGCAATGGCAAGGAACAGAAGGAGGAAGAGATTTCCCCTGATGCCAGAGGCACCTTTGCAGAATCACATCAATGCTCTGCAGACAGAAGAGGAAAGATTCATCACATCAAAGGAGATGCTGGAGCTGAGCAAGGCAGCCCCATCAGTGCCCTATTTAACCACCAACATAACCAAGAAAAGCAATGGGTGACAGTAGCGGGCAATTCTCCTCTCAGAGGTGTGGAGGAAATCACTTTTTGACCTGACATGACCAGATGGACACACTCCAATAGTTGTGGTCAAGGGCTCAGCGTCCAAGTGGGGACCAGTGATGGGTGGAGTTTTGATATGGGGACTGGCACTGTTTAACATCTTTGTTGGTGACATTAACAATGCAATTAAGTGCACCCTCAGCAAGTTGCTCATGACACCAAGCTGTGTGGTTTGGTTAACACACTGGAGGGAAGGGATTTCAGCCAGAGGGATCTTGACAGGCTGGAGATGTGGGTCATTATGAACATCATGAGGTTCAACAAGGCCAAGTGCAAGGTCCACCAGTCAGTTTGGGCAATCCCAAACACAAATAGAGAGAATGAGTAGAGAATGAATTGTCAGCAAACCTGAGGAGAAGGACTTAGGTGTGTTGGTTGACAAGAAGCCCAACACGACCCAGCAATGTACATTTACAGCTCAGAAAGCCAACTACTTCCAGGGCTGTACCTAAAGGACTGTGTCTAGCAGGTCAAAGGAGATGATTCTCCACCTCTGCTCTGCTCTCATGAGACCCCACTTGGAGTGCTGTGTGCAGCTCTGGGGCCCAAAGCTAAGGAATTACCTGAGCCTGTTGGAGTCTATCCAGAGGAGAGCACCAAAAATGTTCAGAGGGCTGGAGAATGTCTCCTGTGAAAACAGGCTGAGAGAGCTTGAATTGTTCAGCCTAGAGAAGAAAATGCTCTGTTATTACAAGGAAAAATATCCTGTTTGTGTTCAGGTCTAAGCACTGAGTAAAGCATTGTCTGGTCTGATTCAGAGCCTTGAGATCTTGGTGGTGATGGATCCTAAGGATTAGGGAGACTTTCTTAGCCTGAAACACTGCAGCAGAGTAACTAAATAAAAGTAATTTTGACCTAGTTACAAGAATGTGAACATCTAATAGAGAGTTAATCACAGTAGTTAAAGCTACGCTTTTACCCAGTGAGCTGAAACTAACCTTTTCGAGTAGATGCAAACATAGTTTTAAAGTGGTTTGATTGTCCAAGGATATGCACTGTGTAACCCAATTGCCTTAGCTACACTAGGACAACTTGTATAATAAAGCCAGTGCTTGGATGTGCATCCAGACAAACCTCACTTTACCTTGGGGGTGGAAGCATCATCATGTTTCAGTGAGCAGCCACCCGTTTGTAATTGTCGACTTTTAGAAAGAAGGATGAAAAAGAGATTAAACTCCAGTGAGTCAGGGAATAACTTCAGATTTATTTAATTAGCAGGGTCAAGAGCTTTTTGAAATGTGTTTCTCATGAATGCAAGCTTCCCTCCAGCTGTCTATCTTCTCTACAGCTGTTCTCTGCTTGATTTTACACTGCCCACAGGTGTCCCCCACAATCCAAGCCAACCTGTGGGTCTTCTAGGCCTGAAGCTGTCATGGGGGAATCCCTTTACGCTTCTTCAGCCTCTTGAAATGTTGCACAAACAAAAAAAATATTACAAATTTTTCAGGGGTCAAGGCCCTAAGTTAGACTGAAGCAGATTTGGCAGAATATATTGCTCATACTTGAATTCCTTTTTATCTAATTTAAACTTTGTAACTAAGAGGTTTGTATTTTAACCAACAAAATTGATAAATTAATGCATATTTAATCAGATTGGCTTGATTATCCAGCCTCACCCTCAGAAGACAGCAGTGGCTTTCTGGAAACATTTAAGTTGTATTGCCTTGACACCAATGGAAACAGGGAAAAGTTTCAAGCCCATTCCAGATGCACTCTAAGATATTCTTTCCTATTCTTTCCTACATACGCAAAAGTCAATGAGAAGGAGGGAGGACATTTTTCCACCTCTACCAAACATTTGTGTTGTCAAAAAGAGAGATGACAAAGTTCACAGTGACATCAGGGCTGCATGGCAAGCCACAAACATGAAGAAGGGCAAAAGTATCAGCATTTTCCTTATCTCTCTCAGCCTCTAACCTATTCCCTATACACAGCTGTTTCATGGCTGACCAGCTAATGCTGGTCAAAACACCTGTGGCAAAGTTCAGGACTGAACTAAGAAGTATCGTAGCACAACCAGCATTGCTGGAAACCATTCTATGCCTACAAAACATCTTGAAGCGTCCTTCTCTCCAAAACAATGCAGTGCTTCTGCCTCTTCAGGATGCCAGAGTATGGTCTAACCAAGAACAATTGCTCTCCCACTGCACCACTCTCTGCTATCCACCACTGCTGGAATATCAGAGGAGGCATCCACCACTGAGCCTCTTTTGTTGTTCAGTAGGAACACTGCTGAAAATATAATGAGATTGGGGGTGGGAGGGGGTGGTGAGGGGGGGGATGTTTCAAGGACAACTGCAATGGTCAACATCAAGTGGGAAGAAAAATGACTGTCATCAGCATGCAAAGCCTGCCAGTGAGGGTTTCAAACCAGGGAAACATAATCAAGTTTTTAAGGCAGAACCACGAAGCAGACTCAGCACTTTTGCCATTATTGAAGCTACTGATAACAATTACTCTCCTGGTGGCAGGGACAGGGACAGGGGTCTTCTTTCCCTCTTGATTTTGACCTTTGTAAATCTTTTGGCATTGTTGCAGCAATTACTGCTTAAACTCATTACAGGCATGGAGATGGAGCTATCATCAATCATTGCTTTTTGAAGGCCCAGCATCCTGTTGTGTTATACACTGCATGAGCACTAAACAAAAGGCTTGCCCAAAACAAATGCTCTTTTCTTGTTTAATAATCAAGGGGGAATCAAATTCCTGGGAATCAGGAAGATAGATGTGAAATCTAAAAGTATATCATTTCTGATTCTGCAATGACCTTCCAACATCTGTTCTGTTGTCTGTTCACAGTTCATACCACTGCTGTAACTGCATGGGGTGAGTACAGATTTTATTTTAATAGTTGCATAGTAGGCAAGCAGGGGCTAATGAAGCAGACAAACAACAGTTTCCTTATACCTATTCCATGCAGTAAAAATAGGCATAAACAATTTCATTTGTTTTAAGTACAGATCACGTGCTTTTCTAAAAAAGGTCCCTACTCTAGTATGCTGTACAGGGTACAGCGAGTGCAGTCACAAAGGTGCAATAGAGGTGCTGGAGTTATTACATGAGCCACAGGTAAAGAACACACATAGTTAAACCTGTGGAAGCTCGGTGGGAACAGATTAACGGGCCTCCTGAAAGCATAGGAAGAAAGGTGGGATGTCAGGAGAAGTCGGATAGTTTTTCATCTGGTCATCAGGGCCATTTAGAGGTAGGGGCTCATTTATTATTTTGTATAGAAAGATATGCTTTTTATCTAATTTTTAAAGCATATATATATAAATAATAAAACTTCCATAAATATAGACTTATAGACTTATACACAAACAAATAATGTTTGTATATGTATATTCTTGTAAGTAAGTATCTTTAAAACCTATTATTTGTCACCTTCAAATTACTTTTCTTTTTTTTTTTTTTTTGAGAGGTTCTGGCTAAATTTCTTATATTGAGAAAAAATTGAAATTTTATAGGTGTTCATGAAGGTGATCAGCTTCCTCTAGAAGGTACTTGTGATGGATATTGTTCCACAGTATGTTCCAATCAATTATCATACAGAAATTTGGCATGCAAGTTCAGAAAAAATAAACATTACTGTTTCCAATGTCTTGTTTTCAACTCTGTTATGGACTGAAAGCCCTAAGCAAAAGGTCTTTTCTCCATGAAAGCAAAATTGCTGCAAAAAGAGACTTAGAAACAAGTGAAAGGTGATGTCCCAACAAATGAACATATGAAAATTCCATGGCCAAAAGAAAGGCATTTCTAACTAATGGTACCTGTTTTGGGGCTTTCTACAGAACTGTGAAAGTCTGAGATGTCTGTGGTCTTCAAAATCACAGGAACATGGAGAAGCAGAAACCCTAAGGTTCAGATTGTGTCCTGAATTGGCAGGGAATGAGGGGACTCAGTAGTGTCTGTGCTAATAAACCCAACACTGGCATTTAACTCCCGCAGCAGGGCTAAGGCTGGCACTGTGAGAAAGCTCACATGCAGGCCTCTGCAGGAAGTCTCAGCCCCTGGAGTTTTAAGCTTGCAGGAGGAACACAGATTTTAAAAACTTTTTGGAGAGGGAAGAATGAGCCATTTATTAGTTGAATTTTTGGGAGGCATCCAGAAAGACTGAATAAATGTACAGCATACTAAAAATAGCGTTTTCATGGGATACTTGAAGCCAGAGAGTCATGAGAGGTAATCTGGGACAGGAAGCATAACAACTGACTATCTGCTTATTAATAAGAAGATCTAGCACTTTCTGACAGCAGTTTTGCTGACATTCAGCACTTCAAAGGACCAACTCAGTTAAAATTCTTCAGCCCCCTTATGTCTGTCAAACATACACACGATTCAGCTGTCACAGGGGGACAGAGGTGCCCAGAGCTGAACAAAGGAAAAGACAATGATAAGAATCCACAGCAAAATTACAATGAGTGACCCATTTCATGCCTTCCATCAAAGACTCTGTCCAGAACACTCCCCCACCAGGCCAAGGCCAAATCTCCAAACCTCAGAGGGTCAATGCCCAGCTGTTCTACACATAGCTTCGGTACTAAATGTCTGATACAAAAGCATTATGGAAAGTTTCCATCTTGCTCTCTCAGCTTTCACATTCTCCATTTTTTCTACATGAGAATGCTTCTGACACTCTTAAGGAAGTCAGTTTTCTCTTAACAGCTTAATATTTAAACAGGCACTGTAAACTTCCCAACAGAAGGAAGTTGGCAAAATTGTCCAGCTTGCTAAGAGAACTGCATTTTCAATTTGTAGTTTTTGTAACTACAGACCTGAGTTGGATTCTAATACAAGAATCCATTAAAATACCCAAAAGCAAAAGAACTACTCTGGAAGGAGAGGTCTTCCAAACTACCTGTAGGCAGTGACAGCTCAATAATATTTGATTCATCCCTGAAAGCATATTTGTCAAGAAGAAATATCTCTGATGATATTTCCAAGAGAACTGAACATGAGGGATGACCTTCATAAATAAAGGCAGTCAGACCCACAGCAGGTGCAATGTATACATATATTATGGCTCTGTCTGTCTCTTTCTACCTCTTAAAAGAAAACATAAGAAGAATGAGAAGAACCTTCTACTCCATGTGGTGGTGACTTTGAAACCTCAACCTTTTTTGCTCATTCTGAATTTGCATCAGGAACACCAAAAATTTTAAATTAAACCTTTTTTCTCTGTTTCTCACTCCTTTATATAAACCAAATACAAGATACAGGAACAGAAAAAGGTCTGCAAAAATTAGACCAGTACACTAAAGGCAATCCATCCTTTCTGAAAGCAATGGTGTAATATGACAGAAACATCTAATGCTGTAAAAACAACTTGGGGCTGTAGTCCATCCCTCCAGTTCTTAGAGTTAGAAACTGTTCAACTCTCAGCATAATTTAGAGCAGCCCCTGAAACTTTTAAAGTTCTTTGACATCCAGTAACAATCACAGCCATACCAGCAGGACCACTGACATTCTGCAATACTTTTGTCCATAGTGTGCTTCCAGCACATCTCCTCCCCTGAGGCATCTAGGAGGGATCAAGGCAGTCAGTGACCTTAGCTCCTCACTGACCTGAGACTTTGTGGAAAAAGGGAAATCCTCAGTTCTCTGTTTAGGGAAAACAAGAGTAAGAAGGGCAGGACAAGATGTAGTTGAGGCACAGCTTATGTACAACCAGCATTAGAATAGAGGGAAATTACTTGGTGGTGTTAATATGCAGCCAAACAATAGTTTATCTCATCAAAAGAGGCAATATAAAGTCAAGACTTTCATGGCTGATAACTCAAGTTATCCAGATTCTCCAGAAAGCCATTAGATCATCTCCATTTCCTACTTTTCAGACCAAACACTTAAGTTGTAGGCATTAAATTCATTTGTCCAGAGTCTGTCACTGGTAATCCTTCATCACATTTAATTTTCAGGGTAGCAGCTTTTTCTCTTTTTTTTTTTTTCCACACTTATTAAAAGAATTTTTTTCAATAATAATACACAATACCAGAAACATTTCTTGCTTCTCTTAGTCCAGAGTATGGGGTCAGACCTATTCATTCTATAAATAAATCGGTTGTTTGTTTTGTATTGCTGTGGCTAAAGCGTGGTCCAGATACAGCAAGCAACAAAACACTGTTTGCTGTCAAACCTCCTCATTGCTTTTTCCCTCAAACTTCCTTCATCTCTCAGTTGTCACTAATCATTTTTAAACACTCATATGCATCATGATTATACTGTGTTTACAAAGGGTGGCATTTTCCCTACTAAATTTAAAAGCCTTTACTGGGGTCTTAGGAACCTTCCCGTCTCTCTCTATTGTCAATAGCAAAGGACAAACAAGTTTACAGGATGGTGCTTGAACCCTCCCAAGAAATGGACAAAATGCTGTGGCCTAGATATAAAACTATCCAGAAGACCCTTCACACAGTGAGATTATCAGTCATTCTGTATTACCATGGAAAGAATAAGAAGGACCTCAGGTCCTGCAAGTCTGTGTTCTGAGTGTGGTTGTACCCATCCATCAACTCTTCTACAACCACAATGGAGCACAGAGTTTATTAAATTCACAGAGGATGATGACTTTTGAGTGTCAGGACATGAATAGTAAGTACCTTGAAGGACACCTTCATAATTTGAAAACATGAATTAGAAAAATATGAAACAATAATTGACACAGCCAAACATAAAATGTTGCAGGTAGCTAGAAATTATCAATTAGACTTAGTGAAAAGGATACAAGATGATAGAGATTATACTCTAGATGACGCCTTGAGATCTTTTCTTTATCTCTGTGCACTGTTGTCTGGAGGATCCTACCTCTTCTTAATGGCTAAAAGCTTCATCTATGTAAAGTATTTAATATCCTGATATCTGCTCTTTATGTACATGATATTAAGAGAAAGAGAGAAATAAGAAATAATTCACTGTTTATGCACACTCTATCAATAAACTCTTTTCATCACATGCCTGATCATTTATATTAACAGCAGAAGATCCTCAGTTTAGTACAACAGACATTCAAGGGCATATATCTTACCTTAATGCCAAATATAGAACAGAAGATAGGACAAATATTTCAGTAGTGTCCCTATTCTTTCTTGAGCTAAATTAATTTCAGAACCTGCACTTGAAACATAGGACTTATCTTGGTATCTGATAGCTGCAAAGTTCCCCAGACAAAAGACCACAAATACAGAAGACATGGGATAATGGTTACAATCCATGCCAGGAAGAGGAAGGATCGCATTACACCTGGGAAAGAGAGTGTCTAAGTAAAACTGCCAGGGACTTGAGCTCTCCTGGGAAAAAATAGTTCTGCACTGTCTGTGATAGTACTAACTTTTAATACAAAATTAAGATGAAGTAACAAGGATAAAGAGTGCAATATTTACTGAAAATGTTTCTTTGGTAAATCATAACCAGTACATAAAATCACAAGATGATAGGCAAAAGTCATAAATTGTTCCTAAAGACAGATTAACAAAATGAAGAAAGAAAAAATAAAAGCTGTATCATATGCTGTCCTCAGCCTTTCTCTCAGCAGTACTAAGCAGTATTTAGCTGTACTTAGTCAGAGCTCTGTTTCCTGGACTTCACTCCTCCATGTGCCAAACAATCAGAGGGAGCTTCTCCACACTGACTAAGTCCCTTCTGACAAACTCCTCTCTTAAGTTAATCTAAAAGTGAAGATATAGAAAAATGTCTTATTATGCAGCAGCAGTCAGCTTTTTGTCCTAGGAGATTTTTCTCTAAATTACCAAACATTTTAGTGGCTGGAAGTCACTAGTTTTTGTCTTCTGACTTGTCAGTGCACACTTTCTCCTAAATCAGAATGAAGACTAATGACAAATTAAATGCCAGGAACAGTCTGAGAGGCTAAATTAAGTTCATGCTTTCATCCAAATGCAAGAAAAATTTTGTGACTTCAGATGAAGCTCATGGGTTGCATGCATAGAAGTCCCTGGAAATATCACAGATTCCAGTTAATACCTACTGCCAAATTTTGCACTGATTTACACCATCTGCCACCATATTAGAGTCACTCACTAAAATCTGTGGAAGATTTGGTTCATTACACAGTTTCATTTATTTGGTATCATATACTGCAAAGGAACAGACAAAACGTCATGCTATAAAAACCTCCAATCCATTCTCATAACAGCAAAGCTTAAACACTTTCTTTCATTTGTGCAGACAGAATTGTCATTATGCAGACAATCATTTAGAACTATTTGTTTCACCCATTATCTTTTGAATTGACTGTTTCCATTTGTACCTTAAACATTTAAGAACTTCTTAGTTGCTTTTTTTTTCTAGTTTGAGTCACTATTGTCTGACACATTGTGCTATATAAAAGAGATGCTAGAGACTGTCCTCATTTTTTTATGCAAACACACTGTTGATTTTTCATTGCTGAAAAATACTTTGAAACATTGTGATGATTTATAGTAGCAGACATTCATTGCAAAAATTTCTTGTCCTTTGGTGCCAACCAACTTGCAGTGATAATGGCAGAGAGCAGGTGCTGCAGCTGTAGTGGTTGTTTTGAGATTTGTGATTCAGTTTAACTGGGTACTTTATCCACTGGTATCCTACTCTTTCACTGCTCTGCTATTGTCCCTCCAGCAGCACCCTCCAAAACAATTTTGTCAGCTGCAGAAATCAAACTATCCATTTCAATTCTCCCTAAGAAAACAGGGCAAATAAGCACAATCTCTTTTCCTTCTGCTGTCTTTCCAGAAGACTGAATATGTAGCACTTTCTGCTAATGCACTGAATTGTTATCTTCTATGTAATTTCAACATTATATTGTCAGTTCTAAATGTTAACATTGATCCTGAGCCGAGACCAACAGTTTCACATTTTTAAAAGATTTTTAACTTTTCAGTTGTGTTGAAGTTCATCTTCTGTCTTTTTTGTAGGTTCTGGTGGGATCTTATATCATGCTAAGTAATATTTAGACAACCTACAAAGGTCACAAAATCAAGATTGTTAAGAGTAGTTCAATACCTTCTCTCCAGAATCACCAGATTCTGTTTTCACACAGAAACAAAACAGTCAAAGGTAGATTTCATATCCAAACTTCCTAGTAAAAGCCTCGTTTATTCTGTAGTTACACACTGAATACACAATCAAGCAGTGTCAAAGTGCAGATTAACAGGAGGTGTCCTGGATCACATGCAGCTCTCATACATACAGTTTAGGAGGCACTTAGTCCAAAGATAGATGTGCAGCTGATTAGAATATGGAAAATGGTGCAATTTGGTCTGGCAGAGATGACAGAATCTATAACACATTACACTCTTAAACAGTAAACCATAGCAAAGGAGGGCCTGTTCTTGCCCATTTCACACCTGCAGGATCACAAGCTCATTTTAGAGGAAGGCAACCCAATCATTTGAAGACATTGTTTGATCAGTATCATTGGAATTGTTTATGCATACAAAATACAAGCCAGAAGAGTCAGAGATGACTGTTTCCTGTAAGAATGGTGATTTCAGGTAAGATGGGGAATGCTTAACAACCTTTTCACCTAGACATTTCTAGACATAACATGAACATGCCTAAAACCAGAATGAGCATTCAATGAAAAAAGAAAAATAATTCTAACTCAAACACCCTCCTTATTTTAGGTAAGTCCTCATAGAAGGTAATGACTTATGCTTTGAAGAAGATCCATCCCTTACAGAAGATGATTGAAGACCAAGGCTTGTGAACACCTGCCGACTGGAGGTATTTCCATTTTGGGATACCCATCTTGAAAAGCTACTACGTCTCATTATTTCAAAAACCCTGCTAGTTCTACCAAAAGGAGTGATTTGGGTAACACAACTGTATCACCCTTCCCTTGGAAAACACAGTTGTGTTTTGAACACTAGTACTTTCAGCTTTACATTTTGACTTGTGGTGACTATGAGTGAAGGCACAGTTAAGGCAAAGAAGGACAAATACAAGTGAAAAGTTTAATGAACTATAAAAAAATATACAAAACTCCATTTCTGTCATGGGTCAGAACAGATTTCAGAAGGGAAACTGAAGGGGTTTACTTTCACTTATTTTGAAGATAGTAATCGTGAAAGAAGCCAACAAACATTGAGGTGACAGGGGATGATAATTTTCGCTAGTCTTGGGCAAAGTGAGGTCCAATATAATTCAAAGGTTTTGTGGATGTTTATATTCTATAATATCTTCCCATCCACTTAGACCCATTAATATCCTTCTAGTCTCCAAGATTTCTGAAACTGTCAGCTATAAGCCAGTGTGCTGTAAAAGACCTTCATTTGTATCCTTGGCTTTGGCACTATACCCTGGCTGCATCCCGTTCCTGTGATGAACACCTGCACTGACATTCCTTCTCAGCAAATAGATTTTGTTACAAATGATCCCATTATTGATTTTGTAGTAAGTTGAGTAAATCCTAAGTCTCAGATATGGTATGGTGGTTATGTTTCAGAGCTCTCAGTACCTTATTGGCATTCAAGTTGTGATAGCCCCCACTAAAATCATTCTGTTGTGGCATGAAGCACAAATACATTTTACTGTTGCACTTGCTGCAGTGCTGCCAATTATTTTAATGCTGCCATATGAGAAATAAATGAATGCTTAGATGTTTGTTTCAGCAGCTGATTTTCAAACAAAATCATTCTCTGCATTCTTTGCAGAATGTGCTTTGATCACAAATGTGCTTTGGAATCTAGCCAGCTTCTTGTGAGGCAAGCCTGCCTTTTACAGACAGACACAACATAGATGCCTCTTTTTACTATTTTTGAGTAAATGTGATATATTGTTGCCTTCAATACATTAAAATTAGCAAAGCCTGCAGCAGCAGATTGCAAAACAGACCTCATCACATTTTAACTACTACTGCCCTCTTTGTCAATAAAGACCATTAGAAATAGGAGCAGTTTTTTTTTTTTAAATCACACACTAAAAAAATTAAACATCCTTTCTCTGCCCCTCCTCACTTCCACCAAATGATTTCTTTCTGGTCTCAAAAGGTGCTTGCATTTGAATGACAGATCCTCAGTCTGTCACATGCCACTAATTCCTGTGTTCATTAGTAATGAGGCCTGTCACATTACAGTTTGCTGATAAAACACTAAACAAGATCGACAGGAAAGCTAAGAAAATTTGGAGGTCAAGAGTTTAGAAAACCTCCCCATGCACCTACTGAATCTCAGAGATCAATCTAACATTTTTTAAGTCACTAAATAGAGTGAAATAAATCTTAACTTTCCTAAATATGTAGAAGGATACAACTGCCGGACAGATAATCCAATGTGCTCTTTTCCCTGCCTGTGATGGAGGTGCTGGAACTAGATGATTTCGAAAGTCCTTTTCAACACAAACCATCCTGTATTTCTATGGTTTGAGAGCATCTATTTCTTCCCAACCCTGTGAGGGAGCCTGGGACCCAGAAAACATGCTGAATCAACTTGCTGGGCCAGACATCCTCTGCTGATGTGTGCCACCAACCCAAGATCAATGTCTGAATGCTGACCCTGTTAACTGCTCTCTGTGCATTCTGTCACACAGAAAAGGACAATCATGGGAGAATTGACAGCAAATATGACATTAAGCCTCAGCAGCTGCACTCTTGAATCAGGAACCCACAGTTCCTGATTGAACCAAGATGGGATTTTAAATTAACACTTACTTATGCACAGATAACTCAAAACCGAGGAGATTTTTATGTCAAGGTGATGATTGGGAGGTAGGTAGGTAGCCAGAGGAAGAAGTAGCTTTGGAGCTTGAGCTGTTTTCTCAGCAAATTACCACCCACAGAGAAAAGAGAGAAAGGGGTGCAGACCTGTCTTTAATAGGTTTTTCCTTACGAAAATTTTGTGAAGGTGCTCACAGATAATTTGTGGAGGTTATATGACTAAAAATGCAGACACCAGGGACAGAACTCTTTTAGATATCTGCAGTGCCTATATCCTAAATATTCATTCTGAGATCCCTGTATGACTAGTGGAAGAAAATAGACTTTTTTTAGGAGTACTTCACTTGATAATGACATGGGTATTGAGGACTCAAACCTTTCTAAGAAAATCCCTAGGCCACCAGCATTTAATGACTGGCATAGGAACTACAGTGCATGAAAAAGTTGTTTGGCATCAGGAACAAAAAATCAGGCCCTGGTTTGTGTCTATTTGCTAACAGAGGAAAGCACAATAGGTAGAAAGAAACCTTCCCAAAGGTTTCCTTTACCCTATATCTTTCAATTCCTTCCTAGGGCAGTGTCAACCAGAGCTGCACTTGCTGACAGCTGTTGCCATTCATTCATGTTTGTTACACACATCTCCTGTCTTCCTTAAATGCTTTCTCTGTAATATGGATTTTTGTCCAGGATTTAGATTACATTTCTGGGTAGCTGGGAAAAGGGAGCAGAAGATTGTTTACTGCCTACAGAAATGGTTCTGTGCAGAACTGAAATGAAGAATATTCTTGGCACAAAATCAACCTACCATGGTGTGCTGTGCTTGCCTGTCTGCCTCAGAGCCTGACTGTCAGTGCACACTGTGCATGTGTATGTACTTGAAAGAGCTACTTCGGTTTGCTCCTGATGAGAATTTGCCCCCCAGGCTATAAAGTACTTACCAGGCACATGATATATGTCTTTACACACAGCTTGCTTATACCTTATGTGTCCTTCTTTGTGACGTAGCATTGTTACTAAAGGGCACAATGAAAGTTTGAACAAGTAAACCCTACTATATCATGATGTCCCACCCATCAGCAATCCTTTCTGCTAGATAAACTGGACATAGAGAAGCACTACAGTATTTCTGATTTTCTGACTGTGCTTTGCATTAGGATTAAAAAAAAAATAAAATACATCAGTTAGAATTATGTAAGTCCTATTCAAAGGAAAAGGAGTCTACCTGTTGCTGCTTGTTCTGGCAGAGTGCATGCTCCATGTTGATGTGGTTTTCCTGAATTACACAAGCTGGTGCTTATAAAACATATCAGAACCTAAGGGACACAGCACAACTCAACTCTTACCATAGGAATACAAAGTTAATCCATTGTTGACCCAAAGGGTAGGTACAAGTATCTAGACAGCTTATTTTTCCTTGAAATATTCATTTTCTCCCATGCTTATTGTTCCTTGAATAGATGATAGAAATTAAAATCAAAAGACAAATGATAGTTTTCAAAGGCACTCAGCCCACAGGTTGCTCTCCCACACCCTGCTGTTGAGCAGCCAAGATATGAGCTATTTATCAAGGCAATGAAGTTTAGCTTTATGGTCACAGTAGGCATCACCTCACAATGGATGGCAAGTGCACGCATTTATATCAAAATGACATTTACTGCTTAAAAACAGAGTTATTTTGACTCATTGCTTAAAAACAAAGTGTTAAACCCAAAAACTGACTGTTACAGATGTAATTTCAAAGATATCTGATTACGTGTGGTACTAAGGGGAAATGCATCACTAAACAGCTAAGGGAAGAGAACTTGATTCTCCTAAGAGCTCTCTAGGAGCTAAGTCTCTAAACTTCAGCTTTAACCCTGCACAGCTTTGGTGGTAATCACATTTTAAATGTTTCATCCCCTCTCTTATGTCTTCCTACCACTGGACATTCTCCTTTTGGCTGTCTTCTAACAGCCATTCATGGCATTGCATGGTCAAATTGATATAGTTAAAAAAACCAATATTGTTGTTGCTTACATAAACCAAAAAAAAATACTGCATAGTCACTTGATCAAGAAAGCATGTCTTCACCTCATTGTGGTATTGTGAAGTGGTATGAGCAGGTGCAGCTTAATGTAATAATAACACAAAGGTCTTCAAAGTTATGCTGGTTTTGACTGGGGTAGAGTTAATTTTCTCCATAGTGGCACTGTGTTTTGGATTTGTCATGAACATAGAGTTGATATTACAGAAGTGTTTTGGTTATTGCTGAGCAGGGCTTACACAGCCAAAGCTGTTTCTGATTTCCATACTGCCATGCTGGTGAGGAAGCTGGGAATGCATGGGAGTTTGAGAGGAGACACAGCCAGAACAGGTGATCCCAACTGCCCAAAGGGATATTACAGGCCATGCGGTATCATGCTCATTATATAGGGCTGGGAGAAAAAAGGAGGAAGGGGAGGAAGTTTGAAGTGATGGCATTTTTCTACCATGTGTGATGGGGCCCTCCTCTCCTTGAGATGGCTGAACACCTGCCTGCCCTTAGGAAGCACTGAATTAATTCCCTGTTTTGTTTTGCTTGTGTGCGTGGTTTTTGCTTTCTCTTTTGAACTGTCTTTATGTCAACACATGCATTTTCTGGCTTTTACCCTTCCAATTCTCTCTCCAATCCTGCTGGTGGGGGAGTAAGCAGCTGTGTTAAACTAGAACAACAGCACATCATCGTAACCTAAAGCTAACCATCCAGGATCCCTAAGGAGCCCTTCTCGATATGTGACCTGCACTCTGACTTGTCAATATTGCCTACACAGGTGTTTCTGGAAGTGCATATATCTGACCCAGACTAGACAAATTCAGTATAGACATTCGCATCTGAGCTCATTGGCCCGAGCTCTCTGTGTAGTCAGCAGAGAGACAGTTATATTCAAAATGAGATTCATATGACTTTTTATGGCTCCTTCAGGATTAGATGAATTGAACAGTAAAATGGACAATCTGTCTCCACTGCCTACAAAGAGAGCCTGGGGTAATTAGCTCAGATAGACTGGAGATACCTGCTTTTGCTTAAGTGAAATGCACCACTTTTGCTCTCCATACTCACTGTTGCACTTGATTCAGTTTACAGTCTGCTGACTGAATTCAGAAAGTCAGATCACTAACTGTGTATATTGCAGATATTATTTTACATAGCAAGTCAGTAGAAAGGACAAAGTGTTTGTGTGCATGCTAGAGGAGAGAGGAAAGAGCAAGGTCTTGATGAACACTGGAAATCATGGCAGGAGCTGGGAATCAAAGCTAACCCTGAAGAAACCTGCAATGACCCACAAACAAGACTTTCTTCAGACAGTCTGTGTCTAGGCTTGCCTGTCCCAGCATGTTTGCAGGGTATTCAGGCACAAGATAGGACTTTGTTATACCGACTGTATGAACTCTCAAAAGAGCTATCAGATCTTAAAAATATAACTTTGTGAATGATGAATGAAGTGCAGGCACAGCAGAGGCATAGGGCCAGGGGTTACCATTCAGCCTGAGTTTTTCTTCACCACTTCAGGCCACCCCAAACTGCAGTTTGTAGAACTAGCCTATCTCCAATAATGAGTGAGGTAGCACAGATTCACAGATTAGATTGGATACTTAATTTTCAGACAAGAAAGTGAGATTAAATGAAACCCACCACTAAATGAGTCTCACAATTAATTTGCCTTAAGTTATAAGGAAATCTATTCAACGAAGTTTCAAGATGGATTTTACCTTTACTTTACTATGAAGCATCCAGATAATTTGGAATCAAGCACTATCATTTCTTAAACCATTATCTTCTTTTTGTAATAAAATTCCTTTGTAATGGAACTTACCTGATAAAAGATATACACCCAGAGACTCACACCAAATATGAAATCAAATTAATCAATTCATATATTTCTGAAAAATTAATAAAATCAGTCATACACACAAAATTTTCTTTTTAGAAGAGCATGAATTAATTTTATTAGGTTTCATTAATGACATAGAGGGAAATAAAAAACTCTGCTCATACCTTCTCTGTTCAACCAGCCACAAAAGGAACTAATAATTTCATTGCTGGTTTTTTTGCTGTAATCTCAGAGGTTGTTTTTAGCTGCAAGACAGAAAAAAAAAAGACTAGGATGTTTTCATCATCAAAGAAAAGCAAAATAATCTTTTTATTTATAGAAAAAAGAACATGTTTCTTCCACACATTTCAAAACCTTGCCTCTTTTGTTCCTGATTTTTTCCACAAAAAAGGATTAGATAGGCTCCAACATACTCCAAGACTACTTCATAAAGCCATTCTAATTTAGTTCTGAGGCTGTCAGTATTTTGGGAGAGAGTGATCTTGCACTTTCTGAAAGACAAGTGAAAAGTAAACCTGCCCAACATTATGTTTATTTGCACTGTAGTTTCTTAGAAAAAGATTTATTTCTAATAGACTTATCACTAACTATATCTCATTTTTAAGAAGAACCAGATATTATTTTCAGATATTTCATAAATAAACACACACATTGAAGGGAGATGATGTGGAATAGGACTTAATCTTTATCTTAAGTTAGTAAATACTGTATCTATGACTCCTTTCCAGCCAGGATCAAGCTCCTGGACAGCCTTCCATCCAGTCATTCCCCAAGACTGCTGGATAAGGAAGACATCTGAGCAAAACTCCTCATCTGTGTGAGATAGACTTACTTTTACCTCCTGTTCTCAGTGGAAAGGTAAACAGAATGGGATGATGTTGGAATTAAATTCATATAACAGTCGAGATCAACAACTAAGCAGCTAGTCTAAATTAATCTTCTAGTGTCCCTGTATATTTTGTGGTTCAAGGCTAAACAAGGGTTTTCCAGTCCCAGGAAAAAAAGATATCTAAACATCATGAGTAGGCAAGTAAAACACAGGGGAGCTTGACAGTGTTAAAAAATTAGACGAGAAAGGAGCAAAGCTGTAATCATCTAATAACTCAAAAAGTTCTATAAAGCTTTATTATCAGAATAATATCAATTGTTCAACTTACCAAAACCAAAACTTACCAAAAAAATTTCAGAGTATATATGTAGCATGAACTAAATACAGTAAGAACTGAAAGATAATTGTTTAAAGGGAAAACTAAAACCATTTGCATGTACACAAAAGGGGTAGTTTTGGCTCCAATTCTTTGGACATGGGCCAGTGTCTTCTGATTGCTAGCTGGTGACAACACCACCATGTTATGCTTGTGACTTGCATGTTCTGTGTAAGAAACCTGTGCAAAAATCTAGCCTTCAGTTCTAGTTGAATGATGCATGGTGAGGCAAACTCTGGAGCAGACAATGTTGCTGCTGGGTAACAAATTAATGGCCAGTCCTGGAACAAAATTAGGGCAATTTGTAGGCTGATAGAAGAAAACTCTAAAAAGAAGACAAAGTCTGTGAATGACAAGGTGGCTGAAGAGGGTGACATTGATTCCAAGAGGAAGCCTGCTCATAGAAAGTCAGAGACATTATTAATTTTTACATAGCTGAAGTTGTGTGAGATGAATTCCACTTCAAATAAGTTTCCCTGATAAGTTAATACCAGAGAATTTCCCTCCCTTTTCATAGAATAAAGAAGTACATGTTATGCTTTTGGGAAACAACTGGTGCAGAAGCAGGCAGTGCTTTTACAGCCAGTGTTGTATATTGATATAGTATTTGCTTCCAAAGGAAACTTGCTATCAGACAAAAATACAAAAAATAATCATTCTAAGGGTAATAGGATGCACTTTGTACCAAGTTTCAACTCAAAATGAATATTTACAGCAACAGTATGAAACTGATACAGAAGCAGCCTTTCCTATAGCAGTCTGAATGGTGCTGCTTTAATTTTGTTAAGAATTTTGGCTGGAGGCAGTGAGAACAACAACTTTTTAATGAAAACCTAAAGCGTCCATAGCAGTGTGAAAATTCTAGCATTGTTGTATTCCCATGTCACTTTTTAACAGCTTGAAGGAAGAAAAACTTTCATTTTAAATGATTCTCGGTTAATTTGCGAAGAAATTAGTAGAAAAAGACTTCTAGAAAGTAATAGAATAGCATTACTTCTGCATGTCACACAACATCAAGCCTAGAAAAGTTGCCATAATACTTTTTCTTATGCCAGAATTATCCTGCTCATTTCAGAGCACCTCTCAGGGGGTCGTGAATTAGGAACTGCTTTCAGGTGGACCAACATCTCCAGGTGCCATCAGGTGGTGTATGTCCTTCAACTTTGCTATATATGGCCCATATAAAAATTCCTAGAGGAAATATGTCATATGAATTAATCCCCTGCTGTAAGCTGAAGCATGTATTCAGTCATTCTAATCAGCAAGGGACTGATCTCCAGAACTCCCCACAGTTAAATAAAAGAGAGCAAGAATTATTGAACTGGTTGTAAATATTTTGGAACATGAGGAAGTTAAGGGAGAGGAATAACACTTTGTCTTCCCTAAGAAACACGGTGAAGGATTCCTAAACTTGGAGACTGTTGTGGTTTAAATCCCAGATGGCAGCTCAGCCCCATGCAGCCACTCTCTCATTTCCCTCCAGTAGAATGGAGGAGAGAACCAGAAGAGTAGGAGGGAAAAAATTCATGGGCTGTGATAAAGGTGGTTTAATTGGTAAAGCAAGCCACTCACGCAAACAAAGCAAAATGAATACATTCACCCCCTCCCATAGGCAGGTCATTCCCAGGACAGCAGGGCTCCATCACACCTCCGACTTGCAAAGACATATGTTGTCACACCAGTTTGTGTCCCACTTCTTCCTTTTTCCAGATTTGTACGCTGAGCATAACACCATAATTTCCTGGCATATTCCTTTGATTAGTTAGTTGTGGCCAGCTGTCCTGTGCCCCTCCTCAACACTGTTTTCCTCACAAACCGAAAACATAACCTCATGACAGCTACCATGCAGAAATTTAGCTTTATACAAGCCAAAATAGCACAAAGAGCCAACAAACCCTAGTAAATACTAGTAACAAGGGCAGTAAAGCTACATGTTCAGGGCTTATTCCTTTCTCTGAGAGAGAATCCATTGACTGAACTGCAGGAGAACAAGAGGGTGGGGAATGAATTACCCACTGTTCTCTTGATGGTTTTATATTTTATATAAACAATCTAACATTCTCTGGGTCAGAACCTAAACCAAAGAATCTTCCTTCCAAGGTAATGTCCTTCCATTCACTGCCATGTTCCTGCTTTACAGCTTGTCTGGCGATTCTGGTAGCCAGGATAGTTCTGAAGTACCATGATCAAAAACAGAAGCTTTGGAGAAAGCAATATATCCTTTAATGAGTGACATGGGCATATCTTTGTGCCTGATATTCAAACTATAGATCAAACTATGAAAAGTACATCTTCTACCTGTGTTAAGATGATTTTACATTATTTTTAACTCAAACCTGTTTGACTTCCTACTTCTTGTTGCATGGGAATATAGTAGTACAGTGAGGCCTAATTTCCAAAAAACTTTTAAAATATCATTCACAGGTTTTCCGTATATGTATTTCCTCTACTTTCCATTTTTGCCTACCAAAAAAAGACATTCCCCTACTCAAATTTTTAATCTGTTTGTGTTAATTTGCCAACCACAACATTTAATCTCTGCCTCAAAGTGGCTAAAGAAGTGTGTATCGTCAGAAGCGTGTTGTTCTGTGTGGCACAGACCTGTACTTTTAAAGATAAACCAGCTCTACTTGAAAAGCACACCTCAAGCTCACCACATTTTCTGTAAAAGAATGAAAAAAAAAATCACAGCTGTCCTCTCCCCACCTATTTCTTTCTTATTGTAGAGGTTTATTATTCAATCATCTTCATGAAAGTGCCAAGCATTTCAGCAGTCCAGCTGCTCTTAAGTCTTCCAAGGAGGATTGGAATGAGTCTCGTGGGGAAGGTTAAAAGCAGGCTAGAATACCAAATTTTGGCAGCCTCATAAAGGAGAGGAAGAAATATGTACCTACTTGAAGGTAATTTGGAGTTAAAAATAATTTGGGACCTTTGTAAACAATAGCATCTTAAATTGGCTTCCACAAAGCTCTTTCATTTTTCTCTTAAAGCTTTTCAAGATCAAATCATTTCAGTACTGAATGCCCTACAATAACCCCCCCCCCGTATCTTAGTGACTTTTGCTCATCAGAATTTTTTTTCTACTCTATCGTATATTTCAAAACCCATTGGTTTTAGTCTTCACTACCCTTCATCTTCTCTGATTTTGCTTCTTTTGTCTAGATATGAGCAAGAGATTCAAGATATTATATGAAAAAGATGCCCTTTAGTACTAAATCACTCACCTAACTAGTTATTCAAAATAAAATTAAACTTCTCACATATCATGTGCTTAATTAATCCTTCTACAAATGACACTATTTCAGTTTTGTGGATGTAAAACAGCCTTGAACAATGCAGAAGCGAGAAGCAAACACCGAAAACATCAATTTGTCATAGTGTTTTAAGACTGCTTTTACATCTCAAAAGCTTTTTTGAGTAGCATGCACCTACTACAATTTTGATGAGAGAGAAAGTCAAAATAAGTTCCTCCTTCTTTTATTCAGGTACCAACTTCAAAATTATCCCAATTATGTTTAATATAGTAGTGAAAATATGACCTATCATCAGGGATTGCTGGTCAACCTCTAGTCATGAAAGAGACGATGCTGTGACTGCCTTCTACAGATTATTAACCCAAGTTTCACAGCCAATTAGCTCAATAGCTGGAAACCAAGCCAGTGTCTGCCAGCCTTTGAAAACCAAGATCTTGATTTGAATTATTTTCTTTTTAGTGGTAGTGTTCACAGACCTAAGAACCTGTTGCAGGAAATCTATATGCAGCCTTGGACTCAGGTCCTCAAAGATGCAGTGGAGACTCAAGTCCACACAATTCAGCAGAATATGGGGCTCCAAATACATCTATGGATTTGTGGCTCCAAAACTGAATAAAAACCTGATTCAGGGAGGTCTCTGAGGTCACAGCCACTGCTGTGGGATCCTTTAAACTTTGATACCTGCTTTTATGTGTACAAAATAACTGGGGGTGAACAAAAAGAAAAATCTTGTCCAAAATAGATAAAGGAGCAAAACTGCCTCAGTCTTCAAGAGCAAGACCAGCTATCCTCAGGACAACTGTCCTCCTGATGTGGTAGACAGGGACAGGGAGCTGAATGGTCCCCCTGTAATCCAGGAGAAAGTAGTTAGTGACCTGCTGAGACACTTAGACATTAACAAGTCTGCAGGACTAGAGGGGATTCATCCAAGAGTACTTGAGTATTCATCCAAGAACTCACTAAGCTGCTTTCCATCATTTATCATCATTCCTAGCTAACCAGGGAGGCCTCACATGATTGGTGGTTGGCCAATGTGAAACCCATCCACAAAAAGGGCTGGAAGAGGGATTGAGGGGACTACAGATCTGTCAGCCTGATCTCAGTGCTCAACAGTGTAATGGAGCAGATCATTTTGGGTGCAACCACATGACATGTATAGGACAATCAAGGGATTCATCCCAGCCAGTGTGGTTTTAAGAACAGCAGGTCTTGCCTAACAACCCTGATCTCCTTTCTTGATGAGGTGACCAGCCAGGTGGATGACGGAAAGGCTTTGGAGGTAGTTTATCTACCTATCTATCTACCTTTTCTATCTATGGACTTCAGCAAAGCTTTTGACACCATATCTCACAGCATCCTCCTGGAAAAGGTGGCAGCCCATGGCTTGGACAGGAGCACTGTTTTCTGGGTTAAGAACTGGTTGGACGAAGAGAGTGGTGGTGAATGGTGCCCCATCTTGTTGGCAGACAGTCACTAGTGGTGTCCCCCATGGATCAGGATTGGACCTAGTCCTGTTTAATATCTTCACTGATGATCTGGATTAGAGGATTGAGTCCACCATTAACAAACTCACAGATGGCACCAAGTTGGGTTGCCAGCTTGGGCACCAAGACTCTGCAGAGAGACCTGGACAAGCTGGATCGTTGGGCTGAGGTCAGCTGCATGAGCTTCAACAAGACCAAGTGCCAGGTCCTCTTTTTTGGCCACAATAACCTCAGGTAGTTCTACAGGTTGGGAGAACAGTGGCTGGAAAGTGTCCCAGTGGAAAAGAACCTGGGAGTGCTGGTCAACAGCCAGGTGAACATGAGCCAGCAGTGTGCCCACACAGCCAAGAAGGCCAATGGCATCCTGGCCTGGATCAACAATGGTGTGGGCAGCAGGATTAGGACAGTGATTCTTCCTGCTACGCTTGGCACTGGTGAGGCCACACCTTGAGTGTTGTGTCCAGTTCTGGGCCTCTCAGTATGGGAAGGATATTGAGATGCTGGAACCTGTCCATAGAAGGGCAGCAGAGCTGGGGAAGGGTCTGGAGCACAAGCCCTGTGAGGAGCAGCTGAGGGAGCTGGGGGTGTTTAGGCTGGAGAAAGGGAGGCTCAGGGGAGCCTTACAGCTCTCTAAAACTGCCTAAAAGGACGCTGTAGCCAGGTGAGGTGTTGCCTTCTCCCAGGCAATCAGCAGTAGGACAAGAGGACATAATCTTAAGCTGTGCCTGGGGAGGTTCAGGTTGGACATCAGGAATAAATTCTTCACAGGATGGAGATTAGGTATTGGAATGGCCTGTCCATGGAGATGGTCAAGTCACTGTGCTTGGGGGTATTTAAGGAAAGATTGGGTGTGACACTTCATGCCATGGTGTGGTTGACATGTTGGTGATCAGTAATGGGTTGGACTTGATGATATTGGAGGTCTTTTCCAAGCCAGTTGATTCTGTAATCCTGTGATTCTGTGCAGTGAAGCTGTCAAATTTGGAATGAATTGCACAGTCACTGGATGAAATAGCTGCTCACAAAGGTACTGACGGTCTTTTAACCCCTACAAAATGCGGTTCAGGCAGATCACAACAGTACATAACGCACTTAATCAGCAATGAGGAAAAAGAATAATTGACAGAGCACTGTGAACTATCAAACAGGGAATGTGTGAAAGAGCCAGAGCAGTGTGGGAAAAAGCAAACATTATTACACAGACCTTTCTTGGGCCACATCAGGAGCTGGATCTTGATGCAAATAGCAGAAGATTTCAACATCTGAGCTGGCTGAGTTTGCAAATTGCCATTTCCCCCCATGACTCATGCTTTCTCTCTTTACCTTTCTTCTCGTTTGTGTTTTAAAATTACTACATTTCCTCCCCTGTGTGTCTGAAATCAACATTTTGTCACAGCTTTCAATCACACTTATATGTGTGAATGTAAAGAAGAGCTTTGCACAGCCAAGCTTACCAATGCAAACATTTTCAAAGGAAAAAAAATAAATTTAGCTGTTATATTGCTGTGTTCTATGCTGTTGACAATGATATTTGTCTTACCTCTGCTAGCAGAGCTTCCCCTGCAGCAAATTCACAATTTTAAATGCATTGGGTTTGTATGGACAGGTTTTGGTAATGAGGGGACTACAGGGCTGGCTTCACTAAGAAGCTGCTAGAAATTCTTCTCATGTCTGACAGAGCCAATGGCAGCCAAGGTAGATCATGAGAGACTGGAAAGACTGATGTCTCAAGACATTTTGGGGTGCATGTTTGTGGGGGAAGCAGCAGATGGAGCCTTGCTCTGCTGAGGTAATGCCCTGCTCCACGGTCACTGGCACTCCAGAAGCAATGCTCCACAGCCTTCCTCTGGAGCCCCTAACCTAGCTCCTAACTGGGAGTGAAGCTGAACCCAGGAAGAACAGAGGGGTGGGGCAAAAGTGCTTTTAAGGTCTAGTTTTTATTTCTTACTAATCAAATCTGATTTATTGTTAATAGAGAACTGAGTCTGTTTTACCCATGACAGTAAATGGTGAGTGATCTCGCCCTATCCTTATCCTAAACCACAAGCCTTTCATGATAATTTCTCTCCTCTGTTCACGTGACAAGGGTCATGATAGAATGGCTTTGGTGGGCACTGGGCACCCAGACAGGGTCAGCCCTCCATAATGCATTACAGAAATAGAGATCTTGGTGATAGAGGAGTGCAAAACCAGGTAGTTCGCTTTCTTGTGAGTATTTTGTCATCTCTAGGATCAAAAGACTCAAGTGGCAGGGCTTCAACTGCACCCCTTGGGACACAATTCCACAGTCCAATACATCTCACCATCAGGATATTTCCACAAAGATTCAGTGAAAAAAAATTACTCTTGCTACTTCATCCCATTTTTCCTAGTTACCACCCTGTCTGCTGAACTACAAAATTTCTCTCACCTGCATCATGTCTTTGTTGAGGTGTGTCATCCTATCTCCTCTGCCAAGACAAACTCACTTAGTTACTTAGATCTTTCTTCATAAGTCAGTCCCTCCCGACTACCTCGATCATTTTTGCTGCTCTTCCCTGAACTGCCTTCAATTTATCAGGGTTTATTTTAAAGCACTGGTGCTTAGAAATGAATGAAGCAAAGACCAAAACCTCATGCTTCACCTGTCCCACTGATGTAAATAGGACCCATTACAATCAGCTGGACAGTTGAGGCAGAAAAGAACAAGTTATTCAGAGAAAAAACTTACTAATGTTGAGTTGGTTGAAAAAACACTTTACTGACATTTTGTTTCATTGGAACTTTTAACATTAGTGCTTGTAGATAGAGGAAGCAGTTTCATTTCCTCCAATTTTTGATAAAACTATATTTGCTATCTGCCAGATTGCTATCTCTGAAATGATCTTTATCTATCAAGCCCTAAACTAGGGAGATTCTGAAAATCCTCTTCATGGACCTCAATCCTCAAATTTCAGATTTGTGGCTTTTATTTCTAATTGAAAAGTAGGAAATCCATATTACTTGTGTCTCAGAACAGTAAACCTGTAAAATAAACACATGAAGGTAAAAATCCAGTTTGGTCTTTATCCAGCAAAGATTTTAAATAACACTCAAATACAAGTTAAATATAAAGAAAGACTCTTCTGGATCCATGATACTGAATCACCTTGTAGTAGACCTGATCCATTTGAGAATTAGGCACAAACATGAAAGCCCTTTGTTAATTTTTCTCCATAACTGCCAATACCAATGCCTTGCAATCTGTGCTATGTGGCACTCTCTTAGTCTGGCAGCTCCTAATTTCCCATTTTAACCAGCTGAGTAGAAATATAAAAGAGCTACAGGAAAAAGCCTAGACACCCTCAATGTCATATGGAAAAAACACATTTCTGTAATCCTCAGAAAATGATAATTTGTGAATTAGTGTAATCACAGATTAAGGAAAAACAACAGAGGCTTTTTTTTTTTTTTTTTTGCCGAGTTTTTAGCAATTTATATGAACTTTTCCTGGAGAGAAAAGACTGTAGGAGGAAAGAAGTGAAGACATAATAGGATGCTGGTCTTCATGCATGTGACTAGAAAGATGGAGACAAAAGGATAACTTGGTAAACATTTTTATGGCTAAAGATCAGAGCTAAGAGTTTTGTGAAATTGTTGTCCAGCAATAACACTTGAAGCAGGATGTTTTTCCCTGTCAAGTACAAATTGCAGCTTTCCCTTCATCAGCCCATCAGTCTCACTATTTGTATTGTACCAAGCATAAAATTTTCTTTATCTGTACAATAAATAGTACAATACGCCTCATATTCTGCATGAAAATCCCTGACTTAAACTAGATATCATATTTGGCTTTTTCAAAATACTTACATAAAACCATGCAATAAACACTTAAAAAAGTGAAGAACATAAAAACAAAAGGAAAGATATATTGTCTTGATTTAGAAAATGGTTAAAATGTACAGAGTGTGGCAATTTTTTATTCATGAGGGTGAGGCTAAATCTGTATTGAGATGTATGTCTCACAAACTGCACATTTTGACCAATATCTTCCTAAAAAATAAAACAACAACAACAACAAAAAACTCCCACAAAACAAAATAAACCCCCCTCTTTTTATCCAGGCTAGAAGTTTTCAAGTGTGATTTCACTGTGTTACTGTAGGAAACAGCTTTCCCCTGGCAGCTGGCTATAGACGAGGTGACATAGTCAGTTTCTTCCAGCTCTTATCTTTGATTCATTTGTCTTTCAGGCATGTCACGAGCTTTTCATCATCATTTCTGAATTATCCAGAGATCAGCATTAGTTCCAAGCAACCTCACATGGTCTCCAGTATTTTCTGTGCAGTCTGGATTTCTGCTTCATGTCACTAACTGTCTTTATTGATTGAGGAAGACAGACACGACACCAGTGCTTGCCCTCTCTGTTCAGAATCACCAATGAAGCCCCATGAACACCCTCTGTGCCTGGCAGACATGGGAGCATTTGTCCCCATCTCATGACAGGTACACCTCTGAGAAAAGGTGATGCTGCATATTTATTTGTCAGAGGTCAGCATGGAAGGCGTAAACAGAATGTATTTGTATGCATAATGCCTCAGCTTTCTAAAGCATTATTTAATCTATTTCCTTCATGAGTATGTGTTGTGTTGAATATGCATGGTCTGTATAAAACATTTCTGGAGTTTTCTCCTCTAGGAGGTCAGGATAGTAACCTTGCATATACATAAAACAGTAATAGCAACCACCACATTTTATTATTGCACTTTCTAGCTTAAAAAGATATGAAAGAAAAAGCCAGGCTTCTGTGAAGGAGATGGGAGAGCTGAAATGAGAGTGCTGGACCAAGATTACAGTGTTACTCGTGGCTTCTTGGGACAGGTGACCTAATTGCAAATTTTTGAAAGCAGCTTCCAGTTTTCAAATATTAGCAAGAGATAAAAACAGTCTGGCTCCTAGACATTTGTATAACTCCTTTTCAGCTGAGTGGCCCTGTACTCAGAATCCCTGAAAACTGTCTAAAACATGTATGATATCTTGTGCACACAAAAGGAGATGTAAAAAACACCAGATGGACACAGCTGAAAATATGTGCATTCCTTTTTTGCATCTTTCCTTTCCCAGGAGTAAAAAGAATGACTATGCTTTACGGAAGACATTCCATAAAGTTCAGTGTTGGTAGAAAACAGATTTCTACAGTGAAGGACTGTTCACAGAAGTGTAACTTAATCATAGTTTCAAAAGGGCTTATTGTCAGCATGCTGTTTTGGCTGTCAGCGTTTCTCCACCAGCTAGATTGGGCTGCATCATGGAAAGAGAGGTGAGCAGGAATCAGTAAAGCAGCAGAATTAATCTCAATCGCTTTCACAGTCTCTGGGGTATCAAGATACATGAGACATGCCTGTTATGAGCCTAGTAGTATCTGAGAGATCCTTGTGTATGGAAGCAGCAGCCTGATCCTTTCTAATTTGGTGGACTTTCTTCAAAGAGGTCTAAGATAGTGACTGCCTTTCATAACAGGTGTGACAAAAGGTGTATGAGATGTTCAGCAGATATGAGGAAGAGTAAACTCTACACTAAAAGGAAACCATGAATGCAAGATTGTGAGAAGAAAAGTTGATTATGGAAGATCTGGACTGCATAACTAAAAGAAGAGAAGTCGATATTGTTGCTCTAAAACCATATTGCACCAAAAGTCACTGTTCTAGTTGTAACCCAGCTGTCCTGGATATCACATAAACACAAAAATCTGTGTCCCAGAGAGGGTGCATTCTGCAAGATGATAATGCATTGCAAGTGTATTACAAGCAGAAGGGAATGAGGTAGCTCAGTCATTTTTGTTGCTCAGTTTGCCTTGCTGTGGTTCTTTATTGAGGGGCTTGGAACATTCATTCTTGTACAAATATTTTATGTTTTGTGATGATGTTGAAGACTTGAAATAAAAGGAATTCTGATTCTGGTTTAAATTGAATGAAATTTTCCCATCCCGTCTTTATTTTAACATCTCTGACAGCAAGGAGGTAAAAAATCTTAAAAGGAATGCTTGTCCTTGTCTTGTTCGGATTTAACAAAACCAAGAATGTAAATAATACTGTGGTGCAACATTTTTTCAAAATGTTTGAAGATGACTGAATTTATCTGTTTTCAAGTTGCAGTTGATGTTGGAAGATATTTACACCATTCTCCAGCAGGCTCAAGTCTTGCATGATAGCAAAGAGACTGTCCATTAGCATTCTGAATGGACTCGAGGAGACTGACATTACAGTATTGGAGGTCACCCCGATGCAACAATAAGAGACATTGGAGGTGATGGAGTTGCAAAAGCTGACAAAACAGAATGCAATCAAGAAAACCGATGAAATCAAGACGACAGTAATGATCAGGGGTGTTAAAGCACCTGATAGGTCACAGGTCATGAAACTGGACTATGCTCTTTGATGCAGGCAGGAACAAGTCATTAGAAATGTCAGCGATGTCACAGAAATGTCAGAAATGTCACCGTTAGTTGTGTGAAAAGACTGTACAATGGCGGTGGAAATGAGAGTTCACATGACAGAAACAGGCAGTATATTCAAGTTGTCTGGAGGTGAGTGGAGAAAAAAACGGTTAACTGTTTGAGTACAAACCAAGGATCAGTGATCCGAGGTAGATGCAGATTACATGGGGACACATCCATAGAGGTAATGAGGACAAAACTCTCTCAAATGAAAAGTTATTGATAGAGAAAGGCACACAGAACAGTCCCTTAGATTGTAGGGCACAGATGTCTTGCCCTGCAGTACATTTTCTACAGGTTCAAGCATGCTGATACACAGAAAATAACATATGTAGTGTGTGATTTATGTAAAACATTAGTACCTGTGGAACTCCAAAATTTAATTGAAAATACTGCAATATAAGTTTGCATATGTAGCAGTGAAACTGGTCACATCTATCCTAATATTTTATTTTTACTCAAAAATAAATAAATGGAAGCAGTTTTCTGTCAGCTCCAGCTCTAAATACTTGGACACACTTCCTCTAGTTGTTGTTCATAGTTGATATTTGGTCTGGTCATGAGAATTATGGTGTACTAATAGAAAGAAGGCAGTGATGGGAGCAGAAGAGGAAGAAAATGAAGGACACTCCACCAGCTGGGAGAATGAGTAAGTGCATAGGACCTCCTGAAGTCTGCTTTGTACAAGCAACCAACTCTGACTAAGTTTCACTTAAGCAAAATAGATAAGAGAAGATGGATGCAGAGTCTGGTGTGTATCTCCTTTCCTGTCACAAGACTTTGTATGCCCCTTTCAGATGAAGATATAATCCATTACAAAAAATACACTTAGAAAGACAATTTGAAAATTATTTTAGTGAAAAATCTATAGTTCTTCACCACAAAATGCAGCATTTCTTTCATTCACAGTAAAAATAAATAGCATATGTATGTGCTCCTCTGTATCACTATTTTTGAATTGGCTGTTCTTAAGTAGGAGAAGTTATTTTAGAGCTCAGCTTGCTCAGAAAGATATCATATATTGATAGCATACAGAATAGCTGGCACTGATTCAGAAAATCACGCCGTAAAGACAAGCAGCACTTTTAACCTGATTAAGCAGTGTGTGTTCTAGATTAGGTTTATCTTTAACAGCAATTTATGTATAAATGTTTTTGTCTTACTGCAAATAGGATTCCTTAGGATCCTACAACAAAGACAGTTTTTATTAAAAAAATATATAATCCATGTAAAAGGCAATAGAAAACAGATAGCTATGGATAGATTGGATAGATAGATAGATAGATAGATAGATAGATAGATAGATAGATAGATAGATAGATAGATAGATAGATAGATAGATAGATAGACACAGAAGTTGTGAGAATATACAGCAGACGTGATGGAGGCAAACATTAACAAAACAGCTTTAGCAGCATAGGAAAGATGCTTTGTGTGGAGGGATATGATGCAGGGAAACAAAATTCTCTGTAGTTTTTTACAAGTAGTTTCTCTCACATATGAAGGAAAGCATAGGAAATAGTCACAAAATGTTGTTTAACTGTAATTAATGAATCACCATTCCATGGGTCAGTGACAGTAGATATCAGCCAGAGGCAGGAGTCAAAAAAAAAAACAGTAAAAGGCTGGCCATAAAGTTTAAGGATAGAGTAAAGACAGAGACAGCAACACTGAGAAACCATCAAGGAAACTGAAAGAGAGGGAATAGTGGGTTCTTCAAGACACAGACCAAAGCAATGACTTCTAAGGGGGAGAATTCAGTATTGACATGGGTGAGGCAAGGTCGTCTCTCTCAGTCAGCAAAAACATCCCACTGTAATTAATGCACAAGAGCCTGGAAGACAGTTTCAGTAATGTGCTTGAAGGCCATGGGGGAAAAAATCTGAAATAATTTGCCATATCCCAGGTGGAAGAACTTAGACATTTGAGTTGAAGCTAATGCCCAAGTTACACCCCTGACTGATAGGCCATATGATGATGTAGTCCTGAGATGCCAAAACAACAGATGGAGCAGAAAAACTCTAGGAAAAAATTAAAAGCTCCCTTTTGACCACACAAGACTTGCAGTTAGATATCCATAAGAAGTGTCAAAAAGATAGGTGGATCTGCTAGCTCTGACATGCTGGATAGGCCCAAGATAGGTTGACCACCCCGCACAGAGACCATTGATGCTGACAGATGCCCAGACACTAAATGCATAAGAGGAAAAACTGAAATTGAGAGCAAGGCATTTGTTAAAGAAGGTGGCAGAACCATACAACTGAAGTTAGATACGCTTTTGATTTTTACCCTGAATGAAATTCATTTAACGCTGAAGCATGTTTAAAAGCTCCCCAGTGAACAGAGGCCAGAACTTTTGGTGTCTTTCAGGATGAAGATACTGGTTAAAACACTAAGTTTCAAAAGAAGTAACAAAATAGCAATAAAGTGACAAAGAAATATCTTCTTGGAAACAAACTCAAATCAAGTTGTCGCAGTCTATATAAATAAAGCATACAGTAAAGTTCTTAGCCACTGCAGGCTACAAAGAACATTTTCTTGCTATCTGAATCTTGAACTATGATCAGAAGCCGACAGAGAAGAAGGTGACATTTAAGTCTGTCCTGGGTTGACGGCGCCTCCTATCCCAATCGTGCAGCTTTATCTCTATGTACTGCACTGTTATGTCTGACCGCTGCCCCCCCGCCCCCAGTGGGGTGTTTTGCCGCGGTGGGGCTACTGGCTTTGGGCTTTTGGCTGCTTGCTCGGCTTGGCTGCAGGCTTTGCTTTGCTTTGCTTTGCTTTGCTTTGCTTTGCTTTGCTTTGCTTTGCTTTGCTTTGCTTTACTACTAGCTTTGCTTTACTTTGCTTCTGGCTTTGTTTTTTTTTTTTGCTTTTGCTTTTGTTTTTGTCCCCTTTTTTTTTTTCCAGAACAAGTGACACGGGCTGAAGAAGCTCCACCATATAATCAACTGCCAGCAGAGGAGACACATTATGCTCTTTTCACTGACGGTTCCTGCCGCATTGTAGGGACGAACCGGAAGTGGAAAGCAGCTGTGTGGAGCCCCACACGACAAGTTGCTGAGGCCACGGAAGGAGATGGTGGATCGAGCCAACTTGCAGAACTCAAAGCCGTTCAATTGGCCCTGGACATTGCTGAGAGAGAGAAGTGGCCAAAACTCTACCTCTATACTGATTCATGGATGGTAGCCAATGCTCTGTGGGGATGGCTAGAGAGGTGGAAAAAGGCTAATTGGCAGCGTAGAGGAAAACCAATTTGGGCTGCTGAAGAGTGGAGAGACATTGCTACCAGGGTAGGGAGACTACCTGTGAAAGTCCGCCATGTAGATGCTCATATCCCCAAGAGTAGAGCTAATGAGGAACATCAAAACAACGAGCAGGTAGATCGGGCTGCAAAGATAGAGGTGTCAAAGATAGACTTAGATTGGGAACACAAGGGAGAGCTGTTCCTAGCCCGATGGGCCCACGATGCCTCAGGTCATCAGGGCAGAGACGCCACCTATAAGTGGGCATGAGACCGAGGGGTGGATCTAACCTTGGACAGTATTTTTCAGGTTATCCATGATTGTGAGACGTGTGCTGCCATCAAACAGGCCAAGCGGGTGAAGCCCCTATGGTATGGTGGACGGTGGTCCAAATACAAGTATGGGGAGGGAAAAAAAAAAAGGGGACAAAAACAAAAGCAAAAGCAAAAAAAAAAACAAAGCCAGAAGCAAAGTAAAGCAAAGCTAGTAGTGAAGCAAAGCAAAGCAAAGCTAGTAGTAAAGCAAAGCAAAGCAAAGCAAAGCAAAGCCTGCAGCCAAGCCGAGCAAGCAGCCAAAAGCCCAAAGCCAGTAGCCCCACCGCGGCAAAACATCCCACTGGGGGCGGGGGGGCAGCGGTTAGACATAACAGTGCAGTACATAGAGATAAAGCTGCACGATTGGGATAGGAGGCGCCGTCAACCCAGGACAAAGTCCCTAACATTTTCTTTTCCTCATGCCTCTTTTCTTCCTTGTGTTGATTTTGTTTATATTCTCAAATGAAATAGTTACAGTCCTTAATTTATCTTTTTTTTAAATTTTCTTTCAAAAGAAATCTTAGATGACTAAGAATTATATTGCAGATTTCTGTGCAATTTTTTTAACCTCCAGACCTGTTATTTTCATACTACTTTGGATGTTTCTGAATTTTTTAAAGTGTCAAACTACATAAATTTCAAGTGCCCCTTTAAGGTATTTAGACACCTTTCTTATTATTGATGATGAGTTAAAATCATTTTTTGAGGGTGCACTCTATGGGTTTATATTTCTCATTTATCCTGGATGTGAGTTTGTTGCTTTCACAATTTTATAGGCAATAATGCAGCTGTGCAAGACATTTACCAATTGTTACCTTTTTTTTTTTTTTTTTTTTTTAACTGGCATGCTGAAGACTATGAGGATTTAACGCTCCTAACTACTCAGTGAAATGAGAACACTATATCTAGGGAAGACCAGCTTCCAGAATATTACAGAAAGTTTACATCATCAAGTCAGTTCAGTTGCTTGTCTTGATTGTTTTTATATCAATATTTGGGATTGCCTTATATTTTTTTCCAATACACAATGACAATTAACAAAGCTATTCTTTTATTGTCCCTCTAAAAATTTCCTTTAGGAAAAAAAGAAAAACAAGCAAAGATGAAATTTATAGTCAAAATGAGGATGGAATGCAGAGAACTCTTGCTGACAACAGGAACTTCAAAAAGGATTACCTACAGCTCAGATGAGTGCCTTAATCTCCAAGCTATAAAGGGAGCTCTTCTCATATTCCCTGGCTGGAGCACTCTCAATTTGCATAAGCAGTTCAGTAACTAACAGGACAGCAGGAAAAAATTAGGCAGTGCAGAAACACCCACCAGGGTCTAATTACTGAAGTTCATTTCCTTTTCGTTTTTTCATTACTACATTTTAAGGCTTTCATTTAATTCTAAAAAGAATGTATTTCACAAAAGATCTTAATTTTTGACTATTTGCAACTAACACCATTCTTCAAACTTTTAAACTCCACCTAAAGGCATAAAAAAAAGAAGTATGGACTATATTCAGAAGCCCATTTAAATACTTAAACCCAAGATAGTCTTGTATCATTCTGAAGCCATAGGAACACAAAGAAACATGTGCACAAATGCTTTTCTAAATTTTCATGCAAGGGATGTTAAATCTGGAATGTTTCTGAGAACAAAAGGGAATAAGCAGTAGCCTGATACTCCCATTTATTCTTACTGAAGTCAAGGAAATTAGAGATGCCAAATAGTAGAGGCTGGAATTTCTGTGGCTTGCTGAAGTTGCAGCAGTAGGGCATAAAGTCTTGTATGGTTCTTCCCAAATTGGTACAGAGAAGCATTCATTCCAGTCTCAACAGTCACATTACAGCTCTCATAAAATCTCAATAAAGCATGTACAATTCAATTCTCAAATTTTTAGGAATGCTTGTTCACTTTAAGGCCAGTGAAGAGAGAGCATCTCCAGACAGTCCTTTGAAGCTAAGATGTGAATTCGTTTGTGAGGATGCTTTCCCCTACCCAGTGTCTGCAAAGCGGCTGAGGCTTCTTGGTTAAACCGAAAACTTTAATTCAGGCAATTCTAAATGATGCCAAAGTTCAAATAGGAAAAGCCCTAAAACTAAAAATAAATAAATGAATAACATAAGCATATAAGTAGACTTTTTACCATTAAAACAAATTACAACTAGAAGTATATTTTTCCAAGGATCATTCATAAAATTAATTGAGACACCACAGAGTTTCTTTTAAGGCTTCATCCTGTTCCTGAAAACCTAAGCAGAAGCATCTTCAAATTACTCCAATAGATACAGGATTGTGGCTCTAATGAGCCATATCTAGATTAACAAAGCATACAAAGGCAATTAATAGCAACTTATACTACTAGAAACTACAGAACTTGAGAGAAACAAAACCAAAAAGACCATTTTTTCTTGAAAGATTCCATGATTTGACGTGCTCTGTCAAATCCAGTTTTGTACAGCTTTCCCCTGTACAACCAGTACAGCCAGTATAAAGTTTATGGCTAAGTCCACAGACCTAACATCTAGTGAAAACACTTGTGATAGAGCCTATAAGCTAGACTGAACTAATTGATTATCTTTACCAAGGCAAAGCAAGAAGCTGCAAAGCCATAAAGCCAAAGAAAAGACAGGTCAGCATGAGTCACTGTTATTTGCATAATCAATTTTTCCAGTACTAGCAAGTTTCTCTGAATTTTTAGACAATAACAGTAGACTACCAAGCTGTGTTTTGCATCTACATGACTCAGAGTTGCACCAATTTGCTGTTTTTTCTTATGTTGTCTTTCTTTTTTTTTCCCCTTATGTATGAAATAGGACTAAGGAAACAAAAAAAAACAGAAAAGTCATCACCAGAAATTTTGGAGTTGTAAACAGAAATTGCTTATTTCTCAGCAACATTAGATATGCTCTCTCACTGACACATGGTTAAGCAGATTTTTGGTTTTATTTCCAATAAAGACTGTAATGCACCTGTATTTCAATAATTACAATTGGCTATATTATTTTATGTTTACTGTCCAGTGGTTCACTGGACCAAAAGACTCAGAATAAAAACCTCCACCTGTTTCAAATGCAGTAAATATAATTTGGTTTAAATGTATTGACTAGTTTAATTCTCAGTTAGAAACTTTTCCTTTTTTAGACACCCAGCAGAATTTCAATAACTAAATTATCATGAATTATTGTGAATAGGCCATGGAAACAGCCTTAGCTTACAATTTCTGAGACAACGTCACTAAACCAAAACAGAACTGTTATTCAAGATGCATATTTTAATGATTAAAATTTTTTAGCAAAAATTAATTTCTGGGTACATCATCAAAGAGACCTGTATTATTGATTTGGTTTGGTTATGTTCGGCTCTTCTTTTGGACTGATTTATTTTTATGAAAGCAGAATCAATGCTGCAGAGCATGAGAGGTCATGGCCATCACTCTGTTCCCTGGACCCTGTCTCGAGGAATAAATATTTCAGGTCTCAAACTTTGTTATCTAGTCCAACCGAGTCAACAAGCCTCTAATCCCCATCGAAGGAAAGAAAGAGGCATGTCTGAGAGGGACTTATCAAGGCTGCTTCATACAACCACTGTAACATGTTGGGAAGTGTCCTCTGGAGATGGTTGACACACATCCTTTACTGTGGAAACAGTACAGATATTTAAAAAAATATTTTGTATTTAGATAGCTAAAGTTAGGTATGATGAATCCCACCATAAAATTTTGACTGCTAGATTTTTGTAAGAAACCAAGTATTATTAGGATAAATATGATGAAGAGAGTTCAGAGTCTGATACTCCACTCTAGAAGTACACAGACTAACCATCCCAAAATTTTGGAAGCTGATTAGGATCCCACCATAAAATTAGAGCCAACTTCTATTCTAGGAATCTGCAGGAGCTTTCACTTAAGGTAATTTCTTGAATTCACACTTCTTCATAGTTCACAAATCCTTCAGATTTGCACAAGTACCAGCAGGTAGGGAAGAAGGCATAATGTAATTTCTGACTTAAAAGCATGTTTACTGTAAAAATTTGTGGCCATAATAATGTGGCATGCCTGACTTCTAAAGAAAATACATGCTCAAATCTTCATAAATATTATAGTTCATTCAAGTGACTCTACATAAAAGAAAAGGTACCCAATTATATTTTTGCCTCCATTTGCTCTGGAAAGATTTATTTGTTCTTCAGGATTCACAATTCATTAAACTGGATCCATATACTTCCTGGCCCTCAAAGGAAATCCATGAGCAAACTTGAGGAAATCAAAGTTGATATCAGTTTATTTTCCATTGGAAATTAAAACTTGTATTAGCCTTTGGGACATAATTATAACATCAATAATTGTTTTAGTTGCAAAAGACTCTATCAAGCACTAGAAACAAGTTCTGTGGCATTTCCCGATCATGAAACACTTTCAGAGACAGTAAACCAATTCTCAGCCTTTAAATGTTAACTCCCACCAGTACCATGAGTGAAGCTGCAGGACTGACATAAACCTTCTTGCAATTCCTTTTGGGATGGAAAACAATTGTACCAGGAAAAAACAGGTCATAAGAAAGGGAAAATATTCTGAATTTATCAATTTCTTGTAACTTTTCTTTCTCCCTGAAACAGAGGGAGAAAATACAAACAGGTACTTTCTGCCATGTGGGTGTTTTGATAAGAAAAAGCTGTTATCTCAAAGATAGCATGTATGAAGTATAAAGTGGTTTCCAAGGAAACTATTTTTCAAATAGTTCCCTTGCCAGAGATTCATTGTTTTTATTGGCATCAATCTTTCTCATATACACCCTCCTCTTTTAACAGGATGATAAAATCCAAATGTTTCCAGATTTAGGGTTTTGGCTTTGGCTATCACACCATCTTTAACGACTGACTGCTCACAACAGCATAGAGAAAAACCACTCCACATCTTTTCTTAGTGAATATAACTCAACTGTCCTGATGCAAACATTTCAAACCTAAATGTAAGTAACACCTTAAGTACTCAAAGAAAACCCATCTCCAGACTGCACACCAAATCATTTAAAAATGCAAAAAAATCTGAAGTAGATATCTAGTTCTAACTGGATTTTCTCTCATTTCCAGTTGGTTTAAAAGAAAAGGAAAAAGAGAGGAAAGATTTATAACAGCCATAATGGATATAAGTTTCTGGTTAGGTAATGGCCAATTAGAGCTCTAATGACCTGAAGTAAAACAATGGTTTTTTACTCTTTCAGATCGGGTATAATATGACTTGCAAAGAGCAGCAGTTAGAAAGCTGCTTGGAATGATTACATGGCTAAATGTACTTCATGGCCATCCGTGGAGAAAAAGCTCCAGAACTGAGCTCTGAAAATCAGAGGCACCTGTGTTCCGCTAAGAAATTACTTCTATACAGAGGTTCATGTCAAATACCTTCCTGAATGCTGTCAAGGCAATACCATTGCAATCACATGAATAAGCCCAGCTTCCAACCTAGCAGGCAATGGCTCAAGCTTACATTCTGCAGGGCCTGGGTGATATAATACCATTCTGTATTTGAAAAAGACCCTGCAACCCTGCAAGTAAAACACTTAAGCACATGCTTAACCTCACAGGCTGATTTATACACAGCTTTCAGTGATATAACATTTGACAGAAACCAAGCAGATGGCTCTGAGTTTTGCTGGATGGAGGCCTAGATGTTTAGAAAGATGTTGGTGAAGTTTTTTAATGACTACCTTTAAGCAATTTTTGGCTTTAATTCTAATTCACTATTTTTCTTTAACCAAGTGTTTCCTTCTTCTGCATCCTCAGACTCCATCAGTATCCTTTCACTTTCATCACCAGAAGTGCACTACTTTGCAAATTGTGGAGAAAAGTATATTAATTTCTTTGTAACCAAAATTCTTAAAATTATAAAATTATATGAAATTGTGCATTAAAATTATTTTATTTCTATATGGTACTCATATCCATAGATTGGCACAGCAGAGGGATAGATTGTATCTTTCTGCATGGCCATTATTCATAATTTCAACACAATTTTATTTGTGAATTGTAAATGACAGATTTCTTCATCTAGCCATTAATGACAGAGTGCCATGCTATCAAGAGATGTCCACTGAAAAGCTGGGAATTTGCTGCTTAGAGATTAATGAGAGAACTCTAATTATAGATATTGATGAACATCTTATCATCTCTACAAGTTTTTATTTTCAAATGGAAAGTCATAGAGAGTTGGGGAATAGATAAACAAAGACACTAGCCACAAGGGATATGTTTGTGGTGGTATAGCCTCGGCTCATAGTCAAGCACCCACACATCCCCCACCTCACCCCATCAGGATGGGGGGAGACAATGGAAAGAACAGGAAAAAGAAGACTGATAGGTTCAGATAAGGATGGAAATATAATTTAACAGTTTCTATTACCAGCAAAACATACTCAGCCTTAGAGAACTTAGTTTGTTGACTATCTAAATAATTTGGTACCAGTTGGGGTATTGTTAAACAGCAAAAAAGAAAAACAAATATGTAGACACTTGGGAAACACCTTTCCTCCTTTCCATGTTTAGTTTTACTACAGACATCTCTTCACCCACCTTAGTATTGTCACAGGTTATATTCAACAGCTTCAGAGAGGCAACAGGGGGTGCAGGTGGTCAGGGTCAAGATGCAGCATTTTCTCTCTGCTGCTCCGTTTTTCTCACACAATTTCCGTACACCAACACGGGGCCTCTTTGGGCTGTAGTACAATCTACTCCAGTGTGGGCTTATGTTCAGGTCCTTTCTGGGGTGATCTTCGTTCTATCATGAAGAACAGCCTTTTCATCCTCTCAGCTTGGTATTCCTTCTGATGTTTCTCACTGTTTCATTTTTTTCCCTTTTTCCTCTGCCTGTACAGTGTGTTCTGCTCTTTCACAGAGACATTTGCACAGAGAGGCTTTCAGCTTTGTTGATGGGGCTCAGCTGTCCTTGTAGCAGTCCATTTTAGAGCCAGCTTGAACTGTATGTGTCTGGCATGAGGTAGCCCCTGGCCTTTTCCCACGGAGGCCACCTAGTTGCTAAAGACTTGCCACATGAACCCAACTCAACATAATTTCTAGATTTCCTTGGCAAAGCTAAAAACTTCAGTCCAAGGGAAATCAAAATAGTTTATGTGTATGTGTCTGTGTGTCCCTCTTTGGCCCCAAGAGTGCTTCCAAAATCCTAGCTCAGGGCCATGAGGGGTTCATGTCTATCATTTATGTCTATCATTCCCATCAGGCAATTCTCTGGCAGAAATAAAGAACAATTGCACTCCAGTTTCTCCACAAATGAAAATCAGGTATGGATCCCTAGCACCCTTCTAGAGATACCCAGTTTGGATAATGTGAACCATACTACATCTGTGCATTTTGTGTAGGCATATTCCATGCAGCCCAGAGAGCAGGTTCAGAGTTCCTTTTTTGAACTTTCCCAAAATCTGTGTCCAAGAACTCTTTCCACTTGGTTGCTGCTGATCTCCCTGGCAGCTCTTCAGTATTCAAAGAACACTATTTGGAGACCGTCCTGACTAGCCAAAGCTCTGATTTCAAGTGGAAAGGAAAATAAACGTTGCAGATTCTCAGTAGAAAGGGGGAGGGTTGAGGAAGGAGCAGTTTCTTGACTCAACTTCTCTATGAGAACTACAAAGTGCCAGAAAGTTTCCTGTAGTTCATGCAGGTGCTGAAGCCTATCCATACATGTAGTCCACTTCCAAATCAGCGTGTCTGCTTATGTAAGGATTTATTTGCTTTAACAGCCCACCTCAATGGCATCTAAAAAGGGAAGTAGCATCTCTGGATCGAGGGTCTGGTATGTAAGCTGGAGGAAAGTTCCCTGTTGCAGTGCATGTTTTAGGTTTTTATATTTGTATTTGTATTTTGTTATTTGTTTGTAATGGTATGTCCCTTTCACCCCCCCATTCCTACCCCTACACCTGGTATCCTCCTGATGTAACCCCTTCCCTTTTCCCGATTGGGCCGAAGTTTCCTCCCTGCCCAGGCCGATTCCCTGGGGTACTTAAGAGGGAAACTGAGGCCGAGCAGAGGTTCTGGCTTCCGGTCCCGGCTTTGCTCTGCACGTGGCCAGGCCACGAGAAAGAAACACCTTCCCAACCCAAGCCACAGCCCACTCTTCATTTCCAAGCCTCATCCAAGCTTCATCCAGCTATTTGGAGGACCCACAAACTGCTATAGATTGGTCTGGGGAACTGCTGGCCGGTAGGCACCCCCACGGAGACCCCCCGAAATTTATAGTTCCCAAATATTTGGACTTCAGGGGAACAAAATGAAGCTCGGGTTCAATGTCGTCACAAATAAAGAGAGGATGTTATGAAAGGAATCTGCTTTTTAATCAGTCTATTCTAATGAGTTGGAAGCATTTTTAAATTACCCTATAATTTATATGTTATTTGCTTAATGAGGTATTTCCTTATGAATTGCTAATGACTGTTGTCAGGAAGACATCTAAAATACAGACTCATCTTGATCTGGCAGTATTTCTATATATTCTTACCTTAGTGAAAAGAGGCAACCCCTCTCTTGCATCTCTAATCCAAAATCAGGTATATATTTTGTAAAGTTTAGGTTGCTTTTGTTTTCTATAAATTAACATTTGGGAAAAAAAGAAAAAGAAACAACACCCATAAATAACCTTATTATTTTCCAAATTCTTGGTAGCATATTGAAAAGGAACATATAAAGACCAAGTCTGTGTGCTTTTATCTTTTTCTGGCAATTACGACCAAAATATTTTGAAAAAATTCAATCTTCAGATAAGATCTTCCTAGGATCTGAGAACATCACTGGAACACCAGCACATGTGAAATAAAAGAACTGGTTGCATAATTACTTTGCCCTTTCTGTCTGCTTTTTGATTTCCTCTGACAATACCTATGCTGACTTTGGGCAGCTGCTGTGTCACAGCCTGGGGATTTTTGTTCATTACTTATTTTTTTAATGACAGCTTTTTTTTTTTTTTTCAATAAGTAACTGTTTCTGCAGGTTCAACTCAGATCAGTATGCTGAGCTGTAATGGGAAAGAGGCTTTGTGTTGTACCAGGCACTAGCAGGTGAGCTTTGAAATTAATTCTTTTTTTATGACTTTACTTTTTCTTTGACCATACTTTTTCCTGTTGATTTATTATCTTTGACAGGCTTTTTAGTGTGAGTCACAGTTAGTAACATACAAATCTTAACTGGAAACGCTCCCCTCAAGTTTGGGAAGAAAACGTTTCCCTTGGCAGTTCACTTTCTGTTTTTCTGCTGAAAAGACTTCAAACCAGGGTGTGCTATTTGTGTGCTTGTGCAGCACATTTATCTTGGAAAACAGAAGTAGTAAGTAAGAAGTAGTACAGAGTAGTAAGCAAGAAAAAATATGTGGAGATGAGCTGTTTTGCTTTTAGAGGATATATGTATGTTCTTTCATTTGTTTTATTTATTTCTCCCTTAGTTTCTCAGAATCATGGAAACAAAAGATTCACCTGCCCTTAAGAAAATTACTAGAAGTTGTCAGAGAAACCTTTTGTGCTGTGATCAGCTGTGGTTCTGAACAAAACTCAAGTAGAATCCTCAATTACTATTTTCCATCTTTATTTTATTTTTTAAACTATATAGTTGTTGATCCTCTGGAGGGCTGTGCCACTTTTCATGAAAGTCCATGCCTTCAATGCATCTAAACATTACAAAATTTATGATGGTGCCCTTTACTCCAAGTAAGGAGGTTGTACCTGCAGACAAGGAACAGCATTCCCTCAGCCATTCTGCGGTACCTTCCCTACTCCATCCTTCAAGATTACAGAGTGAGAAGGAAAACCAGTGGTCCATAAACAGCAGACAGGACACAACTGTGCTGAAATCCCACCAAATACCCCTTAAGATGTGGTGCATGCTTCAGCTATTACTTGTCTACAGAGCCAGGGCAGCTTTCTCCATGCTGCAGAGCCAGACAGGGCTCAGTGCTCCAGTCTCAGCAGCAGCCACCTGGCAACCACCACAACCCTCCCAAGGGCATGGTTGGCTTGGTGATCTGACAGAGCACAGCTGACCTACTTCTGGATACTCACTCTGTGCACCCTCAGATTGCCTCCAAGGGACAGCACAAAGATAAGTGGCCGCAGTCTCACTACATTCTGATGGGAGCAGCAAGAGTCACGTCCCAAATAACACAGATACCTATGTCTTAGAGCAGACATCAAGCTGGTTAAACAAACAAAACAAAACAAAGCAAAACATAAAAAGGCATTTATTTTAAATGAGGCTTTCCTTCTGCCACAGCTGGATTCCCTGTAGGCTGTGCAAAACTCACAGATTGCTTTTCCAAGAGTCAAGATCTTCCTCTCCCTCCCAAAATGTCGCAGCTACATTTAAGGATTTAGGGGTTTATTGCAAGATGTGTAACAGACAAAAATGGATATGAATGTATGCCTCTGAGGATCCCATTTCCAATAATTAATGACAGTTGTTACAGCAGTTAGCTACAGACTAAGTCTATGGAAATATGTCCAAGTTTTAGTGTTGGTTAAATTAAACATGCTATTAATCAGTCTTCTGCATTTGGAGAACAACAAAAACAAATCTTAAAAAAAATAAAAAAAAAAAATTAAAAAGGGAAGAAACCCTAACCAAACAATACAACAAACTAACCATAAAGATCCTAGAAAATATTATCAAAGCAACGTAAAACTTCCAGGAACAGGAGGATGCAATTCAAACATTTACAGTTTAGCAATGGGTGTGGGTTTACCCTAATACATTTGTCCTAGAGTGATGTTGTGATGTTTGGATCCCCAATTGCCTGTTGGATTTGTGCTGGGTATTGCTTTTTTCTTCCATCTGGTGCTGGGAAATGTTGCTGCGCAGGTCTTTGCGGGTTCCAGATGCAAGCCCCCATGGCGCTCCCCCAGGCCCTCAGTCCAGAGAGATTTTGAATAGGCGATTGGGGATATCAACATCACAACGTCACCCCAGGACAACATTGTATGCAACAACTTAATGCAAATTATCTATTTCCAGATGCAAATATTTTGCAAGTCTTTAGAGAGACAGGCTTAAAATATGGAACTCTGTTCTACAGTCATCTCTGCATTTCATGCCTCCTATATATCACTTGTGTTTTGTGGAATTTGTTTCAGTTGCTTACCTTTACTTCTAACCTCACAAAAGAGCCAAAGAAATGTGAGAAAAGTTTCTACCTGAATCTAGCAGTACTCCAACTATATAAAAAAAGGAGGATGTTTTATTGCACTATGGAGAAAAGAAAATATTTTAGGGGTTTGAGTTATGACTTCTCTGAAATGTCCATAAAAAATTTCTGTTGCCTGCTGTTAAAATATTTCCAGTCTCAAATAAAGCAGATACAGCAGACAGTGCAAGGACACAGGAGCTAGCTACCATATATATAGGTATGCAGTAGCAATCAAAAGGAACTCACAGAGCAGTTGCAGCTGACAACTGGCTGGCATTGTATTTACAACATACAGAAAAATTGGAATGAGCAAGGGGACTCTAACAGAAAACTGACTTTTTCTGAAGTTTGGAAATTAGCAAGTCACTTAGAAAATAAAGAGCAATCGTGGATTCTGATGTATTTTTTATTTATAATTAGAACCAAAGCACAAGCGACAGACCATGAAAAAGCTGCTCTTACTATACAGTCACACAGATCTGAGACAGCCCGAGGAGAATGCTGGCAAGAAAGTGTGTATATCTCTCCCCCTATTACAGGGACAGCAAAATGGAGATGGTTTAGTGAGGATACATACTGCTGTACTGCAGCCAAGAAACAATAAACAGAAGAATGCCTCTAATGGGGCTAGAAAACAGATAGCTAGGGAAGGGTATAAGAACAGGGTAGCTATAGACTGATAATTTCCCAGAATTCTTTCCCACCATAGAACAATTTATGGCTTGGGACTTCTTCAGCTTCTTTGTGAGAGAGTAAGTGTAAGGCTGTTTTCTGCATTACTGTGCACAGGTTGTGGTGGGCAATATCTTCACCTCCAGACTGATTCTCTCTCTCTATGATAACCCACATTCTGGCTGTCCCCATGATCCAGTATCCTCCTGCATCCTTTTTTCTGTCCACCTCCACAAACACTGCAGAAAGTCCTCTGCCTACTTAGCACTGAGAACTTGATAAGAAAATATGCATTTATTTAGTCTCAGAGGTTCTGTGGGGGGAAGGTGTAAAATAGACATAAGGTTACAGTATTTGCCCTTTAGCTATCCAAACATATTGACAGGAACCTAGAGCAGCAGATACACACACAAACCAATGGGGGATGGTGTACAGAGCTTTCACACCTAGTTATTGTAGGGGTTATTTCAGACAAAAGATCTGCAGTAAGTCAGGAAAGGTGAGTCAGAGCAGGGGCTGTGATCCACAATGCTATGGAAATATTGGTTCAGCACTGAAGGCAGTTCAGAAAGAGTAGAAATTATAAGAAAAGGAACAGAGAACAAAGCCAAATAGCTTTCTGTCCTGTGCTAACTGTCCTGCCAGATAGCACTCACACCTTGATACTTTTGGTTACCATGGGTGAAAAACATACAAATAATATGTGGTAGTGTTGGAGCGCGTGTCTCTTTGGTCAGCCCGGTGTTCGGCTAGACCACCCAGCAGCTCCGACACGCCACAACAGGATTGATCTGCGGGTCTTGGCTCAGCAGCCCCTGGACTTTCACTGTCACGGCCGTGGTGTAAATGAAAGAGGGGACTCTCGGAGGGTCGGGGGGGACAGAGGTTTATTGGGGGGGTCACAGGGGAACCCCTTACCTCCTGCCCGATGCCTCAGGAGAGACCTCGGACAAAGGCTACAGGGGGGTTTTGTCCAGGACAGGCTCAAGGGGTGGGTACAAACTACAAACCAATTAAACAAAGCAAAGTAATACATGCCAACTGAATTACCTAACTACTAACAAATCAAGGTAATTTGGGGAGGGGTCTCAGGGGAATCTGCCAACTGCTGTCCAAATCTCTTCGAAAGTTCTGGACCTTGAAGATAGTAACTTAATGATGGACAGGGGAAGAAGGAGAGGATGGGCAGGGAGCATCATGGGGAAAGGACCAATAGGAAACAGTCTCTGGGCAAAGACCAGAGAGGCACAGAAACTCTTATCAACTTCTGATAAGAGAAAACTCCAAGACAAGGGGCCCTTATGGGGTAACTAGAGCTATACTAACTTATAACAAAACCTTTTCTAAAACATGGAAATCTTGCAAACCCACATGGTAGCACTTAAAAAGGCTCAGAGGAAGGCACCAAGGAAATTCAAGATACAGAATCACTTCCAAGGACAAGCTGGACACTTCAGCTGACAAAGAGACATCCTGAAAAGAGATACAGCTGAGGCTGTCAAAATTTGAAGAGCTTCCAGAGGGCCAGACAGAGAATGGACCCTCACTGTCTCCTTCAGCACAAGAACTAGTGGCTATAAGATGGAGCTAGTCAGAGACAGATAAAAATGAAGATAAAGACTTTCTTCATGGAACATGGTAGAACTGGTTGATGGAATTCCTTGCCAAAGTATGTCATGAATGCAGAAATCTTGGAGGTGCACTTGATCAAATTCAACAGGCTCAGGGAATCCTGACATCTGGACAATACCTGGAATCCGGGAACATATAAGGTGAAGGATGCTTGCCTAGTTGTTGTTCTTCCCCATACACCCATTAAAGACAGTCTACCAAGCTAAATTAAGCTTTATTCCAAAGAAACAAGGCCATTCACATGATTTTATGCTGTGACAGTTTTGTTCTCCTGCATTGGCCCACTGACAAATAATAAGAAAGGGGAAAGAATCAGGAAAGGGACAGGAAAAAATCTTTCCTTTCCCAGAATTCTGCTATAGGAAATGGTAACAGGAATACTTTGGAGGAAGGCAAAAGTCTTTGACATTTGGCATATCTTAGGAGGATTAAGACATAGAAAGGACTCTTTGGAAGTTGGATTCTTAAGTGCACATCTGCATCCAGGTGCTCAGGGGTGCAAACTTCCTCCCCAGTTTTGGAGGTGGCAGCTTTATCCCAGAGTTCTTTGACTAGGAAGAAGTACTGTTCTTTGACTAGGAAGAAAGAGGATTTTCCTCCATGAACAACATGACAGCATGTTAGATATCAGCCCTAGTAGCTCAGACATGCTGAAAGGACAGCAGCGCACAGGGAGGCTGCCTCTTGCTGCAGACAGGGACAGTTGCATGGCTGCCCCAGCACAACCTGGATGCCTTCTACCTTTACAGAAATAAGAGAGAGTGTTGTAAGCTATGGCCAACATTGCTGACACCATTCTCAAAGATATGGTGCTAGCGAGAGCCCCACTGATGATTTATTTGTTCAAAATGCAATGGAAGATCTTGTGAGCCATACTGTTTAAGCAGCAACTTTCATAATTTAGGAATGGTGCTTGAAAGGAATGTCACTGAAGTATGGACCAGTCAGATAGATATTCCATAGGGTGACAGTGTCCATAAAATCAGAAAGAAAAGAAAAAATCCCAGTGGGAAGTGGGAGGAAGGAAGGGGTAGAAGCTGGACAAGATCACAGCTGCATCACAGGGCAAGGAACTGTAGAGCTCCAGTGTTAGCAGAGAGCAGACCTCTCAGCATACCTCCTCCCAATGCCCATGTAGTTACTCCCAGTTAGTGACCTACTGCCGTCATCTAAACAAGAGCTGTTGATCCTTTCTCAGGAGAATCTTTCAGCAGAAAGGACAGTTTAATAATCAGGATAAAAATCCCACTAAAGCTCTCAAAAATATATGACTATACATATAATTTGAGGCACTGTTCTGCTGCCTGACATAAAGAGGGTTGTGAATAAGACTCTTCACTGACCTCCTAGAAAACAGTGGCATTATTTAAAAGGCCTGTTGTGTATCACAGTGTCCTAGTATGAAAATGTCTGAAGCAGAGTGAGAACCTGTGTGATTACATAGCAAGAAGAGAGAGTTTATCAACAAAGCTGAGCAGTACAACTGAATCAAGGGCACAGTAAATGAGAAAGTGGATTCCTAATCATGTTTTTAACCAGTAAATACAGCTCTAATTATATCAGAGGGTTATTATTTTTAATAAAGAACCATCCCTGAAAAGATTTTTTTTCCTTATCTGCACCCTTGAAAGACACAAAACTACTTCCTAGCTAGAACACTTATTGCATAATGACATATTATCCTAACTACTTACCTCTTCACTGATTGCCTGTTTAAAAACAGTTTTGAAATGTTACCAGCAAAGATAAGAAAAATGTGCTTGGGTTCCTTCATGTTCCTATATAATGTATAAAAGAAATTGAAATAAGGCTTGAAGCAATCTTCATTTTGGTGGTTTTGTCCCTTGAAAATATCAAGTCATATATTGGCCATTGTTTGGGTTTCTCTGCTGTCAGTGGCTACTTACAGGACTTTTTTTAGTTTATGTCTTATTTTTTTGCATGCTTCAAAAATTAAGTGCAGGATCATTTTCTTAGCCACATTTAAAAAGATAGGATTGGTGAACATTTCACAAAGGAGGTTTTTTTCTACCAACTGTTCCAGTCAAACAGATGTTAATCGCCTACATACATTTTTATGCCTGGTTTTCAACCATTCCAACAGCCTTTAAAAAAGTAAGTATAAATTTCAAATGCATTTCTAATGCAGAAAATCAAAACAGGAAAAAATTGAAGTATAATTTTTAGCCATCTTCATTCATCATAAAGAAAATGGATAAAAAAGTCTTTATTCTTTCAGCCTTTTCTTTGTCAACATGAAAGAGTGCTGTTTTTCTCCAGTTCTAAAGACTGCCAAGGACTGCAGTGAAACCAAAGATCTTATCAGGGAGGGAGAAAAAAAACCAGATGTCTAAGAAAACTCTAAGACAGCTTAATGATTTCTCCATCCCAGTGTTCCCGAAAATAGTCCAGCAGCTGAAACATTTCTTCATTAGAGAGCATCCTTTCACCAGTCCCCCTTTGGGGGATCTTCAGACTCTCCTGTCCTTTTGACATCCTCCATGCCCAAGTCTGCACTCCTACGGCTGGTTAAATCTGCACTATATTGATTTTTATTCCTCTGGTAATGTGTCCTTTTCAAAGAGTCTCCCCAAAGCTACTGAGTTTAGTACAGGGCACCTCTGAAATGGATGTAGTTTCACAGCAGAGTCAATGTAATTAACTGATACCCAAAAAAATGCAAAGAAATATGAAAATCCACAACTCTTTTGTGTTTAAAAGAATTGACTGATGAATGCACAGCCTGGTATATATTATTTGTACCTGCTGTATGAGTCAGTCAGAGATAGCTACATTTACTGTCTGCCATAAAACATTTAGAAAATTGCAAAGCTGGATCATAACATTCTCCCCATCCAGAAAAGTATTGCATGTTTTTTCTGCTTCATCTGGAATCTCTGGTTATCTGAAGATATATTCATAAAAGTGGAAATAGTCTTAAACCAGGTCAAATTTTTAAAAATTATTCAGCTATTAATTTTAATGTTGGCAAAGCTAAAAGAGATAGCTCACAGTTAAAAAACAGATGGCTTCAAAATGGTAATAGCTATACAGAGGAGAAAAATACCACATCAAATACCTAACTTTGTATTTTCCAATTTTCTCTGATACCTAATCCATTACACTCTCATTTGTCTGCCAGCTTCACCCCCAACATAAATCTAAAATGAGTAGTATGAAACACTGAAACCATAGTTTCAGTCATTAAAAATAGCTGAGTTGAGGTGAAAATAGCTTGTCCTTGTGGACAATCAGCAAATACCATATCTTAAAAAAAAGTAGTAATTGACAGAAATTTGGGCACTTACACATCCTTATGCATACATGTACACACATTTGTTGACATAAATTTCAGACAGCTCTGACTTTTCTGAAAACAACTGGAATTTGGGCAAAGAGAGAGAAGCCGAGACTCCAGAGCAGTGACACATGGTTAACACAGATGGAAGTTACTTTCCTGCCTGTCTGTTTAAAAGATTCCTGGTTTGTTCATTTAGAAGCACGCTAGAAAAAGAAGACTTTTTTCTATGAAAAGTGATCTCTCATTAGGAGACAGGAATAAAAAAATCTATGAAAGCAAATCCAAAGAATCACTCAGAAGCCCTAGGGAAAACTCACAAGCCAAGATTATCCTTCCTGATAGAAGAAGGTAGAATTTCACCAGGGTGGTCTTCATACACTAAAAAGTGAAGGAGGCAGTGAACAGAAATGCAAGGCAAATACAGACTTGTAATGTAGGCTACCAGACCTTGAGGATTATACCAGTTTGCCGTGTTTAAAAACTGAATGTTTTTCTGCCTACATTTATTGATACTGCCCATATTTATTTACAGCGATTTGCCACTCTGCATTTTCAGGGTTTTCATCCCCAGAGACTCTGGCAAAGATACCTACATTTGGTAGTAAGAACGACACTGTTTCCAGTTACTTCTTAGATGTATTCAAGAAAGCAAGCCATCACAAAATGCTTGATGAATACAGGACAAGATCACCAGGGAGACTGCTAAACATTGTCCACCTGATGTTTAAGCCAGGAGAGACAAGCCTCTTCTGGGAACACATTAGGAAGAGTGAATCCCCTAAAGGGAGAGGAGGACTTTTATGCCCTAAAATGAGACTCTGCTCATGATGCCAGGTCATCTGCAGAGGACAGATGTTTACCAAGTGTATGGCTCAAGGCTATAGTAATTCCATACAACAGAAAATGTTTCCAAGTGTAAGCAGGCCCTTTGGCACCTGCATATCTAATCCCAACAGTGCACTCTTTCCATAAACACCACTTTGCAGAGTGCAGCACAGTCTACAAGAAAGCACAGCTATCTGTGGAAAATAAGTCTCTTTTATTTCACTTGTTCAGAACCGAGTGTGTGTAAGCCATCTATTGTGGGTTTTAACTAGGTCACTTTTCTTAGCAGCTTTTACTACAGTAAATTGATAGTTAACTCAAGGCAACAGGCACAGGAATGAACAAGGCAGGAACCTGGAACAAATCTCCCTTTACATCTCTCATGGCACTTCAGGAGCAATGTTTATGTGTTGAAAGACAGACCTCTAAAAGCATGATTTACTCCCAGGTGATAAACGGGAATGTGCCCAACTTGTTTGCAGTGCTGAGCCCACGGGATGACTTACTACTGAGATTTGGGTACATTTCCAGCTAAATCCTACTCTAAATATACCAATCTGGTGTTTTCTAGCAGATCACAATGGGTAAAAACAGAGATAGATAGATAGATAGATAGATAGATAGATAGATAGATAGATAGATAGATAGATAGATAGATAGATAGATAGATAGATGTATATGTAGCTTTAGATGCACTTAATCTGCCTTTTTTTCCCCCCAGTGTTATGGACATTTCCACCTTCCTCCTGGGAACCACAAATAGCAATGAGTACTGACAAAAGAAAGCTCTTTGCTATCAGAATTTATCCACAGTGAAGACTTGATGGTCTCAGCTTTTGGAGTACAGAAATAGGCTGCATTTTCTTCCTCATCCTTAATAAGAAAACAAAACTTGTAAAACAAATACAAAAAACCAGCACATAAAATCTTATTGCAGCTTAGCCAGCTTTCCAATAAAAAAGATTATGTCTGTACATATCACATACCTGTTTGTGTATCCACATGGAATTTATACTTATCTTCATAATTTAAATGTGCAAGCATAATAAATTAGAGTTAATTGGGATTAATTACTAGACTTTCATAGCTAATGTCCAAATGAACATTCTGTGATTTCTGAGTATCATTGCCTCAGCATCTTGTATACTGCATAGAACCACAAGTCCAGCAGTGCTTCCTGCCTTGCTCTCCCTCACAACTTATAAGGTACTAAGGACATTGCTATAAGTTAATAGCAATGTTTATTAGAATTATATCAATAAACCCTTCCCACCACAGACCACCTGTGGCCACTCTACATGTATATGGAAAACATGGAGAGGGTAACTGAGATTTTTTTTTTTGTAGGATTATCACCCCAGCTCATCCTACAGGTGCTTCTACACTGTGATAAATGACATTTGAAATTAGCTAGTTCCCCTCTGTCAAGAGACCCTGACTAATTGTCACCTCCCCCCCTTCTTCACCTTTTTTTAGAGGTCCTGTGATGGGGAGACTGTTGTGATTCCTTTGCCTCAGGCAGTAAAGGGCTGTCTCCCAGGAAAAGTGAGGTCAAAGATAAGGTTAGGTGCACATAAGGCTGCCAAAGGTAGGGCAGCTCCCAGCACATGAAGTGCCAGAATGTAATAAAGACAGCAACTTTCAGGTTGTCCTTTTTTCTCTTTTTTTGCCCAAATGACCAGGGACTGCCTTACAACCCAATTGGCTGTAAATGGCCCAAGTCAACACAAGTCAAAAGTAAAGCCTGGATACAACTCTGTCACTGCACCTCCAAAAAACAGAATCAACCCTCAGTTATAACAAACCATGTTTTGTTCCACAGTTCTGTAGTCTGATAGATGACCTTATCAGCATGATCCTAAGCAATCCCATATTTCTGCAATACAGTACTCAAGCCATTAGTGCTTGCATCCGCTCCAATGTCGTCAAACTAATAATACCTCTTTATGCTCTTGTTTTTGTCTTTGAGATGCAGGAAGTCTGAACAGATCTTTCTTCATTTCCTGCAGGAAAGAATTCACTCTTGCCTCAGAATTTATTCTAAAACCCCTTCACTAATTTCCTAGCCTAAAATTTCCATACATTTTTTTTCTTCTTCTATAGCTCTTTTCTGTCCTTTGCAGAGTTCTATAATTATGTCTTCTCTGGAGGTCTTTTCACAAACTGTTCTTGATCCAGATGAATATAAAATTCCATGCACAAATTCTCCTAGAAGGTAGGGAGGAAGGAGTCTCAGTTACAGTTTATATCCCCTGATAAAAGAAACACCATTTCTAGAAACAAATTTCAGATGACTCTCCAGAGATTGTATTTTCTCTTTTCCTTGGGAGAATAACAAGGCTACACTTGGCCTGTGGGTCCTATGTGTCCAGCCCATAGCCCATTAACATTTAAAACAGAAATGTGTTAGCAAAAAAACTGTGGGCAGGATTGCTGCCCCTTCTCTGCCCTCAGCACATGAAGTGGTAAATGAAAAATATCCCTCATAACACTATCAGTATTTCCAAAGTTTCCAAAATTCAGATGTCCTAACTCCGGTATAAATTAGAGCAGTGTAACTGCTGCTCTGAGAAGGTATCATGGTCCCCAAGGAAAACACCTCTGACAGACTGGTTGGGAAAAATTATTTCCTTTCACACTCATTTTTGTCACTGTCTGCAAAGGAGAAAATTAAAACAAATAATCCATCTCCAAACATTATTTCCAGGTTCACCCCAAGTCAGGATTTGGAGAAAATATTCTTCTCCTTAATGAAGCCCCTTATGAACTCTGGCAGTTGCATACTTAATGCTGCTTTCCATTCTAATAGTTAGTGGGCACTGGATTGTTTTTTCTTCATCTCTTTACTTTCTGTGTGATTGATTGAGAAACCTCCTGCTTGGATGGCATCAATTCACCTTAATCTCTGCTGCCTATTAAGAAATTTAATTCCAGAATCTCATTTTTTATTTTTGAGTCATGAATGTAATCAGTCCAACCCAGATCCTGGATACTTGTGAGAAACAACTCTCAAAGGCACCAGCCATTTTTCTTCACTTTTGACGAGTTAGCCGTGGTGGCAGTACATAAAGACTTCCATCCTCTTCTATTCTTAAGTACCTCACAAATGCACAGTGTTTCTAAGGACAGAGCAGAAAGGCTTTGTAGTCGTTAGAGTTTTGTTGTTCCTTTTTTTTTAACACACTAACCTTATTAGATCTTTGCTAGTGTTGCCATACATGACTAAACCTTTGTCAGCCTAGCTCCTACGAAGGATCTCCTGGGAATGGCTCTGGTTTTTATTCATCCCAGGACTGAGATAATTAGACAATCTATCAACTGTGAGGCTAGCTGGGTTGTGATGTTTTCTTGTTATCTTGACCTTAATGTTTTGGATGCTCTACGCTATGACAGATATGCCAACTATAACCATTCCCTCAAGGTTATGGGCAGTTTTGTGCTCCCAAGACAAGAACAGAAACGTTTACACTCTTCAAATTACCCAGTCCTCTACCATCTATCTGCAGTTCATCTACAGAACCCTGGTTTATACTGCTATTTGACCTGCTGTGTTAAGGAGCCACGCTGTAAGAGAAGAAATGTCTGTCTCAAAATCAGCCTCTCTAGATCCTTTGATTGATTTTACTCACTTCCCAGATTATCAAAATCAGTATTGAGACCTCGGTATTAAGAACTCAGACCTTGAGAAAAAATGCAGGATCTCTAATTGCTCAGTGATGGCTACTACTTATGGAACCCTCTCACACTTATGCTGCCTTTCTATCATTAAAAAACCCTTTTAACTCCTCAGTGTGTGAACATGAAAGACAATAAAATACATTTCAGAATGGAACCAGATTTCAGAAGACTCAGTATCTTAGCTCAGAGCAAAGAGTTAAGGAGACAGGAGCTCTTCTGCAGCAGTGCCTCTTCTGCAGCAATAGTAATTCTCAATACAGCTAGAAACCCTGGTTTTTGTGGGAAATTACTTTCCTTTCACAATGTAAGAGCTGAGATTGCTTATGAGGCACAAAGATTGGTGCCACACTGTAGCATTAATGATTTGCAGGCAGTAGGAGTGTGTGTATTTTTCTCTGTGCTAATAATAGTGAATGGGCAGGCTGTAAAAACTAATTAAGTTCTGCACAAAGGAAAACATCCCAGGATGTCCTGAAACTAATATGACCACATTGACAGCCGTGGGGATTAGGTTGAATGATGAGAAATAGCTGTTAGAAATAAGAAAATCCTTGGATGAAGGGGTGGGATGTAACCTCAACAAGTTTGCTGAAGATTTTAAACTGTGGGGAGTGACTGGTCCTAAATGCTGCCATTTAGTGGGACCAGGCATGCTGCCATTTAGTGGGACCTTGATTGGCTGGAAAGCTGGGCAGAGGAAAACCTGATGAGATTCAACAAGTGCAAGTGTAGCAACAACAAGTGATGAGGTTCAACAAGTGATGTAAGAACAGCAAGTGATGAGGTTCAACAAGTGCAAGTGTAGCAGGTGGGGAGGAATAACCCCAAGCACCAGCACAGGCTGGAGGCTGACCTTGTAGAACTGTTAGTGTGCCTTTGCGGCCAGGAGGGCATTGGGAAGGATGTCGCCACCAGGACAAGGGAGGTGATGCTTTCCCTCTGCTTGGCTCTAGTGAGGCACATCTGGAGTGCTGTGTCCAGTTCTGGGCTACTCAGTACACAAGACACAAGGAGGTCCTGGAGAGGGCCCAGCAGAGGGCAATGAAGATGATGAGGGGTCTGGAGCATCTCTTATCAGGGTAGACAGAGGGAGCTGGGCCTGGAGAAGACTGAGAGGGGATCTCATCAATGCATATAAATATCTCCAAGGCAGTTGCCAAGAGGGTGGTGCCAGGCAATTTTCAGTGGGGCCCAGCAACAGGACGAGGAGCAGTGGCCATAAACTAAAACACAAGAAGTTTCACTTCCCCATGTGGAAGAACTTATTTACACTGAGGGTGGCAGAGCAGTGAACAGGCTGCCCAGGGAGGTGATGGGGTCTCCCTCTCCGGAGATATTCAGGATCCGCCTGGACACGTTCCTGTGTCACCTGCTCAAGGTAACTCTGCCTTGGCAGGGGGATTGGATGAATTATCTGCAGAGGTCCCTTGCAACCCAATTCCTCTCTGATTCTCTGAAGTTCTGCATACCAATAGATCCCATGGAAATTAATATCAAATGCAAGTGCTCTGGTGTGTGGAGAATCAGAGCCCAAGTTCTCAAGTTTGGATTTTGTACCAGATCAACAACACAAGTTCAGTTAAAACAGAATATTTTCTCCTTCAAAATGGGAGAAGACTCAACTTAAAAAAAATAGAAAAAAAGTAGTTGAATTCGTGCCTGCTTCTCTCTATTGGTAGAATCTCATCAACAGCATGAGAAGGACATGTTTTATTGCTGATGGAAACCAGACATATAAAAATGTACCCAAATAAGAAAGTGAAGTAAAAGCTGATTTAAGCATGCTTAACATGCTATTCCATCATGTCGTCTCTATGAATTTTAGCCTCCCTAATATTTAAACTCATCAGCTTGAACATCCTCTTTATGGAGTTTGCTCAAGATAGTCTGGTTTTCCCCATGCCCTTAAATTTCTGGGAAACTCACAATGGCTTTGTGAATTACTGCAGTCATATAAGATATATTGTATATTTTATGAATTGCTTAGTATAGTCTGAGCATACTTAATATGGGTAATAAAAGTATATGCTGTCTTTTTTGTATAACTTATCAAATAATTAATAAATAAATAAATCATATAAAGGCAAATACAATTTTTCAAGCTATCATTAAATGCACTATATTTAAAACAAATGCTGGGAAAAAATATTAAAAGCTTAGCTCTAGAAATTGAAGAGGCACCATGAAAATCTCATTTCTCCCTGAAAATCTAGTGTCTGTTATAGTTACAAGCAACTCCTAAAATTACGATAGGTGAAAGAAGAATGTCCTCTATTTTCTGCAGTTTGTTACATTGTGCATTTGACAGCATATTGTGTGCAGTTATTTATTACGTCAATTTCTACTCTGCTGAGAATATTCTTATCAATGCCAAGAAAAGAATAAAAACAAAAAAGTGTATGTTTTTGAAAAAGAAATTTGTAAATAATTTCCAAGACTTGCTAGCCACTGCTAATCAAGAGAAACTGTTGGATCTCTATTGATTATTCTCTCACAGTCTGGTCTACGTTTTAATAAATGGCATTATTAAAATCTTATCATATCAGAAGCTATTTTTTCAATACTGTAACATCTCTTTAGTGTTACTTTGCTATTTGGCAAGCTGTGTGGTACAGAAGAATAGAACCAAGGGAAGATGCAGAAGGTAAATGCTGGCACATCTGCTGTGTTTTCCTTTAGCCATTGTCTCTGGTCTCTGGAAAGTCCTTTGCAGATGACAAAGGCAGGGACTGGGACAATGAAGAGCCACATTCTGTAGGAGATGATCAGGACCAGTGCCTTCTGCTCTCTTGAAGACTTTGGGATATCATTCATGGTCTTTGATATTCAAGGTGGTGTCCCACAGGGCATATGTCCTAGCCGCCCTCCCCATAAGGATGTGTCAGACACTGTCCTGGAGTACAGAAATGTACTGGAGTCCCCAAACTGAGGTACCTCCATCTGCAGCCAGGTTTCAATTCTTGGCACATGCTTGAAATGATAAAACCTTTAAAGGAGACCATGAGACCCACTGGTGGGTAGTACATTACCCACAATAGGACACTACGCTCCTTTCATTTTCCACAGAAAGGAAAACAAATTTATATTTCGTCCCCTGCTTTGTCTTCTTCGTTTTAAAATTTCCTATGTGTTTTGTCTTGCACCTTCCACGTGTTCTGAGACATCAATTCTTCCCACAGCTATGTTGTGACATGAAATGTGTGTTATCATCCCTAAGGAATTATCTTATATGGGACTCCCTCTAAATTTCAGCTGTATCTATGATATTGCAGGAGACAGTCACTGTTCTAATTCTGATTTAACAAAAAACCCCCACACCACTCAATAGTGAGCAAATAAACCTTATCTAGAGGACATTATTTCAGTGTGATACTGCAGCTGCAGGAACATATTTCCCAGCTTGCTATTGAAATTCTATAATCTGAATAGGAGAGGTACAAATGAGGTGGAAGGAAAAACAAATCTTTTCAATTGCACTTCATTTTTCACTTCAAATGTATAATGGTTGACTGTGATCCATGGCAGACAGATCATTATCCCAAAGTGTAATATTTCTGCAGCTCTCAAGTCAAAGTACTTACTGCGCAGAAGCTCATGTTGTGGCTCAACCCTAGCCAGCAATTCAGCCCCACACAGTTTTTTGCCTATTTCTTGTCCCCAAGAGGGATAAAGTGAACAAAACTGGAAGGGTAAAAGCAAGTAAACTCATAGGTTGACACAAGAAGAATTTATTAACTGAAATAAATAACCCCCCAGCATTGGTCCCTGGCCAATCACCTCCCTAGCTTCTTGCAGAGCATGATGCCTTATGGTGTTGGTGGTATTGAATATCCCTGGGGTCACTTGGGATCTGCTGTCTCAGCTCTGTCCCTACCCCATGTCCTTGTGCACCCTCAACCCCTTCTCTGGGACAGGTGTTAGTTAAAGGCTATTTCTTACAAATATTCTGAGAGTGTGAGGCTTTTTCTGTATTATCATGAACCCTAAGCATCAAGATCACTATGATTGATTAGTAGGATTGTTTTCTGAATTTCGATGATTCGGTTATGATATATGTTAAAATAACAGTATTTTTTTCCATACGTAGGAAATATATTCCATATAGATCCCAGGCCAAATTCTCATTAGAACAGCAGGAATGGAAACAAAGTTTAGATGGACCAGATGAACACCATATATATGGGCAAGATTTCTGAATTGACCATAAAGCAGTTGCTAAGGTTGACTGGCTGGATCATCCCAGTAGCCAAAGCTCAGCATTTACTGAGCTGAGGAACTGCCTGCAGGCTCAGTGCCTCAATGAAGAGGCAGAAGGGATGCCACCCAGAAAGGGAAGCTCTCACGAAGGCTGGAGCTGCCCAGGTTTCTCCAGCAGTGGGTCAGAAAAAAAGGACAGAACAGAGTTTGGGTAGGGAGAGGCAGATCACAAATTTTCTTTGCACTGCCTTGAACAAGTCACTGAGAGCAGCAAAGCCCTGAAAAAGACTTCCTGGGCATGAACGTTTCTATCATACCTGTGTAAAGCCACTCCCTTCCCTGGAGAGCCCTCTAACATAAATGCTTTGGCTGACACTTGGCAAGAATTCTCCCTCCTTTTTCATCAGCATTTCCTTTAATAAAGTTTCAGTTACCGGTGTATAAATCAAACACATGGGGAATATTAGTCCCATCCTTATAAAGAACAATTTACTGTAATCTGTTTTTCTTAAAGTTTAGTTCATGATGGTTTGTTGCCTGTTTCTGTGCAAATAATACAGTAAATCACGTAACTGAGTAGCAGTTTCTCAGCACTGTCTTTATATTTTACCTGTGCTGGAGCTTTTTTACTCACAATATCATTTTCAGCCCTGAGAAGTGAGTCTGCAGAATGAATACTTGACCCTGCATCCACAGCGAGTTCTGCTAGACCCCTCTCTGCACTTCTTCCTTCTGGAAAAGACAAGTGACTTTCCTTTGTAAGGACAGAAGCACCCACCACGACTTTCTAAACACTTATCAATTGTGGTGTAAAAATCTTCACAGGCTTATCCCGAAGCCATGACTCTCCCTTTGCAACACAAAGCCATGGTTCTTTTCACTCACATTGGCACGATTCTCCTGTATGCAACGCTGACAAGCTTTGGAAGTGAGAATAAACCACCTGAAGGACGCCAGCAGCATGCTTAGTGCCCTCAGCTTGGTGTCCCTCCAGGGGCTTCACAAAATAAATGAGATCTATGGAGTCCTGAGTCCAGGAGACATTTGCTTGCTTAGGCTTGTACAGCTAATGCAGTGAGGAAGGGGAAGGACTACAGTGGAATAATTTGGTTTTGGTGAGAAAGAAAGAGATCCATTACTCTTTTATTCATTAATAAACAGACAAATAACTTTAAAATATAGCTGACCAATATTTTAAGGAGCTTTAGCAGGGGTTTTTCCTTTTTTCCTGCAAAACTGGTGACATAAACAGCACTATGAGAATGATATCCTTCTAGAAATATGTATTTGACTGATTTATTGGCTCAAAACAACACATAATTTACAGTTTACTGAATTACCCAGAATCTTCAGCAACCAAACTATATTACTGCAGAGGAAAACATAATGTTTCCGTCCTTTCTTTTTATTTAAAACTCTATTCCTTCTGGAAAGTGCATACTGTATTTCACAGTAACCTCAACTGTATTCACCCCTGCACCAAATGCTTGTTTTCCATTTTATCATATAACTCACTCCATAGTATGTTTTAGCTTTCTTGTATGAAGTTATTTCAGGACGTCATGAAAAGCCTATGCATGCAAAATCTACATGATTGTGGTTTTGCATTGTGGATGTTATAAACTTTTTACGTGACTGCTCAGGTCTAAGGACAAAAACAATGGTAGAGGGAAGGAACTGTATAAAATATGTTATCTGAAATTACACTATGTGTCTATCTCACAGTTTCTGTTTGGTTCATAACACACCACCCCACTAGAAATTACTGGAAAAATATTTTCAATATAGCTACTTCCTAGATACCAACCTTTGGTTTAAATTACATTAACCAATACCTTCATATCTGCATCCTCCCTCTCCCTTATTTCCAGTACTATATCACATTGAGCAGTGGGAAGGAGAAAAATAGCAGAAGAAAAACATTTGGAAGACTAAACTAGGACAAGACACCCAAATAAAGACACCTTAGTGTCCTCAAATGTCTATCACTACAACCTCTTAGCTGGCAGCAAAGAAATAAAACATTTAAGAGTAGGTGGGGGATGCAGTAAGCAGGACCAAAACCTGTGTGAAAATTGAGACAAATAATTTGATGGTGTATTTCTAAAAGGTTTGCTAAAGAGAAGGAACTGTCAACACCAGCCAGAAGACAACTAATAAGCAAACCAACAGAAAGGAAATGAGGGGTTGGTAACAGTGTGATCCCATTGACACTGAAATTCTTCAGAGCTTCTGTTGGAAAGCAGGATGTTCCCTGCCTGGCTGTTACCACACTATAAATAAATTTCAAGTCAATAAGGTTTAGAAATCAGAACCTAGAAAGAACTGTCTATCATCTTTTCTGCAGATAAAATATCATGTCTGATCTTCTTTGTAGATACTAACAACCTCAGTCAGTATCCAAGTTTTGCGGTTTCCTTGCTAACATATTCCCCTTTAACAGCCAGGGCGGCTGAAACTGCTCTAAGTAACATTGTCAGCCAACCAAATCAGTGTCACAAATCATTCTGCTTACTGATCTTCCACTGCCAACAGTAATTTAACATCTATGATGTGTCAGTGCTCCACAACCTAGCAGCATTGTGAGGAGCAACTGGCCCATCAAAGTGACGTGACTGTCCCACTCTGCTCTGCACTGGGGCAGCCTCACCTCAAGCCCTGTGTGCAATGGTGGGTGCCACGGTATAAGAAAGATATAAAAGTATTAGAGAGCATCCAAAGGAAGGGCATCAAGGTGGTGAAGGGTCTACAGGGGAAGCCCTAAAAGAAGCAGCTGAGCTCACTTGGCTTGTTTAGCCAGTAAAAGAGAAGACTACACATCATTCTACAGCTTTCTCATGAGGAAAAAAAGAGGAGCAGGCACTGATCTTTTCTCTGTGGCAGGATTCAAGGGAATGGTCTGAAACTGTGTCAGGGGAGGTTTAGGTTGAATTTAGGAAAATTAGGAATTAGGAATTAGGAAAAGTTTCTTCACCCAGAGGGAGGTTGGGCACTGGAACAGGCTCCCCAGGGCAGTGGTCACAGCACCAGCCTGAAAGAGTTCAAGGAGCATTTGGACAATGCCCTCAAGCATGGGTCTGATTTTCGGGGTGCTCCTCGGAAAAGTCAGGAGTTGGACTCAATGATCCTTGTGCGACCATTCCAACTCAGTATACCCTATGATTCAGGGATTCTATCGCACTAAAAGAGCAAAACACATTCTGAATGTGTCACTCAAATGCAAAATTCAACCCTGACTTCTTTTCAAGAAGCCTTAATCAAGATAGGTGTAGATGTTAAATTAACTACTTTCTACTGTCTTCAGCACTGAGCCCCTTGTGAACATACGTGCAATTCTTCTTGACAACCTCAGATCTAGGGTTTTTTGCTATGTGCTCGACCTAATTTGCAACTAATTTTTGTCACAAGATCCTTTTCAGGATCATTGGATCCAGATTCATTCACCGAGGGGCATATTCAACTCACAATCGAGAAAAAGTGACTTTCATCACACCAGACCAGGAACACACCACCTTCCCAGAAGAAGGCAGTGCCATAAGTGACAATAACCAAGCTGCTGATCACCAATCTGACCACCTGCCCAGTTGGTTTGACTTTTTACATGCCACAATCTGCTCCTGGATTCATCCAGACAGCATGCTGTCAGCCTTCATGGGCTGCAGCATGTTAACCCATGATACAGCTCTGATACACAAGCGCATCAACTGCTGATTGGCTTGGCAAGTCTTGCTGAGAAACAGTGAAGGTATTTAGATAACAAATATCAAACTGAATCCAGTGAGATTTGGAGGCCTGAATAATTGCATGGAGTTAGACTTTAGTGCTTTGTCTTGTTTATGTGTCTTATTAGGCTTTCTTTCTGCTCTTGACCTGCCCATCTACTCTTCATTTTAGTTCCCTCTTAACACTTGCTTGTAGTCCTTCAGATTTATACCTGTCCAGCTTGAGCCTGGCAAAGTTTCCCCTTGCTAGATGAAACATCTGGCAAACAACATGTAAGAAATGTCTTCAGTTCTCTAATAATTTTTGGTTTTCATTCTAAGACAAGCCCAAATTCATCAGGATCTCTCTGGCAGTTATGTGTTTAGACTGAATGCAATGTGCTGGCTGTGGTTATACTACAGTGACAGAAAGAAGAAATATAACTACACTGCTCTGAAACATGCCACCTCTGAACATCAAACTCTGAATAGCTCTGGCCTTTTTTTCCTGGCTTATTACATTGTGAAATTACCTGCAAACACCTTCTAGCATGATCAGTTTCTTCTGCCTCATCTTGCCAGTTATCCAGGCTGTTTTAAACTATTTTTCCTGCAATATAGTCTGGCAAGTTTTCAAATTGTGGTTAGTAATCTGACTTTTTGATCCTGCAGATGTGTAAAGAATCTCAGTATAAATATACTGTCATAAACCTATTGGCTTAAGAGGTGGTATGGTAGTTCAAGTTGGCTGAGAGTCTATTCTAAAATATAGCAGTGCGTACTCCTGATGTCAATCAAGAAAAAGATTTTCATGGGAATAAATAATTTTTCATGTGCTTTTCTGAAAAGAAAACTTCACTCCAGCAGCAGAAGTTCCAAGCAACAAAGAATTTGCAGTGAGATTTCTCCTTAGTCATCATTTCTTTCTCTGAGATAGAAACAAAGTGTGTCTGTTTATGTATTTATGTATATGTTTCTCTTTATATATATTTTATAGTAGTCATGCCATTCTGCAAGAAATGGAATTCACAGATCTGAGTCATGACAGAATTCCACCCTGTATTTTACAAGCACACATTGCTTATCAGTACGCGTCCATGAACAAGCCACTAGGTGTGAGTAATTATGTCTAATCTTTGATATTAATATAATCATATTCCCACAAAAACAAAACATGTATAGAACTAATTGTGCTATGATTTAACCCATACTCAGCTCATGTGTTCTCCCATCTGCCTGCATTTCTCCTACAGTGTACTATTTTTATAAATTTACATTCCTGGCTACAGGAACAAATATTCCACAAGTATGGAACCACACAGACCACTTCGATTTTTCCTGTTCAGAACAGAGTTTATGAAAAAGACTTACATGTGATTGCATTTATCTTTCCTACAGTCAGCCTTGGCCAGCTCCAGTTTTTCCCATGCCTGAGGATTTGCCAATGAATAAGGAATCCCTTCTTTCAGGGCGCTTGCAAAAATAATATATGTAATCAGAACAACACGTGCATTTGGGGAAACTGAAAGAAGGGCATGCCCAAGATGATAAAAACTACTAGTAGAACGGTAGGAAAAAATTTTCTCTTTTTCTTGAAAGATGCTTGGTTTCTCAAGAACTCCATACTGCTAGAGAAACATCCTTAAGTGCTTAGATCTAGGTGTGGGTTACACTTCAACAGAGAGCTCAGCTTTTACTGGAAAACCAGCATGACTTACAAAACACCACCCTAGACTCCTTTGTAGCCATTTGGCATTTTCTTCAGCATCTGCCTTGAGCTAGAGCAAAAAACTCACTTTTCTGCATCCCAGTTTTCCTTCTGTAAAAACTGGGGCAATGGTCCACAAACTATCCACAAGAAGCACAGTTTTGATGCTGTAGTTCCCAATGCCCTGTTTCACATTGAGCTGACAGTACTGTGGGATTCTAAGATGCTGTAAATGTAGCCTTAAAGCTCTGTCAAACTACCTTAATGAGTAACAGACCAGCCAAGATTCTCTTCCTACAGGGCATTAAATGTTCCCAGGAGTAGGGCAGGAAAGGAGTGGAGTTGTATAGTCATTGAAGTCTAATTGCTATAAAAAGTACTCTTTCTTTAAAGTTGGCACATTAAAACCAGCCCTTCTCTTCCTTTCTTATTTAATGTCAGCAGTGAGACTGCATACTTTCACCCTAAGTGGAATAGCTTTAGCCCAAGCAAAAGTAAAAATCAATTAATGACAACTAATTAGCATTCTGTACAGTCCATAGCACAGAACTCATGCCTCTTGTAATATATGTTACAACAGCTTAAGAAGAAATATAGGACATAAGATCAGCATCTGGGAAATGTCAGTGAGTAATTTTAAGAAACTCTGAAATTTATACAGTGATAACTCATGTAAGGACATAGCTAGATATCTTTTATTGTTATGATTCACTTTACTGACTCTTAGAAGTACCTTAATCCTGTAAACAGACCAGCTGAGTTCGATGAGATGTTAATTAGTTTGTATAAATGTGCTACAATCCAAGCCCTACTCTGATGTCACTGGGGTCCACTTTAGTGTATATTATTTTGTTCTTTTCAGAAGCCTTATCCATTATGAAATTGATTCCTTTTCCACAGTGTCTGGCATATTGCATTTTGGAAAAAGTAATGTACAAATACTGTTTAAAGAATCCTAGTTCAAGAAGCTAAATTCTGAACAATTTTTAACTTAAAAGAACAATCCATAAACTCAAATTTTCAAAGTAGTCAGAGTAACGATTAATGAAACATTAAAAATACTCAAAACATCTTTCATTTTAAAGCTATGACCATTTGATTCTAAGACAAACATCCTACAATCAATGCAACCTTCATGAATATATTAAACAACTGTTCCAGTCCAATTTAATAAGCTCCCCAAACATTTTATTCCGTAAATTGAAGGAATTTCAGCAATAACCCTGCAAGCATTCATCACGTTTATTAGATATTAATTCAAAGTTTAGAGAGTATGTTTTAAATATGTGGACAATTCATGTTTTTATAAACACAAACTACTGGAAATATAGCATAACCTTCATTCTTCATTGCTCAGAGACTGAACAGGGCTCTGAGCAAGCTGATCTAATGGGAGATGAACCTGCTCATGACAGAAGGGTTGGATTAGGTGATCTTTAAGGTGCCTTCCAACCCAAATCCTTCTATGATTCTATGATTTCAAAGCCAGCTAATACGCCATGCTGCATACAGCCCTCTGCTTATTAAAATTATCTTAACTTTCTTCTGCAGCGTAAGTCTGGTGCAGAAGATCCCTGCAGGACAGTCCCACGCCCTGGAGTGCAGGAAGAAGGTAGTTGCTGGAATCAGCCTGACCACACTTCTCTACCACAGAGCCACATTCATTTTTCAAGGCAGAGGCAGAAGAAGGTCGTCATCATCATCATCATCTCCCCACTGTGCTCTGCTCCTCACAGTCATCTCCCTTTGGTTCTGTCATGTGACTGCGACCTTTTAGCTTTCACACCTGGCTACTTGTCTGCATGTCGTGGGCCAAGAAAGTGCTATTGTCTCTTCTAGGTGAATGAATGAGATGCCATATTGCAATTGCATACAGGTGTATTTCTGGAGTTTTATTCCATTTGTAAATTGCCTCAGACCATATAAGCAAAATTTGAGACTACTGGGGAAGGGATAACTGATACCTTCCACAGTCATGTTGACTGATATTGGCCACTCTCTGTCTTGTCCTGCAGCTGATTTCTGTCCTAAAACCTAATCTAAGATAATCAATAAGAATTCTCTATTATTCCATTTCCAGCAGAGACTCTATTTTTCCTTCTACCCTCAGTCTGGCAGCAGACTGCATCCTAGTAAGATTAAGAATCTGGAAAAGCTCTCAGTTATCTGTGGATCTTTATAAACCTGAGAGAAAAGGTGATGTGGGCAAGAAATTTTGTCTCTGAGATCTTGCCATGCTCACTATTATCATAAACTGTTCAATGTATCCTGACAATCAACTTAATATGGTTTATCTGATGCTTCTTCCATGTTTAGTAATAATATAAAGAATGTGACTGCTATAGCAGAAAGTTAATGCTATAGCTCTCTACCTATTTTTCTTCCTCTACGTTATTTTGCTTTAAGGTTGAGAGTATCACAGTGAATAATGATGGATCTGTTTTTCCCGTAAAAGATTCATGTCTGATTACACTGAAGTATCAGACTTTTCCAGACCAAATTTTCCGATGCCAAAATATCAAATAAAAACTCTTATGTTAGATGAAAACATAGTTCCAATAAACCTGAAAACTTCTGCCACCGTACAGATCAGTGATGGCACTTTGTTTAAAGCATGGTAATATTTTTTAGAAGAAATAATTGTTTAGCAGTCTTAACAGAACACAAACTAATTACCTTAGAAGTTTTTTTTTTTTAATCTTAGCCTGTTGCTTTTAAAAATATGTATCTTTTATACATTATATGACTTTTATATATAAGGTTGCAAATTGCCTGTGAAATAATCCTATTGTGTACAGATTTATGTAACTCATTTTTATTTTATATATATATATTAAACATTTCCTTAACTTTTGTATGTTGTTATTTTGCTTTGTAGTAATAAAAGCACAAATCTTGAATTACTTTTAGTGAATTCCTATCATAGAGAAGTTCAGGAGCCCAAGGTTTGTGTTGATCAGGCTCTTCCTTCTACATGTATTTCTGTGTTGGATTTTTAAAATATTTTTTTCATGGCTGGATTTTTACTAAATTCAGGTGCTACTCCAGTAATTTAGCCACAGAGCTAAAGCTTTCCTTCCTTTTTAAAACCAGACTTGGGGACATGTGTCAGATGATCTGACCCTTCAACTTTTGGAGCAGTATTTTTTCTGACATCACTTACATTTAGCATGCTGTAGAAAGAGATACATGGTGAAAGCTCCAAAAGTGCGTGGCAGTGAGATTCAAAATAAGGAGAGCAGAGACATTTGTGACTCTACAGTGGAGGGGCATGACATGTTACCTGTACCACCAAAGCAATCCACCTGCAAGGGAAGGACTGAGAGCCACAGATCCACTTCTCATGTTTCCTGTCCCATTCTATTTTCCTTTGACTTGGAGATTCTGTGATTCTGCTGAGGACCCATCTCAGAATGCAAGTTTTTAATCCAGGCTTGTGCTTATCCAACAGCTGAGAAGGAACCCCAAACTTTTCCTCACTCTCACAAAGCAAGTCAGTGAGATCTTAGCCCTAAAGAGAAGTCTTCTCCAGCAGAGTACTGCAGACCAAACACAGAACAGCTTTAAAGAAACTATCTTAGGCACCTGCAGCAGACTATTTCTACACAAAGTGCCTCCCAGTGTGAATTAACCTATGCTTTGGACTGCTGCCAGCCCCAGCATCTCTAATTTACAGCAAATCTGAGTGTTTCTCTACTTCATAGTAATTTCTTTTATAGCTGTGAGATGAAAATCCTTTAAGCAATATGTATACCAAGGATCAAGAACTTTCACACCTTAAATGATGCTGAACACACTAAGTCATCTCTCACTGAAGAGAATTTATGTCTGTACAACAGAGGCCATCATTCTTACCTGTGTCAGTGCACACATGAAAACCAGCAAAGATCGAGAAAACAATATTTTTACTATCTTATTTTGATACATTCAAAACCCAATGTTTTAAATTGCTGTTGGATTACAAAAGCTCCATATCCATATCAATATCCATCATTATTATGATCTTATTGAGAACCACCATGACTGACTGCAACCTCCACTTTACACAGTGAAAACAACTCTCATCAGTACTGAAGTTTCCTTTTTCTCACACTCCTATTCCTAGTAAGAGCTCTCTGCACCATCATTTTGCAAGTCCTTGTACAGTTCCTCAGGCAGTAATCCTGGAGGGAGGTGGGGGAGCAAGGGGATGAAAACATGGCACACAGAAGTGAAAATTCATCAGATTCTTTTTCTTTTGCAATCACAGGCAGCCATGGTGTGCAAATGCCTCACATGACAGGGGCTTTCTGTTCACCCAATATATCTTGGTTAGTGGAAGGCCAAAGCCTTTAGATGACCTTTGGCAGCCAAAGTGCATCACCTTGTGTTCTTTACATGTACAGGGTGAGTGCAGGGTATGAAGAAGTGTGTAGCTAAAAAAATTTATTTGCTTGCTTGAGTTAGACACAACTGATGACAATGTTCAGCACAAAGACACAACAACAATTGGATTTACAGCTCAAATTTGAGTTAAAGGAAGTCAGACCATCTCTTCCTCGACAAATAACTCTAAGTAATTTTGAGAAGATAATTATTTACAGTGTGGTGAGCCCTACATATTCTGGGAGTGGTGTTGGTCAAAAATGTCTCATATCTCAGGTTCTAAACCAGGTTTGGCACATTAAGTGTCTCTTCAAAGTTTATGTGCAGATCATGGCAAGGTTCCTCATTGCTGTCCTTCCAGCTCAATATATTTCTGCCACACAGCTGGAACACTTAAGAGGTTAATACCAAGCAGGCGGGGGTGAACTCTGGTATTTACATTTCAGTTTTATTATTCCTACCTAGAATAACTCCTGATGAACTGCAACTCCTTCTGGCACAATTCTGTTGAAAATATGTAGGCGTAAATTACAGTTTTCAGTCTTGCCTGATCCTGAGAGCACTCTGATGCCTCCAAGGTTGACATCACATTTATGCTTCTCTCATCCAAAGTCCTGGCTGAACTGCCTGATGTTTATGCACCTTATCTGCCCATGTGATAGATGAGTCTAGTCTATCCAACTCCAGGAAAGATCTTGGACCATCCTTTCTGCCTGATGTCAGTGTTATGTCATGGAGTAGGTGAAAAACTGAATGTAAATAACCACTGACCATCTCCATGATACCTATAGCCTTCCATTTTTTTCCCAGTAGACTAGATTACTGACTTGCCCTTGACCAGCTTCAAAGGCTGTCTGGTAGATAGGCTGCATTTGAATGGCCAGCCTGGGTGTTGTTCCTATCCAACAGATCAGATGTCACCAAGAAGTTCCTGCTCAGGAGAGACTGGTGAATTATCACAAGCTCAGGGAGCCACACAATGCACTTCACTCTACCTCCAACAAGCTCCTCCAACAAACACTGACCAATGGAGTGAATTCCCTAACTATTTCACAGTTCAATGACTGGGAGCAGCCATCTGCTGCAGGGAGTTCCTGAGTTCTAAAGTTGGGCAAAAGTAAAACATTGGATGTTTGCCCAAACCCTCATAATGCCTTGGGCAATATCTGTTCAGCTGATGCATGCTTGGCTTACTTGCCTGAGCCTTTTCCATTAATCCCTTTCATAGTTTGGAGAATCTCTGCTATATCAGCACAAAAACTTATCTCAGTCACTAAAAACATGCCAGTTCCTCAGGCAAATGCCTTTGAGACCGAATTTGTCTGCTACCTATTGCACCCCCATGGGCACTTAGGTCTTTTCTTAGGTGTGATGTTCAGTGTTGTTTATAGTGCTCTAGGTGCAGTCTAACTACTTTATCTACAATAATACTATCTTTTCTGATTTATATTGTACTCCTGGCAATTCTGGTTGCCTTCTCCAATACAGAAGCACAGTGGGTTGAAGGCCATGGGGAGTATCTCCATAATAACTCCCCAGATTTATTACAAACTCCTAGTAACATGCTGCAGTGACATTCTGTTTGTTACCTCATTGGATTCTTTGCTATTTTACATTGTCTCTTAGCAAAAGGCATTTAAATGATTTAAGTCCTCTGTGTCGAGCTTCATTGTTCTTTGTTATTTGCTGTATTTCCTGCATTAGTATCATATCCACACCTGAAAATTCAATTCTCAATAGTATTAGGTAAACCATTAAAAATAACAGAAAGCTGAGGAGGATACATTGATTCTGGTGATCCTTTATGCTTTCCATTTGCAGTAAATCTGTCCCATCCTTTCCTACAGAGGACTTTTATTTTGTTGAGCAAATGTTCTTTCTTCTTCCAAGGCTTAGGCATTACAAGAATTTCCACTGTTCTTGCCTGTAGCAATATTTTTTCTCCATGGCAGAAATTTTTATTCTACAGAAAAACAGAGGCAGTAGTTTAAGCAGTGTTCATCAAAATATGTATTTGGAGCATGCAATAGCCACTCAGTGATACTGACACAGTGGGGGTTTTAATCCATCTATTTTTAAGAGATTTACTATAGTGGCAGAATACTTTGCACAACACTATGATTTATTTTAAATAATATATCCCCATATGTTGCTCCAGAATATTAGCCAGAGCTAAAAAAGATCTCAAACTTAAAAGCCAAATGTAATAAAAATTTTACAAGCAAGTTAGTGTAGCAGGCGTGTGTTTGAAGACAGAGTGATTCTCATGCAGGATGATTTTCTCAACTAATGTCATTTCAACTAATGCTCAACTTGCCATTACCAGTACACTAGAAAACTTAGGAGGGTTAAGCTGAAAGGAAGATACAAGATGTCACAACAAAAGACCAATTTTTTTTAAAACTAGAATGCTTTTAAAATGTGTCTTAACAGAAATATGAGCCAATAAATTGTCCCTCAAGATATTAATTTTTTAAATGCTACTGAAACTCTGAATCTGATCTCCCCTGGTACAACAGTTAAAAAAGCAGTTGTTAACATATGCTTTTCTGTAGTCTGTTCTTTCCTGCCTTTATGTATTTGTGGGAGTCAGACTCTAATTCGGTATATTAGGGACCAAATGAACAGGATCCCATTAGTGGATGTGGCTGTCCACACTCCCTATGTGCAGTACCCCAGTAACAAGCCAGGTTTCTCTCCAGGTCATGCTACTGATTTGCTACCAATGTCAAAGACATTTGCCTTGATGTTCAGAACAACTAAAAATCAAGCCAAATTACATTGAAGCTGAAATTAATATCTTAGAATCACTACAATATTTGCACAGTGCAGAAAATGATTCTGATTTGTGTACCCAACAGGAATCATGCAAGTGCTAGTCTGATCAGACCCATGATAAGCTTTCAGGGAGAAAGAAACAAACCTGGTGTGCCTTGCTTTAGTAATGGTCACAGAACACGAACCCTCATGAGAGGTGTTTTCACAAATGTAACTTCTAGCAGAAAAAGGCCAATGCTCTCTTCCTGTTCCACAACCAAAAAGGAAATTGATTAAATCTAAATGAAAATTTTATTCCAAGTAGTTTTTTTTAAGTGAGAAAACAGGTAACAAGCTTTCACACAACATTAATGCAGTATCATCCTTAAAAATATCTGTGACAAGCAGAGACTAAATTACCAGGCCACATTTTCAACATGGCAGGGATTGAATCTTGACTTCCTGAGGACGACACCGAAGCCCTAACCACAAGCCAAATTTCTTCTGTTCTTCAAGTATTTATTCCCTCTAGATATGTAGCTGGATCATTTTATTGTTCAAGTAAGAGCATAAAATTGTTACCTTGCCCACAAGACCCTTCTATTACAATGTCATTCCCGTGAATACAACATAGAATGAATAGAAAGATTTATCTTCAAATTTCACAAAAAAAATGTTCTTGTTTCATATATTAAATATTCACAACTGCACAGAAAAATATTTTTAATCTGGAATCAAATTCTATTGACACTCATGGAATTAAATACTTTGCAGTTTTTTATTTAGGTACAAAGTATTTTTTTATTTGAATGTGCAACAAGGCCTTGATTCTGACTCAGGTTCAAACAGTAGCATTTTAATTTACATTGGAGGATGGAAAAAATTAACATAATTTTAAGTGGAAGTCAAACACTGAGAAAAATACGAGATTGAAAATGAGAAAACATGGCACATCAGCCCAAGACAAGCAGCATGTAAAGAAAAGCTGTTAGATTGTGATAGTCTGTAATTAGCCTGGAAAGTGGACAACTGTTTTTCTTCTCAAACAGACAAAAAAAATAAAAAAAATCCCACACCTTAACAGGAGTCTGAAGTTTTATTGTCTAGTGTGTTCAGAGAGAAAAAGTGGAAAATTTATCAGAAGATAGCACCTATCTTTTATTTTAAGGGTTGCCACATTTAATTAACCTCAACATGTCTAACACAGACTCCCCCCCAGTGTGAGAGCAGCTGTTTTGGAGTGGTCACCTTGGACATTGCTAGATTTCTGGAAGTGTCTTTAGGAGCAGAGGTCCCTGTGACTTTGAATGAAGGCATGAACTGACTTTTGTGTATTTCTCCTACAAACTTGTAGGATTGCAAATTATCACAGGGAAAATATCTAGTACTTTTCCTTTCCTTGCTTTTAAACAGCCTGTCTTTACAGACAGTTGTGTCATTTGCTCTGAATTCACTTCTGAATAGAGATCAAGTCTGAGACCAAGGTTTCACTTTCAATAGCTAAAGATTCAAAATTAATCAAGAATCTAAGTCAGGATTTCCTCTAATGTGGTCAAGGTACTGTTATGTGTTTTGTTTTAAATGCTGCAATGTATCACTATGTAATTCAGGGTCCAGTTTCATTTAGTACCAACCCTATACCCTCCCATCTGTCTCCAGAACTGTCCCACAAACTAATCAGTAAGCAAATACAGAGTAAAGCATCTCAGATAATGTTTAGGCCTGGTAAAGTGGGATCAGTTTATCCCGATCACCCTACTATCTCTGCTATTATAGGCTTTGCTGGTTGGGAAATGATCCTGGAAAAAACAGACCAACCTGCTGTTTCATGTCTGCTATTCCTTTTTCCCTTTTGTGGAACTTGCTCATTCACTCTATTCTGGAAAATGAATGTTATTAAGAATGAAAAGGAGACAGGTAGTACTATTAATGACCAGGCAAATACTATATACAATGTCTGGAGAAAAACCAACACAGAGAGTTGTCATTTACAAACACTAGGGAAATGATTCAGCACAGGAATAAAATTGGTGAAAATGTACATCCTGCCAAAGTGACAGGAAAAGTATGTTACAGCATGATATTAATTTACAGAAATGTAGGAGTGAAAATACTGTTTTCTTCTTTTTCTCTTATAAAATCATCTTTCTTTTCATATTTATTCACACTCCTGCAGAGACACCTATATTCTTAGGGGCTTATTTTGAACGATTTAGATAACACCTATTTAGCCAACGAGAGTTTTGCCTCTCAGTACCAATTTGACCCAAAGCTGAGATTTTAAGCCAAAAGTGACAGAATCCACTAGGAGGTCTCTGTTGGGATTAATACAAAACTGCATCTCATGACCTGACTGGACCATGGGAAGCAGCCAGCAAACTGCCTTCACTTTCCTGAGAGGTAGGTCTGCCACCTCTGATGACCAACACACATAGAAAATGAGAGACTCTAAGGCAGCAGAGGCCAAGGGAGGCTGAGAAGAGATCACAGCCTGCATCTCTGAGGAGAGCTGGACAGAAAGTTCAACTTCACTTTTGCAATAACAAATCAAAACAAAACGGATTGTCTTTTTTTCTTTCTTTTCCTTCTCTAATCTTTTCAGAAGACAAGAATACCATTATTTCCTTTCAAAGCACTGAGAAATATCTTTCCGTAAAATGCAGAGTGGTTTGACTTTAGCAGAGCAATGGTGCTAGAAGGACCCAGTGCCGCTGGTTACAGTTGCGCTGTTTCTAACCACTGATTCTGCTTGAGGGGCCCAATGTGAACAGACTCACTCAACAGATTGTACCAACACCTTCTTGCTAAATAAATTGTAACAACATCCCTGAAGGCATTTAAAAGACATGTAGATGTGGTGCTTGAGGTCTGGTTTAGTGGTGGGCTTGGTGGTGTTAGATCAGCAGTAGGACTCAATTATAAAGATCCTTTCCAACTTGAACAATTTTATGTTTCTTCTCAGTCATTCCCAGTGACAAGAATAACAAATGTTCATAAAATGAAATACAACAAATTTCCATTTAAACATAAGAAAAAAACCTTTTCATGGTAAGGAGGTCAGCCACAGCAATAAATTCCCCAGAGGAGCTGCATTGTCTCCGTTCTTGGAGATATTCAAAACCTGATTAGATAAGGCCCTGAGCAACCTGCATTAGGTGACCCTGCTTTGAGCAAGAGATTGGCCTAGATGATTCCTGGAGGTGCCTTCCCAACTCACTCTGTGATTCTGTGAAAATTGAAAGTAGCCATGGAATCAGGGACCATAACCTGGACTTTGGTGGGGGATGATTAAAGTTAGACAATTTCCAAAGCAGGGAATTCATCAGCTGGATTGTTAACCAGTTCTGGGAACTAAGTGAGTTGGATCACTGTACAAGAATAAAGGTAGGTTCTACCATTATGTGCTGAGTAGAGCTGAGAAAATGCTTCAGAAACATTTCCCCACTGACTGTACAAGTAGCCACAGTCTCACAATGCTCATGAAACCTTCAGCAGGCTGTGAGCACCCTTCCACACACCCTGCATAAAATACAGACAAAATATGGCTTTGCTATGCTTCCATAATACATACTTAACAGCTGTCAGTGTTATTTTGCCTAAATTATGTGAAGATTTCAGCCCCTGGCTCTTTATTCAAATTTTATTCTACAGGGCAAGAATAGCCATCCATGTCTATCTTACTGATACAGCAGCTATGATAGCAGGTGCAATCTTTGGCATAAAAGCAGCAGGGGTAAAGAGAAGAAAGATTATTATTATGACACACAGAATTAATGAGACCTTTTCTGGAAACCTTTGCTAAGCCTTATACTTTGTAAAGAGAGGCAGAAAACTTGAAAGATTAAAAGAAAAAAAAAGAAGATGGAACTGAGTGACACAAAAAAAAATTTAAAAGCCACGTTGAAGTATAAAAAATGTACTTAATTTATTTAATTTCTCAAAATACAGATTACACCATCACTTTATTGCAGCCTTCACATAATACACAGGCAAATGCTTCAAATAGCAGAGGAATACTGTTAGTAGATAAAGGTATATAATAATCTGTTTTCTGAAATTTGAAACAAGACAAATTGGGGGTAAGAAATAAAGTGTCAATCTTCAAATGACAGTTGTGCCCAGTGAAACAATTTAATGACTGACACAATGGATTTTTCATCACATGAATTTAGCACATCAGTACTTGATGACAAGAGCATTACCAAATACATCCAACAAAGGGGTTTGCTGAAAGAAGGATGTGAGTTGGCAGACCTCATAGATACCTATTTTAAATACCTGATTGATACATCTGATTCTCAGTTGGAGATGCTTTTTTTTTGAGTGGTGGTAATTATCAATTAATGGGCTATTAGTAAGACTCTAATAATTGGTTTATACACAAGATGTTTCACAAAAGCAGTAGTTGTTCTGCAAACAAATAAATCTCTTTCTATGTTTATGCGTATAGTAATGAAGAGTATTTATTTTCCCAATCCATTTTTTGTTGGTTTTCCTCCTCCTCCGGGTATCATTGTGACTAAGGAAAAGAGATAAAGTTAATACTGAAATCTAAAATGTCCCAAAATGCCAATCACTAAGCCCGAATATTAATAAGACAAACAGAAGATGACCTTGTATCCTATAATAATACATTCAAGCTAATAAAGAGTGAGAGAGTAATGCATGTATGCCAGCTGGCTGTGAGCTGTCAAATACAGTTGTAATATGTGGGATGAAGGCTACCCAAAGAGCAAGGTGTGTGCAAGTGGACTGTACTCTTTAAGACACTATAACAAATCACAACAAATCTTGTTTCTGTCCCTGCTTCCAGAAGACAGTACCTGCTTGATAATCTGCCATCTTTGAAAGGTTAGGGAGGTGAGGGACTGTGCCTGAAAACTGAGGAAAGGAAAATATTCCAACCACTTTCAATAAAAGGCTAAGATAACTATCTAGGGAATTAAGTTTTAGACAGTGTCACTTCAGACCCTGGGAAAATCATGGAGTAAGGGCCCTTGGAGCATGTTTCTGCACACATGAAATAGAATCATGTGGTTGGGAATATTCAGCATGTGTTTACAAAGGCTAAATCAATGCTGACCAATTTAATTGCTTTCTAAAATAAAATGACTAGATTTCTAAATGAAGGAATAGTAGTAGTTAATCTTATTTTCAGAAAGACTTTCAATGTATTTCCTGAAATATCCAGGTTCTTGTATCTTGCTTCCAGGTTGAGATGTCATGATTTGGATAGGTGGAACAAACAGGGGTATAGTCCAGTTACACCATCAAACTCAGGGGTCAGTCCTGCAACATGATTAGCAATCTTCATCAGTGACCTGGAGCAGGAGACAGAGTGTACTCTTGTCAAATTTGGAGTTGACACTAAACTGGATGACAGTGGACTTAAGTAGAAACAGAAGAATTTGAGACTGGACATGAGAAACATTTTCTTCATGGGGACAGTCAGGTGGTGTCATAGATTATCCAGGGGGCTTGTTCAGCCTTCATCTTTGGAGATTTTCAAGATTTAGCTGTAAAAACACTGTAGCAAGCTGGTCAGACCTCCTGGTTCTAAGGGTAAGTTCACATGTGATTGTGTAGAAATATAATTCGTTGCCCACAGAATCACAGAGAAAGTTTACAGCAGGAGATCATGAAAGGTGAGCTTGGGCAACAGGGGAATGAAATTATATTGGGAGTAATGTAGGCATATTAAAATGTATTGCTCATTGCTCATGATCAGTCAGATAGGAGTTGCTTATAACAGACATGAGGGAATTAAAGAGAGTTGTGGTATGAGTAAAGTCTTGGGAAATGAAGCATCCTGTATGGCTGGCAATGTGTAAAAAGTTAATTTTGTCTGAATCAGAGGAAGTTTATAAAGCCATGTGAGATGTACTCACTATATTGAACATATTTGGTATCTGATCCTTTCCAAGTAAACAGAATCACTGCAAAACCATACAGATATCTATAAATATTTCCATTTCCTCTGTCCAACAACAGCATTTCTACAGTGCCACCATTCCTCATGTTGCATTTTCAAGCTCAGCAAGAAGTAGGTTCGTAAGCATTTCTACACAGGTATTGTCAAGTGGAATTAACTTTATTAAATGCAAGATGCCTATAAAGGTGGTGCCTCTTTTTCAACTGCTTGTCCCAGCTACTTTCAGGTCTGATTTTCAACCTCTCACTTAAGATTAACTGCACCCTAAATGTGCCTGCATCACTCTGGGTGAGTTGCTCAGCAGTTAATACCTGCCTTGTACATGATTTCATACATTCACATGAGTCTTGTTCTAGGTAGTTTTCCTACCAGCTGGAAAGTTTTGTGAAGGTTGTATGGTCACACAGAGGTGGGAGAGGGTGAAATAGTAACACCAATACTAAACACAGTGAGGTTACATGTAGCCAAAGGAAAGATGGTTAAATCTCGACAGTGGGGTGCAGATACCTACACACATGACAGCACTAAGTCATAGAGCATATGCTGGAAGGCTGAGTACTCCAGCTTGGCTCAGCACCAAGGAAATGTATTCACAAAGCTTCTTGATCCAGATTAGTATCTCCAGATGCCATGGAGCTGTGCTGCAATAAGTCAGGGTTTGGGACAATACTGCATTGTGCAGCAGAGGAGGATCTCTGTTTCCACCCTCTACTCTCGGCTAAAATAAATATCTATGAGTGTCTGCCCCAATTCCTTGTGTGAAAGCATTTACCAGGAAACAGTGGATTTTCAGAGTTAAAGCACGTTTTTCAAGGTTTAGGCACCTCTACACCAAAAGCACAACTGATTGTTTGCCAGAGAATAATTTCAATGATAGTGGATGTGTCATCATGGCCCCCTGAACCTGGCTATGGTAGTGAGCTATAAATTTCCAGTTCACACTAAACTGTACATACTTCCTACTCTACTTGCATGCTGGTCAGCCCCCTGAGCCCAGACCATATGCAGACCTCTGGGGTGAGCACACCCAGGCCCTTCCCTATCCAGATCAGGATAAGGCAGAAATATGCTCTGACTCCTTTCTCCCACAGACCCTATTTTCCTTCGCAATGAAAATGAGGGGAGACGTAATTTTTGCTCAAGTCCCATCTTGGCACAGGGGCTGAATATGGTGAATGGGGAATATGTGCTGCTCCTGGGAGCTGGAGCTGGAGAATGTCCCAAAGTGTCATAGTGCAGCACATGCAGGGCAGCTTCATACAGGCAACATGGCATAGAGCTCACGTGCAATTAAAAGGTAAATGCCAATTCTTGCTCATTCTAGTGAGGAAAAAGACACAGAACTGCTATATTTTTGAAGTAAGACTATAAAAAGGAAATTAAGTGCATTAGCACACTACTGGAAATCCTTGACTTGATGGCTTCTGGAGTTTCTTTTCAAGTTCTCCATCATACAAATGCAGGAATAATTCCCACATGGAAGTAGATACAAATTCACCAACAGGGTTACCTAACTTGGTTCCATTGTTTATTGATTCTGCTGCTAAATTAGAATCTTATATTTTTTTCAAACATGAAAGTATTGAAATAATTCACAGGTTCAGCCGTTATCATAGAACACAAAATTTAGCAAGTACGTATTTGTTTTAAAGATAATTATGTTCTTGATGTACGCAAAGCACAACTATGCTACTCAACAAACAGAAAACAGATTCTCTCTACTCCCATGGTTCATTCTTGTCTGTCATTTGCAACACCATGGTTTTACTGGGAAAATATTTATCAGGTTTTAGCAGAAAATCAGAATTTTAGAATCAAAATTGACTATTACAGAGAAGGTTCTATTTTTCCAGTGTTTTGTACAACAAAACCAAAACCTTTTATGAAATCATGAGCTGTTTCCCATTAACATGATTTCTGTAGTAATTTCTTACATTTTCCTACAACATATATACAATCTGAGAATTTATTAATACATTGAAATCAAACAAGAAAAGAAACACAAATGGTAGAAGTAATTGCTACTTTGGGGTTTGATAAAATGTGGTTTAGAAAATGTTTAGAAACCACAGAAAATCCTATAATTTAGGAACAAACTGAGTGTCACTTAATTCAATTTTGCTCATATCAAAACAGATAAAATGGTATTATTCATTTTTGTGTTTAGAGGTGTAAAATGTGGCTTTTTGTAAAGTAGAAAGAAGGTTGTTCAGAAAATCATATTTTGAAGTGGAAAAAAAAATGAAGTATGAAATAACAAGCAGAATCCAGTCAAATGAATAATTAAGAAAGCAAATAGACATACTGAAGTATGAATTTCTAAAATATTCTTTGACATACAATAAAGGCTGTTCCAAAAGATGTTTTCTACAGTTACTCACAGTGAATTGTGGGGGCCAATTAAGGAAGTGATGCACTTGTTATAAAGAGCTGCCCGAGTTTTGCTTTGTGCTTGAAAGAGTGGGAGAGGGAATTGCAAAATTGTGGGCAGTGAAAGCAGTTATGAAAGAGATCAGGAGCAGAGATGGCAGGCCAGTTTCTGTGGATGATGCTGCAAAAACTGGATGCTAAATGTTGTTCTCATGCAAAGTCCTGAAGCACTTTCACAGAAGAGTTTATTGACCTTCTACTAGTCCCAGAGGCAAGGTAAAATATTGGCCAGCTCTGTCTCTGCTGAAATGAAACAAACACACTTCAGGTTTGGACTATTTATGGTCTTTCATCATCAGTTGGCAGCAAAAAGAAACTTTATAATCACACAGCTAAATTAAATAAGAACAGAACAACAATTTATGGTCAACAATTTTTCTGTTTGCACTGGGGTGGCTATTACATTTTGCTTCTCTCAGTTCACTGCCATAACACTTTAGTTTGACAACTCCCAGAGAGTCGATGGAGTTACACCACAGTAAAACTGGAGAGACACAAAGAAGACTGCAGCCCACTGAGTGCTGTGGAAACTTAAAATAACTATTATCAAAAAATCCTTCTCTCCCTTTTGTAAGTATGAACTGCTGTCAGGATGAAAGCATAAGAAAATCTGGTTTTAAATAGAGATTATTTTCTGTGAAGTCTACAAGTGATTCAACAAGCCAGACATTCAAATTACACTAGTCAAGCGTGTTCTTACCCAAATCCCCATCCTGTGCACTTCCCATTTCTATGCTAACATCTTCACTATCCCCAGTAGAATCAATGTCAGAATTTCCTTTCATGGAGAAGACGTAAGCCTCTTGTCAAAGAAGTCCTTCTCTTTCTCTGTCCCAATTTCTATATCCTTTTCCTGACAGATTTCTGGGCTTTTGAGAACTGTTATAGGTCCAGCAGTGCCTGTTACAAAAAGACCCCCATGAAGGAAAACCCCCCAGTTTTTCATGTTCCTTCTGCCATCCCAAAACATACCTCTTGCCTCCTTCCCTAGTTGTGTTTATGGCAGAAACATACAGGCTCAAACACTGCCCAAAAGTGAGCACTTGTGGGCGTAAATCATTCCAAAGTTTGGTGGCCTTGAGCTGATGTCTGTAATGGAGTAGTCTGAGACATCTTCAGAGAGTGTCTGAAAGGTTTGTTGGGAATGGTCTGGCTTCATCAACTATCTGGCAAAAGAGTAATTTATTTACCTAAGAACTGATCCACAAGTGGCATGAGAAACCCTATCAAATCAAAACTCTAAGTTGATCCAAAACCTGGATACAAAATTATCAACTCAGTAAAATAATTGTACTATGGATCCAAACACAGATGGTGAGGATTTCAATAGATAAACCACAGTTTGTTGCATTCAGGATGTTAATTTAGTCCCAATCCTGCAATTCTTAGCTATGTAAGGAAACTAATAATCTGAGAAAGAAATGTTTACATTGCTATCAGATTCCTCTTATGTATTGGGGTAGTAGGATCTATATCTGTACTGTCTGATGCTGGAGTTGTGTGTGAGTTAAATCACGTGAAATTTTTAAGTAACAAAGCATAAATTGCTTGTCACAAAAAAATTTAAAAAAAAAAAAAAAAAAAGAAAAGAAAAAAAAAATCTTTTTTCCGATAAGATTAGTGACCAGCATCTGAAAGATCATGGAATGGTTTGAGTTGGAAGGAATCTTCAAGATCCTCTACTTTCAACCCCTCTGCTATGGGAAGGGATACCTTCCACAAGACACTTATGCAGACAGGTCTTGAACACTTCCAGGAATGGGGCAACGATGAGTTTGTCATCTCTTTGGAGACCTGCAGGATATAGACCTTGACCTCACATGAGATCTATAAGGGTTTACAGCTGATGTTCATACAGAGATGTGTATGCCACATGCTGTTCTGGGTCACTCACATGGGTGGGTGTACTATCTGTGTACATTAATTTGTGTTTACCCTTTTAGACCAAACACAAAACTTCAGACATTTTGTCATATTTATTGGTTTGTTTTGATAATATTTTTTCTCTGTAAAAGATTTCAGATTTTTTTTTTAATAAAGAAGGAAGTACTCACTGTATATAAGAAAGACATATTCTCTGTAATGCTATATGTGGTTCTCAGTTTTTATTAGTACAGAGAAATATAATAACTTGCTAGTGATTCTGTAAGTTTGAATTATCCATTAGTGTTAGTTCCACCAGCTGTAAAAAACTTTTGCCTTAGCAGAAGTCAGTGAAGGCTGGGACTAGATTTTATCTCTGATACAGAAGGAGGAATTGGGTTTGTGGTTGGGATTTTTTGAGCATTTTTCTGTTCATTTTTTGGCAGAAAGGGGGTTGTGAGATCTTTCTGTCTTGGTACTAAACCTGTTCTTGCAATTTTTGCTCTTTCAAAGGCAAAAATAAATGTATAAGCTGATTTACAGTGTTCTTATGAATAAGCAGCAGCCTTCTGAAATGACCAACTCTCTCTTTACTTACTGTGTCTCTGAAAAATGACCCTACAGTGCTGCCTTTGAAGTCCATGGTATAAATTCAGGTGCAATACATAGTGATTATCAGAATAAGAATGGAGTTTGTTTTATCCCATTTCAGTGATCTCAAAGTGCAAAGTCATTATCTAGAGCCATCCTAGAGGTCTCCATGGTCACTATAATTGGTAGCAAAAGACACCTAAAAAAGTCACGAGGGCTGACTCTCACCATCTTCAAGAGCTTCTTTATGAGAGGCCTCATCACCCTGCAGAGCTGCAACTCCCCTGTAACAGTCAAAGCAAGGAATGTGTTCAGCTATGTCAAAATGACTCTTAAAATTAATGAATGGACCATTTCACATCTCTGATGCAGAAAAATACCAAAAACTATACCAAGGACAGATGTTTTTATTGATCTTTTTGCTTTTTGGCCCAATATTGTCTTTTTCTTCCCTTTTGGAAAACCAGTAGGAACTAAAAGGTAGAAAAAAATAGAAGAAAAGAATAGCAAAATATAAGAGGCTTTCTGGTGGCTGTACTGCCTGCACCAGAACTGCCTTGGCCGGTGGGAAGTCCTCCAGATGCTGCCGAGATCTCCACTGTATATAAATCCATGAAATAAACTTGTAGAAATGAAAACCAGCAAAATAGCAAAAGCAGAGTGAAATTAGTCAGATATGCCCAGGTTCTTCTGCAGGTCCATATATCCTGCCTGTCAGCCCAGAACTGGAGGTAGACACATGGCATGGCTCTAAACAAAGAGAGAAACAGAAGCCCTGCCAAATCCATGCTGCCATTCCAAGGCCATGAATTCACGTGCCTTTTGCATCCATTGTTTCTTCCTGAGTCAGTGCACGACATGTCACACTCCCTGAGAGGAACTAGGATAAGACCTTGTCATTCTTTTGCCTTTCCTCTTCCTAAGAATCTCATTATGAACCTGAAGAGCTTGGCTAATGGAGTTTACAGTGACAGAGTCTTTTATGGTGCTATAAAGGCTTTTAAGATGTACTTCAGGGGCTTCTAATTCTCTCAGCAACACAGTAAATATAATGAACATAAAAATTATCCTTGCAGATGTTGCGGTGTCAGTAACAATAACAAAATCTCAGCACGGCACAGGACCAAAATAGCATCTGGGATTTTGATTCGCTCAATTTAATCACACAGTGTTTGAGCATTTATGGTTTTACAGTTTTTGTTTATTGATTTACACTATTTTAATGAGATTACTGTAAAAACATATATGCTGAACTGCCACTTATGTGGGACATATACCAATGACCATCTCTTCCCTCATTGCTTTCTACAGAGTGATAATTTGCAGCCCTCTGGAGCTCACAGGAGGATTTAACATTAAACAGTCTGCTGCCTGCTATGAGAGGAAGGAGACAACTAATAACTGCTTCCTAAGCCCATCAAAAGACCATGAAACCTTCTAAGACTTTAATATAGAAGAAAATAAAAAATACAGAATGAAGCCATTTATATTTCTCCTGATTTAAAACCAAGCAGGGGAATTATTAGCAAAGCTACACAATGATCTATCGGTCGCTGCTCAGGTGATTTCCAAAGCTGTGTATATTATTCTGTGTATAAAAGTAATTTGTTGCTTTGTGGCCTACACAAAAGTGCCAATAATTTCAAATTTGTGAGCAAGATGCCATAGAGAAGCAAACTGTCCCATATCCATGCACTGGAGCACTCACACACATGCAGTGAGGGACTTGTCTTGTGAAAGTTTTTACATCTAAAAGTGAGGTATCTCAGCTTGGGAGCGAGACAGTTACACATCAATGACTTCCATGTCAGGTGATGATTCACACTACCTACCAAAATGCCACCCAAACCTCACACAGATGTACTCCTGTCTCTCTCTTGTTCTTGCCCTCCCCTTTAGCATCTCCACAGGCTCCAGCAGGGGCTCAGCCATTGCCTGAGGCTATTCTTCACTTTTGGATGGCTAAAGTTAGGAGAAATGAATCCCTGCTTTGGGCAGTAAAGAGGCAACAGCATGAGCCAATACGAAGAATAAAATCCTCTATAGACTTTTCTGAAAATGTACTCCCTTCACTCAGTGACCAGGTACCTGGTCTAAGCAGTACAGGTACCCATTTTCTGCAAGTGAACAGGTCTGGGCTTAGGAGATGTCATGCTGCCACCTCTCCTGAAAGCCATCTTTAGCAACCCAGGATTTCCCCCAGGATTCTATTAAATAAGTGCTCAGGGTGGCCTGTGGCCCTGCCTAGTGCAGGGCACCTCTACCAGGACTGTGCTCACTACCAGCACCACTGCTGTTCCTAATGCCTGTCAAAAAATCTCTTGTGAATGATTGCATCAAAGACAGGAAGAAAAAAAGCTGCTGGGAAGATTATTTAATTTGTGAGTTTGTCAATTTCACCAGAGTGAATATTTTTTTTGCCTGGAGTCTCAAACACCTCTCATTGTAGAAAGGACACTGTGAAAGCCAAGGTTTTGCAGAAGATTTGACAGTCTTTGTCCCATGGTATTCTAGAGCACAGCAGCCCCTGTCCTCTCAGCAGTTCCCATCACAGGAGCCATGAACCCCTCCTCACAGGGATGGCAAGGCTGACTGAAGGTCAATCACTGTAACCCCCTGGCATGTACAGAGATTGCTGCCAGCTGGGCAAGTGGTCAGACCCACACTGTGCTTGGGAAAGAGAGGGAACAAGGGAACACACTGGAACAAAGAAAGACTTGGGCATTAATTTTTGAGCAATTGTTTTATTCCTTACATTGTAAATTTTGAGCAATTTTTGTTCTTTACATTGCTGGAAATATTTGTTTTCTCTCTTCCAGCATGCTTGTCTAGACAGCAGCTCTGAGTCAGACTTTTCCTTATACACCATTGTCCTTTACACCTTTCAGGTGACCCAGAATGTATTACCATGGCAGGCTGAAATTTCCCTGCCACTGCTTGATCTGGTCCTCCTTCAGGGGCTCGAGGCATAACCTCTCTCTCTTTTGTAATGTTAATGCACACTTTGTGCTCTGGCCTCTGAGTTTGCTCTGTGTAGTTGGCAATATTAGACTAAATCAAGCTTCCTCCCTCTCCAATGAATATGTATTTGGAGCAGTATTTTTTTTCTTGTGCTGGTTCAGAATAGTCAATGGCAGGAGTAAAGCACTTTTTATTCCTTCCCAGATTAAATCTTTAGCCTTTCTTTAGTTCCGTTTTCTAAGGGAGGTTTGCTAGCAGTATCAGCTGGTCCAGTTTGGCACAGCTTGATGATTCAAGAATATCATTATTAATATCCCAGCTCCCAGAGAAGAAGAATATAACTTTGTATACCCTCCTCTGGGGTTTTAATCCATTCAGAAAACAACTCTTTAGTTGATAATTCAGTAGTGTCAGACTTTTCACTTTAGAGGCAATGATTCAGCCTAACATTTTATTTTTTTCTGTCATATAACAACAGTTCATTTGTATGCTGCTTTGTGTAGGTAACATAACTAAACAACCACTTTGGTGAGAAGAGAAAGCAGGCATGTCAAGGAATACAAGGAATTTGTGATTATTTAGATTTTTCATCATTCATTTTTCTTTATGTTCAAGAACGTCAATTCCTTTACTGTAAAAATGGAAACAAAAGGAAATGTCAGCTATTACTATGAACAAAGGAGAATTTACTGCAAGCATGAGATTCAGTATTATTTCTTAGTCAGAACGTCCCATGAACAACAAATTTCAGTATCTACTGACATTAGCAATAAAGGCCACCCCAGGTGGAGCATTTATTTCAGTCAAGTATTATGTATTCTTAAGCTGCCAAACAGGAGATCTGTTAGAAAAAGAAGCTGGAACATTAATGACAGCTACATACTGATATACTACAATGAGCATCTCAAGAAAAAATTAAATGTATTTCAAAATAATTGAAATTGTTATTATGCTGAGTGGGCCTTGTATTTTCCTAGAATAGTTCTTATTTTAAAAGTTCTTACAGTTCAGCAAAGGAAATGGGTTAGTGGATGCAAAGAGCTGGATCCTTTCTATTTAAATACTCCTGAGGAGTTTAATCCCTGAAAGAAAGTAGTAAGAAAACACTAAAACACTTTTTCTCTTTTTTTCTTTCTTTTTTTTTTTTTTTCACTTTACATATACAAATATTTAGCCTCCCACATGCCATTTCTAAATACATACTTGCTTTGATGTCTCAGTGCTGGGACCTAAATTCTTTGCTGATTCATAGCCTGTCAAATCAATGAAGCAATTGCATATAAACTATTACATTTCAAAGGCTTGTCTATCCCAGTCTTGCAAGCTCAGCTCTATGTTAATGTAAAAAAATTATACTATACCCTGGTTAGTCCCTCACCCATGCTGCCCAGGGCTGGGGGACATATTCCCACTCACCATTGTGCTCCTTGGGGTGGAGAAAGTACTAGGTAGGACTCCTTAAACCTTCTTGGTGAAATTTCCCAGTTGTTACTACAGATTGACATGGTAGGAGAATTCCTGCCTATTTTGTTTCCATTGGGCGAAAATTGTCGTTGCTTTTTGATATTTCCTTAAAAATCCATTTTCAGCTCTCAGGACAGAAGGAAGAGGTTTTATACAATACCTACAGTTCATCAAGTCACATCAGAAGATGTAAAGAAAGGGTTGATTCATCAAAAGTAGTGTTGCATGCAGGAATACCTGAAGCTTGGCTTAAATTTCACAGGGAGCGGTTTCTTAGCTCTGGGAGAACATTCTTTCCCTCTGTTAGAGCTGTTCCAGACTCTACATATATAGTTAAATATTCATTCTCTGAGAGAGTCAGAAACACAGCAGCTCACAGATAGGGAAAGAGGCAGCCCCCAAAGCCCAATGGCTAAAGCAGTCATCTCGGATGTTGGAACACTTAATCCCACAGGCCAGCTTCAGTTCTGTCAGAGAGCTTGCTGCAGACGTCACATGTAAGGGAAAATTGTGCATTGTACACAGTGAAGTGCACTTCAGAAGATTTTATTTCCTCCCTCAACATGTCATTCAAACATTCTACCTTGTCCTAAATCCAGCACTAAGTTACCCATCTCTTTTAATGGTGTGCAGTACTCTGTGAGCAGTTAGCTTAAAAATCAATAAAAATTATTTGTGTAGGACTTCTGTAGAGAAAATATACCATCTACAGATATTTTTATCCAAATGCTGGTACTTGGTTCACCTATTTAATCATGATGTGGATGGATTTCAGAATCTTAAAATATTTATGCAGAAAAGAGAGGTGGCCACTGTGAAATAGATTTCATTTACTGTCTGAAAACCACTCACATGTTCTTAGGTACTCCACATTATTGACAAATTTATAGATAGCTGTCATTTTAACATGCCAGGTTAAAGAAATGCTAAAGGTATTATTACACACATTTATAATATTTCTGGGGAACATAATTGATCCCACAATTGATAATTATAGGCCGCATTTTCCCTTCTCCCTAGCTGCCTGCTAGTGGGTTGGCGTGATGTGTTTTGGTTTATCGCAGAAAATGATGAAACAGTTAAATACAATTGCTGGACTCCAGTGTGAAGCAATGATGAACCATTACCAGGGGGAAGAACCAGCCTCTTTCCAGCAGCACAAAATAAGCATCATTCCTTCTGCTTCTCATGAAAATTCAGGTGTGTCCAGAAATACTCCTGTGCACACATGATGGATGGAAATTGGGCAAAAGTTGTGAAAGCAGGTGGAGGAGCCACCATAATAAAGTCTCTGGTCTGAGCCTGGGTCACTGATACCAGTGTCCAGCACTGTCTGTGGTCAGAGAGATATTAAATCCTTTCTTCTAGTTACCTAAGTGTCATCTCAAATGTATTATATAAATGGTTATCATTCTTCAGACTTTGCTTAAAGAGTTAGTTCTCTCCAATTAGCTGCATTTTTTGTATATATGAAAGATGATTTCTCACACCTATACACCCATACCTATTCAAATATGTGTATATGCAAGTGTATATACAATTAAAACAAATTTACACATATGTGTAGCCTCTTGCTATCAGCTGAAAGAGGAAAGAGCATGAAACCCAAAACACACTGGCCCTGTATTTTCTTTCTGAATTGTCTCTGAATTGCCACCAGGTGTTTCCACAGAAAGACGTGCCCTCTGAAGTACCAGAACATGAGAAAATATGAGCCCTTTATTCAGTAGATAACAATCTAATATTTAATTTCCAAACACGATTAAATTTCCACACTTGGTAAAACAGCCTTTAACTTTTGCTATCCTTAGTAGTATACATATTCTCAGTATTATAAATGGGAAATAATTTTTTTTAGCAGAAAACATGAAACCAGAAAAAATCTTTGCATATGAAACACCATGAATTATTGTGCTTCACTATCTCAAAATAAAAAAACCTAAAAATATGAAAGACTGAAGCAGAAGGAGAATAATAGCACTGTATATAAAATCATTATAAAAGTATAAGTTGGGTCTTTGAATCTCTCCATATAGTTTACACAAGACATCCTGTGACATGTGTACCTCAGAGGAATTTAATTGTGTTCTGTTTCCATGTAACAAAATAGGGAGTTGCAGACAAGGTTATTATTCAATAAAGTAGGGACCTTTTCTTCGGTGTACATGAAATAATGTAGTGATGAGGAATATGATTTCACTCTTCTGAACATGGTATTAAACAGACCAAACTACACAATGAGACAGACAAAAAAAAATTAAAATTCAACAACATTGTTCTGAGGCACATAGAGTTAATATAAATGTGGCCAACATGAGCAATGAAGCAGAAAGCTAAATCACTTAACAAAACCTGATTTGTGCTCTTTCACCCACAGGTCATCACCTAACCATCACTACAAGTATTTCTTTCAACAGATCACAAACTGCTTCACATAAATCTATGCATAACTCTGGGCTGTCTGCAGCCAAAGAAGTGTGCAAGTGGTACAATTCTGGGAGGATCTAAATTAATTCACAGAAATATAGAGCCTCCTTTGTCATGTGCATTTATGTATACCACTCATATACTTGCAGAATAATACATGTACTTACAAAAGAAAAACCCCAGTGACATTTTCCATACTCTTTTGCTTATTAATGTTTCTGAAAAAGCACCTGATATCCATAAAAAAATAATTTAAATGCATGTTGCACATTATCGCATCCTGAGTATACTCGGGATATTCCAGATTGTCAATTTTTGTGTAATAGCTTCACATTTTTAAGAGAAATTAATCAATAAAGAAAGGTGAATAGATAAAATAATATCAGGGGGAGATCCAAATTTCAAACCACTTTCGTAGTAGACAATCATAAATAGAAATGAAAATTGCATGAAAAATTCAAAGGCCCTGGAAGCTAGACCTGTCTGGAATTTCATACAGTTAAGGTATAAATAATCAGAAATCCTACTCTATTTTCAACATATTTTAACTTTCCAGCAGAAAGAGGTTATCAGCATATGATGGTAAAAAAGGTATCCTTTTCCAAAGGAAAAGCAAACCCCTATCTATTATCTGTTATCTATGATCTAAAGTCTATGCTCCGTGATCTATAACCTTTTTCCCTTATAATGTACTTACAACTGCGTGGTGGAGGATACTAAAAACGCTACATATAATATTTTATATTAGTACAGGAGAGGAAGTAAAGAAGAACCCCTCGTGACTTGCTTAAGAGTTTCCTTTACTTTTATCTCCCAGTCTAAGTTCTTTGGATCTATTCTGGACTAAAATATTTCCAGCTTGTTTGCTCCAATACAGCCAGATCAGGTCTTAGTAGTACTGGAGCACAGTGGGAGATTTTAGGCTAAGACGCTAGCAGATAACCTAGGGGGACTAAAAATGCTACTGAGATTTGTGGAATCACATTTTAAAAAGAGAGGATTTTGTTTTTCCTCTAGACAGACTTTAATAGATTTGATATCAGTGGGAAGCATGTGCCATCTCTCCAACTGTCTAAGTCATTATACAGAGCTATTAAGATGCTAAATATTTCAGCATTTGGAGAAAAGAAGTTGAGCTGTTTATTTTCATTGTAAAAAGTCATTGGGAAGAAAGGGATGTGAGGTATCATTTACTATCTTGGCTGAGATGGCTAACTAACAGATGGCCCAGTGTAGGAGATGTGAAAAACACACTGAATTACTTGCTCAAGCTGAAGAAGGAAGCTTTCATAAAAGCAAGACACTGATATGACTTTGCTGTGTCATGACCTTATCCTCCATCCTCACTCCTTCATAAAATCTTTGCAACTCCTGTGGTGATCAAACCAATGTGTTTACTCCTAAAATTTTGTATTTCTCATATAGCTTTCTTACTGCACCAGAGATCTAGGTATGATGGTTTAACCTCGAGGGAAATGTTGAGTGTTCTATTACTTCATAACGCATTGCCACAAAATAATCTTAGTGCTGGATCTCACCTTGTTGCCTCAATGAAGGCACAGAAAAGAAAACAGGTGTTGGGACTCTGGTGCTGGACTACTCTCCAAAAGACAGATGTTGAAATGCCAGATATTTCTTCTGTCTTTGTGGTTCTGGCAAGCCAGGTAATTCCTCTGTATCTTATTCATTCATGTACTAAATAGAAATCTGTTTAAGTGTGCTTCTATGAGGCTGGAGACCATCTCTCTTCCACATTCAGATGCCCTAAATTTCATCCACATCCATTCACCCATCTGTTCTGTGTTCCCTATAGGAAAGTGATGCCAACCCTAAGGGTTACATCAGACTCAGGTAGAGGTAGGGCTGTGTAGACTGAGCAGAATGCCTTGTACAGTGGATTTATAGGTACATCTTCCCCTGCTACCCATCTACTTCACTACAAGCACAAAATAGAATTTCAGTTTTACACAGCTGTATTGCTGTATTCGGGCAGAGATGAAATCTTCTCAGAAAGAAGTAATTTTCTCCGCACAGCAATGCTCTGTGCAGGAAAAAACAAATAAATATATTGGTTTGCATCAAACATGGTCCTTTCCCAAAAACTTAAGACCCTGGTCATATTTTCTTGAGTTGCCTTCTGTTTCCTCAGTTTCCTTTCTATAACAATGATCCAAATTTTTCTGTCAGGGTAATTAAACTAATCTAATTAGTGGTCAGCACCTTCTTTTCTGTTCTTCTGCAAGCTGTAAAATGAGCAGTTTTTCAAAATGAGGAGAGTTTCATATTCAGGTGGCAGAGGAAGCCAAGCCCTAACTTTCTATGCACGTTTAAATGGGCATTCAAACAGTGACATGGAAATCAGTAAAGCAGCTATTAATGATCTGGTTCCATTAACAAATGTTCATTTGGATGGTAAGTGATCTGAGACAAAGAGGAAATGCAATTTTAGCTGCCAATACAATAAAAAATAACTGCTATTAGTGCTATATTGGAGTCATGATCAATTATATCTTTTATTTGCTCAATTCAGCTACACTGTAACCAATTAAATCTTAGTTTTGAATAAAGAAATGAGCATAGTGGGTTTTACAAAACTGCCTTATGTAGAGTTCCTTTAACTTATGCTATTAACGTCACCTTGGTTACTGGAATGATGGAGCTTATTCCTGACGTGTTTTTAGCTTTTGCCTTATTAGCCTAGTTTTCCAAAGCACTTTTACCAGGAGAGGAAGTATCTCTCTTCTGGACATTAAATTTAACTCAGTTCACATCACACAACACGATCACTTTAGCCAGTGACTAGAACATAACCTGATTCTGCCATCTTACTTTATGCTGAGTAGTAACTTTTTCCATAAATAGTAATCTACCACCATATCTATATGGTTACAATTGTCTATTATGAAATTTATTATGATTTTTTTAGTAACAGCTATTAACCAAAATGTTTAAGCCCATTATTCTATACAGTAAAGAAATGTGTAGAAAATTATTCATTTCCTCAAATTGCTTTGAGTCTTAAAAAAAAGTGACCACAGAGAAGGTTATTATCTCTATCACAATATTACCACTTGGTCATTTTTTGGACACCAGTGTTAGAGAGGACAGATTCTGCACACTGGACAAACCCCTTGAAATCAGCTGAAAGCACTGTGCCAAGAAGACAAAGTATATTTGGTTCCAAGTTTAAACAAGAAAAACTTTACAAATAACATTTAATTCCCAGCCCCAATCTGTTCTTTGGATCTCACGGACAGAACCATAAGCAGAATCTGATTTTAAGCAAAAACTGAATTCTTTATTTCTAGATGGTTTTGGAACTGTGCTAGTCCCTATCCCTATTTAAATCCCTACCCTTTTAAATCACATACAAAGAGATGGATATTTTATTGTGTCTTTTTCAGTAGCAAATCTTTTTATACCTACAGCCCAAAGGAATAAAGGGAGATGTTGATGGTAGTTGGAAAATAATTCATAAAGACTAAGGGATGGGCAGCTGAGGAGCAGGCAGTGGAGTAGAGTGTGTTGAGGGGATTGAGGAGGATGGCTGAAAATAGAGGGATTCAGAAGCAGGAAAGCAGGGCTGGAGATGGGAGGACAAATGAGCATGGGAAAACCAGTAAAGGGATTTAATCACAGGCTTTGAAGCAAGACAGAGTTGAGGCTGAGTGGATCTGCAAGCAAATCAGAGAACCCTTCCCTTCAATGGTCTTCTCTACTTGAAGTTTTGAAGGAATAAGCAGTTTGAAGCATGGGTGAGTACAGAGAAAGCATGAGAAGGCTTCAAGACTAAGACCAAGGCCTCCTGAGGGCCTATCCTTGTAGGTCCATCCACCTTGATGAGAGTGCTAAAGGTGATGCAGCTCTCTGCTTTTCCCTGACATGAAGTCATGACATGATCTACCAGCTGACATTGAATGTACAAAGGCTTCAAATGGTAAAACATTTAATTACTGGCCCAACACAGGCTGAGGAGCACCAAGAAGAAATAACAGTTCTGTGTCACCTGCACACCCAGCAGGCTCAGCAGGCTTTGGACCAAACCTTTGAGAGGAGCTACTCTTTACCTTTACTGTCATCAGCTAGTCAAGAGTCAGTCTCTTTTCACCTCTCCCTTTTTTACTAGTGAAGGCACCTCCCTTTAAATATTTAATCTAAGACCTATTCCTGGAAGAACTCCAGACTCCAGCACCTGAGAAGATTGACAGCTGAATGCCTCACTAGAGCCCCAGTTTGAAGAATGCTTAGCCATAGCCAAAAGTCTGTACATTCATAGGTACTCTCACTGGAATATATTTCCATCTACGGTATCATTGCCACTCATCTTTGTCATTGTTTCTGTGGTTTGGGATCAGCCACCCAAAAATAAAATTATCTATTAAAAATATTTTCGTACCCTATAACTTCTTCTGGCTAAGTAAGTACAAGCTAAAAGAGTCAAAGCTACATTTTCTTCCTGAGCTCAATTTGATTTTCAGTACTCAACACTAATGAAATACCTAGAAGTGATTTATTGGAACATACCAGCTATATTTAAGCAGCAGCCAAAATAATTACATTTAATTAAAATTAAGGTCAAGGGAACACAACAAACTAATGTGACACTTCAGACATCAGCATGGAATAGGTGTTTTGTTGTTTAGTTATCAATTAGGTACAGTAAACAGTAAACATGTTCAGCAGGAAATTCTCAGTGAAATCATCGCAGGAAAGAAAATAAATGCTGTGCCGGAATTTTTTTTCACTTTCCCCGGATTTAAAATCATCCTGCACACTGTGCTATTCTTTCTATCCTTAATCTACTTCAGTGATTTATTCTTTTTCCTTGAGGAAAAGTATTCTGCCAGAAGCTTTCACTGGAGAGCTAGAAAAATGTGAAATTGTGGGGGAAGGGTTTTGTTTTTATTGTGTTGTTTCATCTCTTCACCTTGAAATCACAAAAAGTCTTCTCATCACAAGCCTTAGGCTAATTGGACTGTGATGGGTATTTGAGAATCTTCTACATGGCTGCACACCAGCAAGCACGGAAAAAAGGTTGACTATGAAAGGTTTAGTTGTTTAGTCCTTTGAGTAGCAAAGATTGCACAACTGTGATTTTCTTTGTGTTTGTTCTCAGCATAAGCCATTGCTTACAAAGGTATCTTTAGAACTGGGCACATTCACTCTGTATATTTATTTAACAAGACAAATACCTAAAGGCTTGATGTCAGTTTTCTCCTAAACTCCTTGATGATCAGAAGAAAAGGATACTGTATGAATAAATACTGCTCTGAGCGTCCCCTGACAATGGGGATTCAGTCACGTCCAAAATTTCTTCAAGTTCCTCACATCTGAAGCCAAGATGGTGATCTGGCAGTGTTGTAAATGGCTGCAGGATCTGACCTTCAGTTTCCATGGATGCTTTGTTTCCCATGACTCAAAACAAAGCAACAAACAGAAGCCCTGCCAAATATATCCTTTTTTTTTTCCCACTTGTAAAAATAAGTGTGGAAATAATACAGGAATAGGTTCCCCTGCAGTCTGTGCCCATCAGGCAGAGCCAGAAAGCACGTCCACATCACCCAGCAGAGCAGGCTGCAGAGAGCCTCAGGCTCACAGTGCGTGGTCTATGTGCACCCACACGGAACAGCTCACACGCTGTGTAGGAATGGTTGCTGATATGACAAGACCATTGCTTCTATAGAGTTAAAACCTGTCCCCCCAGCACCAATTTCCACTCCAGCTTCTGGCCCAGATACAGGCCTGCTCATCCAGCATACGTGAGAGTGATGCTGTTCTGGGGATCTCCGTGCAGCCATCGGTCACATACACGGCCCCAGCACAGTGCAGGGGCCTCCTGGTGATGCCACAGTCTAAACAGAAATGTGGAAATTTCTCTCTGAAGCTTTAGACTTCTAGGAATGCTGCATGAGGTTTTACAGACAAGCACAAATAGAAAACCAAAGCTTAGCAGAAGAGGACGGGGAAAAGGATGACTTATCCGCTTAGTACATTCTCAGAGACAACACATTCTTTGGGGCCATGCCAGACCCGATCTGAATACAAATCAGAAAGTATTAGCATAGAAAGCTGGGGATAGAGAAAGCCTAGCTAAAGTGCAACACGGTCATTGCTTAGTATGTAGAGACTGTGGGGAAGGAAGTCACCAGTAAAGGAGGGAAAAGACAAAGAGAAAATCATCCTAACTGGGCAGTTTCTGTTTTGGTGACTTTTTAGCTCTTCCTGTAAAAAAAAGATACTGAAGGTCCTAAACAGGCTCTAGAAAAACAGCAGCCCTTACTGACCAGTGGTAAAATGGTCAGAACTTGAACACCCTCCTGATACAGTCCTTGCTTATCCTGATCAAGGCAAAACATCATGATGAAATAAATCCCAGCCCTATGATAAAATTACTCTAAGCTTCAATTATGACAGGCTTATGATCTTCTGCTTTCTTCTGAAGATGGAAACAAGATGATCATGTCTGCAGCCAGATCCAGACTGGACTTTGGTCCTTCAGACTACTTTGGGTGCTTCCATGTTGCTCTCAAAATGTCAAAAGAAAGCAGTGACTAAGAGAAGCAAGTGCACCTTATGCTGAACCTTGTGGTGTTTGGATTAGGTCTCTGTCCTTTCAGCAAACCCACTTGATTCACTTCTCCAAGCCATCATTCACAATGTTGCAAAAACTCTTTGTGATTCTTAAACGTCTAAGAAAAAAAGAAGATAGATCAAAGAGTCTGGAAGGGATTTCTAGGGATCATCTGACCCAACCCTTCTCAAAGCACATCCTGACCCAGCTCTTCTCAAAGCACATCCACTTTCAGTGTTACACTGGGTTTTTCAGGTGTGTATCCACTTGGGCCTTAACCAGCTCTGAGGATGGAGGCTTTTCAACCTTTCTGGGCACCATCCCATTTTCTGACTTCCCTCACTATTAAATATTTCCCTGCTGCATAGCCATGTTTCCTGTGTTGTAGTTGTGTTTGCTCTCTCTCATCACACAACACCTCTAATTAAACTTTAGCAGAAAGCTCTTAGGTTACCTCCAAAGCCAACCCTGCTCCAGGCTGACCAAGCCCAGATCCCCCAGATTCTCCTTACAGGGCAAGCACTTCAATCCCACAGTCTTGGGAACTTCCCCTGAACTCTCTCCAGCTTATCAATATCTTTCCTGTACTGCAGATCAAAACTGGGCACAGCTGTGATCTCAGAAGTTCCAAAAAGAGGGAAGAAATCTTGTGCCTCTACTGGCTTATGCCTAGGGCTTGTCAACTTGAGGAGGAGGACCATGACTGAGTTTTATAAACTATCTAAGACCGTGTGTAAGCTGAATACTGAACACTTGTTTATTAAATCCTAAAATGCAAGAGGTATTTGCTGAAACTAGTTTTAAAAACACCAGTGTAAAACAGTCAAAAGAAAGTATTTCTACACACAGCAGGTAGTGAATTTGTAAACTTTGCTGCCACAGGAGTCTGAGGAGACAGCATCAGCAGGATCACAAAGTGATCAGATAAATTCATGAAGAGAAGATGCTAAAAGTGCTGGGCAGGGATGTACACACTGCTGCTATTCCAGCTGCAATACTTGTAGCTGCTGGGAAAGACACACATGGGAAAGCAGAGGGGCTTTCATGCTGTCCCTGAATGGCCTCTCCTCTGGTCACTGTCAGAGGCAGATGGACCTCTGGCCACTTCTTGTTCTCTTGCTCATCTGAGCCCTGTGGGAGGTTACTGAGTTGACACTAATTAAATAAGAGGCACAGGGACAGTAACTGATGTTCTTTTACATGAGAGATCGATCTTGCCATGCTGAGAATCATCAGAAGTTACGAAAAACTGTATCCAAAATTGATCACCCATAAGAGTTAGACCGGATAACCATAAGGTCCAGCTCAGGAGAGAATTTACTGCTAATGATTTCCATGGGCTGCAGAAGGCTGACAACCCTGCAGGATGTGGTCCTAGAGGTAGGGATGGTAAATCAAGCATAAACAACTGTTCATCATCTCCAAAAAACAAATAGAAATCAGTAGCACAAGAATTGAAAACTAACAGAAACAGATCAGAATATTATGCCTTTTAAGCACATTTAAATCTGCAGACATGAAGCAGTTTAACATAGAAATTTTTGGTAACATGTTTGATAGCATATCTTACTTAGGTATATTTTCCTTTTATTTTCTGTTGTCAAACAGTTCAAAATCCTTTTTTTTAATCAAAATCATTAAGATGTGGGGCATGGTATTTACAAATTGCAATCCTCTGTGGATTTAAAAAAGTAAAATTAAAATTCTCCATTTAAAGAAACAACAAACAAACAACAACAACAACAAAAAAACCCCACTCAACAAATTTGTTATTTGCTACATGTAAACTAAAAAAAAAATTTTCTTTTCATTTATTTTCTGCTGTTAAAGTAATTGTCTGTTCTTTGAGTAGGTAGTCATGGGTGTTTAACCTTCATTTGCAAGCTTCAGACACTTTAGGATGTAGGCTATATATATATAAAAGCAGAAAGAACTGAAATAGTAAAAAGTCCATGCAGGATAGAAGAATCTGAAAGTTTCCTCTTCACTAGTTATTCCTACAGAGATAAAGACAAAGAACGTCTTTCTTTGCTAGTTCTAAACAAATTGTGTTCAGTAAGTAAAATCTAAGAATGGTCTAGAAGAGCAAATCTTTCTCTAATAGCAATACACAGCTCCACTTCCATGATGTATAGCTCAGCTGAGGAGCTTTTTATACAGGACAATGTCAAAATATGTCAAGAACACAGCATGAAGGTGAAAGAAAATAAGTTGGAGTTTCCCTATGAGAAAGACACTGGATAAGGAATTATAAAAATGTAATTTTTCTGAATGTACTTTGGCATTAAGATAATGAACTCAGTTCAGTGGGGTTATAAAATAACTTACTGGAAACAAAACTATGCTTTTGGTAGGTCTGGCGTAACCTAGAAATTTGCCAGTCGTGAAACTGAAGAATTTCCTGGTCTAGGGAAATTTGTGCTTTCTGGTCTAGTTTAAACCACTTCCTAAACATGAAAAGAACCATGCTTTTTTGCTAGTTCAAATATACCTGGGAAAATGTTTTGGCCTTCATTAAAAAAGAAGTAAACTCAAAAACCACAGGCAAATCAAAAATACCTTTCCTTCTCAAAAAAAAACAAGCAACAATTCAAAAATTCCAGATACAAAACAAGGTTGCTGTGCTTGGAAGAATATTTAATACAACTGTATCTAGATTTCATTCATCCCTTTCCAGGAACTATGATGAAAGTAAAGTTGATCACAGCAATTATGTTAAAAAGTATTAAGAAATTACTGATTTATATTGTAGGAAGTGTCACTGTTTGGCATTTCAAATCACTCTGAAACCAAAAAGGTTCACCTAAACTGCCTATTCAGATTCTAATTTGTGCTGACCACTGCAGAAGTGGTTTAAAGTCCCTCCCTCAGTCAGAGCCAGTTGAAAAAAGGCATCCAAGCGTTACCATGAATCAGCTTGAGAAATACTAAATGAGCAGCCTGCAATTACATATATAATAAAAAATACAAATAAAGAATTAGAATTAAAAAGAAGGTGGGATTACAGCCCATAAGAAAGAAATGAGAAAGCACCATAAAGTCACAATTCTCCAGGGAAGATGGGGTGGCCTGTTAAGACTTCAATTCTGACAGTGCTTTGCAACCATCAATTACGTGCTGCTGTGCCAAGCTCTTAGTACTGTCTTATCTATTGACTAAACACCCTTCTTAAAATAAAATGAGCCATCAGTTTGAGAAATTTCCCTAGTTATAGCTGTGTCAGCCTGCTTAAGCTGACCTTTAGAGAACTCGCATGAGAATAAAGGACATCTTATTATTCAAAGAGCATTTTTGTGAACCAGGAGCTGCCAGTCTTAGACAAAAGCACAAGATTTCCTCCTAAGAGAACCTCTGAGGATTTGCAATGAATCATTCTCTTGAGTAGTTTATAATCTGACATTTGAGAATAGCTGGGTGAAAATTAATCCTTGGCATAATTTCATCTTTGCCGAGCAAAATTTGGCCATTTGAGTGTTTCTACTGGACAGTGCAGGGCAGGAATGCACAGGTTGGGGGATATGCCTGCAGTGGTGCAGAAACTAGCTTGGCAAAGGACGGGAAGATGGTGGGGCTTGGGAAGGATTTGTTGTGTATACATAGGCAAAATAGTCTTAAAATATGGGGGTTAATGGCAATGTTTGTAATATCAAAATAACATTTGTACTCCTTTTATTCTATAATTTCAAATTAGTTTTCCAAGCTTAATATGCTGAGTCATGACAGCTGGTTGCATGGGGAAAATTAACACTATCTATTCCCACTTTGCATGAAGCTCACAAACGTGCTCTTGGCTTTGGAAGGAGAGTTTTGGGTTCCAGGTTCTCACTACAACACTTCACTAGAGCATGGTAGGAGGTAAATGGTAAAAAAAAAGGTGACCACATCAAGTAAGGATTTTTGCACTCCTTGTCTATCACCAGAGAACTTATAAAAACTTATGTCTTCATGCAAAGTGCCCTCTTGAAAAATTAACTGTCTCACTAAAAGTATAAGGACATCCCTTGGCCCATGTGATTTTCTTTCTCTAGCTGAAAAAAAAATCTCATTGGGCTGATTATGACTAATGCAATTGAACCATATGAATCCTGGAATGATGACAGAGGCATAATGGGAAGTGATCGAAGAACATTCAAGCATTGCATCTTGAATAAGCACCAACTTCATTTAAAGTGCATAGCAAAGAGAAGGCAAATGGGAAGGTGGAGAAGGAAATTGGAAAGATAAACTTTCCCATGGACTATGCTTCCAGCCCCAATTTTCTCTGACATTTGTTAAACTAAAATAAGCAAATTTTTTAAGCTACTTGTTATTTTCAGACCCTTAGTATGAAAAGGGGTTAACTGACACTTGACACTGTTAATTTTCTAATTTTTCCTAAACTAGGCAAGGAGGAAAAAAAAGTAAGGGAGGGAGGCAGGAATTCTGTAGAGCAGGAAGTGCAAAACAAGGTAACTACAGCATTATTCTATTATTTCGGTATCTATACTTAAGCATGTACAGTACAACAGCATTCTTTTAATGGGCAGAGGAGCTCATTGTACATTATTATTATAATGAGTAGTAATGGATAGTGATAAGACTATGGGAGTCTTCTCTCTGTACAGTGCCATTACAGGCAAGAGTGCATAAATAGATTTTGATTGAGATAGTCCCTAGTAAATCATGACTGAATCTTTTTCTATGCCAATTGAAAGAGCTTCAGAGTCTGTTTTTATCTTCTACCCATTATTTTGTGGTCCCTTATCTTTCATACTTCCCACAGGGCCACTTCCTCCTTTGGACATTGCTGCTCTGGCATTGGATCCTCCAGAGGCTGCAGGTGAATCTCTGATCCACGATGGACCTTCAAGGGCTGCAGGGGCACAGCTGCCTCACCATGGGCTGCACCAGGAACTGCAGGGAATCTCAGCTCTGGTGCCTGGAGCACCGCCTGCCCCTCCTTCTGCACTGACCTGGGGGTCTGCAAGGCTGTTCCTCTCACATATTCTCACTCCTCTCTTTGACTGCATTTTCACAGGTGTTTTGGCTTTTCTCATTTTAAATCTGTTATTCCTGAGGCACTCCCACTATTGCTGATGGGCTCACCCTGAGCCAGCAGCGGGTCTGTCTCCCAGAGCATCGGCTCTGTTGGACACAGGGGAAGTCTCTGGCAGCTTCTCACAAAAGTCACCCCTGTAGTTCTGTTGCTACCAAAAGCTTGCCACTCAAACTTAATACAGTGTCAGAAACTGTTTTGAGGAATGTCAAATGTGTCAGTAGAAGATAGAAAGGAATGAGCAGAATTTGGTCTGTCTTCACACTTTAGTTTCAACAGTGACCTATTTACTAATATATGCCATTACTAAAAAAGACAGTACTCTGGAAAACTTTATGTCATTAAAACCCAGCACAGAAAAATAGCTTGTTCTCAGTTGCAGGTTTGAGGTGACTTACATTTTCAGAAAGCAGTGATTTGAGAAGTATATCTGGCTAGGGACTGAGTCACAGGACAAAAGTCAGAATGAACAGGAGAGGCTGGTTGGAGACACAGGGTGATAAACTCAGAGGAAAGAAGAAAATCCTGTTTTCTTCCTGGAAATATAACTTATGGGACAGATGCCACATGGTATGTTGTCCACTTTGTCCAGAGGTATATTTGTGTGTAGGCATCCATGAGGCATAGAAAGTAGATTCGTACCTTCCAGATAGTGGGGTGTTCTTTCCTCATTAACATCTGCCATCTTAAAGAAGCAGACTGAAGATTCATCAGCAGAGAAAAAAGTGGGATAAACTGGACTAAAAAGCATAAAGCATAGGAATCCTGAGGTGAAACTGACTCCTGTGCCTGAATCAAAGCTGTCCACACCTGCAGCAGACAGCACAGGTGTGCACTTCAGAGACAGCTCTTGCCCTTCTTGCTACTAGGGTAAGGCAGTGATGGTCTCTCCACATGAATCAGTAATAACACAAAGCACAGCCCAGAAAGCCAGAGATCCTCTAAGCTTGACAGACCTTCAGTAAACTCAACTTATGAAAAATAGAATGAGGACTTGAAAGCAAGGAAAATTGTAAAAAACCCTTAAAGCTCAGAAAATCTACCAGTGCACTGATGCTGTTCAAGCACAGTTTAGCACATCTTCCAGCTTTAGGTCTGCTTTGAATGAGGAAGTTTGAGACTGTGATACTCTCTACTTCTAATGATACATTCACTTAAATACAAAGGTTTCATCAGCAGAATCACATCTGAACGTGATGAGTCAGCTGAAAGTTGCAATTGAAACTCTACTGCTATTTCAGCTGTAATTCAAACACAGTTGGATGATTCTAAAAAGAAGAAAGAGACATTGATGAGCTGATTAATAGATTTCTTGGGATATCTGTGCATTCAAAAGTAGACTTTCTGAAAAAATTAGGGCACAATCCGTCTAACCAAATGTATAAGTCAGTAATGCATTTAGATCTAGCCCAGTCATCTAGATTTCCTTTATAGTCAGAAAAGAGAAATAAGCTCCTTTAAGTCACTATCACCTCACTGAAGCAGATATTAAAATCAGGTGGCCAAACAGCAGCAATTTCTCCTGGAATGACTCTGTCATTAGTGACTAAAATTAAGCAGCATTAATCTTGCCCTTTCTCACCAAACACCTAAAACATGTGAATGGTAATTGGTCTTCTAAGGTTTTCTGGTCACTGAAGCTGAGGATCATCAGGTGCTATGCTCTGAAACTCTGCCTCTTGCCTAAAAGGTTCCTGTCCACAGGGTGTCTCCCAGGGACAGCCCCCAGGTTCAGAGGGACCATTTCTGTGGCAGGACAGTAAAGTGTTTGTCCCACAAAATGCACCATCTTGAGTGCCACTTACAGGTACACTATTTACTGATTAAATTAATTGTTTGAGCACCAGCTCAGATAACTAACCTAATGATGTACTAGGCACTGTTGTTTTGTGCCAAGGGGGATCTAGTTTCCCTAGAAAGTTTTTCTCAAAACCCATCATAATGTGTTGCTTCCCGGGGCAACCCTGAGATGGGAGTGAGAGTAAGGTTGCAGTCTTTATGCATAAAGAGAAACACAGGACAAGTATTAAAAAACGTCAGGAGTCACCCTGTGTTAAAAAAACTTAGTAATGTTAGTGGGGATTGCAATACCATGTACAAACATTGTGCAGAGGGGGAGGCTACCAATTGTTACTCGTTCAGATCAGAGACTTTGCTTGCCAGGCACAGTATAGTCTGATAAGCTCAAATAGGACTTAGTCTTTTGATTTAACTTTATCAAAATGTAGGAAAACCTTCCCTTTTTCCCCTCTCATTTTCCTATCCTCTCTTGATCTTCCTATCACCTTGAGCACATCACCCTAAAGCCATTAAGTTTCATCTAAGGTAACACAATATCTAGATGGAATTAGGGTCACTAAATTCATGGAACTGACCTGGTAAGCAATATATTTTTCAAAATGTCATTTCCTTTTTTTCAGGGGTGAGGAGAAGGCAAGTAATGTTGTCTTTTCTTGCATTTTCTACAAGCATATCCATTCTTTTTATAACATTCTTTTTATAACATCTGCTTACATGATTTCTACATGGTTTTTTGTGTATAATAAAATATTCTAATAGAGGTCCTTCACTTCCTTTATTAAAATAAATGAGGATGGGTATGTTCCTTGAAAACTTGTGAATTAATTGAAAAAGGGTTGTTTGGAATAGTGCTTAAGATCTGAAATTCCCTCATATTGCCATGCAAAAGCCGACTGATTATTTCTGAGTGATGTATGCTATGCTGTTAGTCTAATTGCCAGCAGTGGCACTGCTCAGCCATAAAGAAGTTCACTGCATCAACAAAATTTAATTGGGGCACCTCAATATACTGGCATTTTCTTGCAGAGCTAGTTAAAATGAGTACAGAAACTGCTCTGCAAAAGGATTGAAGCTTACATTCTTCACTTGAACCAGGGAAATTCAGAGAAAAACTAATTTTGCAACAGCATGCTGTGATTCTGTTTCCTGTTCTTCACTCCAACAATCATTAGCTGAATGCACACACACTAAAAAGTCTCATTTACTCTATCACACGACACCTTGGGGTTACTTAATTGACCAGGCTTTACTTTCATGCAAGTTTCAGACAAGAAAAGAAAAAGCAACAACAAATAAAAGGGACAGGGGGATTGTATTGCCATTTTACCCAAATTTTGTTTCATTTTGTACCAGAATTAGTCTGTCTGATACTGATAATGACATCTGTATTAATATACATGTTGTTCCCTAATGTGCAGAAGTGCTTGTAACAAAAAACAAAAAACAAAAACAAAACAAAACAACAACAAATATATATCTACATATTGAATCTTAAAACCCCACCCATACCAGACACTGAACTTGTTATATTTTTATTACTCACATCCTCCTTGGTTGGCAGATTAACTAAGATAAGGAAGAAGTCTAAAATATCCACTGACATTAAAGTCGCCGATAGGCATAAAAGTAAAGAGTAGCATTGAAGAAGGAGAAATTTTAATTCTTTCCCTGTGAATCTTTGGGAGAAAATGAGTTCTCCAGCTTAAATGAATAATAGGGCAGGTTTCAGAAGTGGCATATGAAAGCATTTGTTGTAATGCTGAACTTTACCTTCTCTCATTAAGTTGATTCATTGTGTAGGTAACAAGGGAAAAGCTGGCAAGTGCTGACTGCTGTGCAAGCCTCCACACTGAACACATCCATCATTCAAAACTTTGAATTCCAAACCTGATGGTCATGTTTCTTTTGATGCAGCACAGGTTGGTTTTCTGGACCTGTGAGCGCACATTGCTGGCTCATGTCCAGTTTTTCATCCATCAGTAACCCCAAACCCTTCTTCCCTGACCTGTTCTCAGAGTACTCATCACCCAGTCTTTACTGGTATTGGTGATTGGACCAGATGCAAGGTTCTGTGTCTGGGTCAACACAATCACCCCTATCAGTGCAGTCTGAGTGACAAATGGATTGAGAGAAGATCCTTGAAGGCACAGCCCCACCTGTATCATAGTATTCAATGGAAATATTCTCTTGGGCTTCAAGACTCTCAAGCACTTAAAAAGAGCATCCTCATCTAAAAAAAGTCCCAAATGGAGTGCAAATTAGGCCCTAAATCTGCTTGGTATAGCTATTTCTCTGAGGAATTTACTTCAGAAATGGATCCTTGGCACTGATTAATCAAAAGTAGAGGTGATGTCTTTTTGTTGAGTGGGATGCATTGAGGGTCAGGGGACTATTGATTGTTCTGATTAATACACTGCACTCCCACATCTGGGAAATGGCATCTCAAATTGGAAGGCCCCTTTTCTGCCCTGCTTTCACGGGTACAATTCCCCTCTGAAATCAGTGTCTCAGAGAAAAAAGAATCAATGGTTCCAGGCATTAGTGAAGGTCAGAGTGCAAGGCATAGAGGGCAAATCATTGGCCATTGTAAATCATGGTCAGTCTCTTAACTCACTGGATCTATTGCATTTTAGTCAGGGATTTGATCCTGAGAGCAATCTGTATTTTTCCCTCATATCCCTCATTTTCCCTCACATTGTTTCCTTCTATGATTTCAATGGTTATTTGTTTTTATGATCTGAGCTATCCAAAATGGATTACAGCTAGTGTTCTATTAATTTCTAAGATTCACAAATATTTTGAGAAAAAAAGGTTGATAATTTCTATGCCTTTAACCTTTTTATGATTTCTTGGTATGTATTCCCTACCTTTCACTGCACGAAGAATACCTCTGGTCTAGAAAGATGCTGGGAACCTAAAGTAAGGTGTGAGTATATAAATGTGAGTATATATACATAATTTCATATTGAAATGTGGAGGATATTCAGCATCCTGAAGATATGCGCTTCATTTGTTTATTCCTATTGGATATTTCTTTTATTTCTTTTTTTTCTGCATTTACTTCTCTTTCTCAAAAAAACAAAACTAAAAAACTCCATGCAGTATACGTCTTAAGAAATTTGATATTCACCTGAATTCTGCTATTACAAAATTCAGCAATTTCTCTACAAAACATTCCTGCTTTTTTCTCTTTGTGCCATGGTTTAACCCCAGAGAGCAACTAAGTACCTCAGCTTCTTGCTCACTTCACTGCCACAGTGTAAATAGGGGAAAGAACAAGAGAAAGGTAAAGCCCATGTGCTGAGACAAGAACAGTTTAATGATGTAACAATAGGACTAATAATAACAACTACAGGAAAAAGAGAAGGAGGAATAAAACCCCAGAAACACAAAGAAAGCACAATGCAATTATTCACCACTCTCTGACCTATTCCCAGCTCATCTCCTAAGCAGTGATAAGCTCTTCCCAGGAAACTGCCCCCATTTTATATGTGGAGCATGATGCTCTGTGATATGGAATATCCCTCTGGCCAGCTCAAGTCAGCTGTCCTAACCATTCTCCCTCTCTCCACTTCTTGTGCTCCTGCTCAGTGACTCTGAAAAGTTCTTGACTTAGAGCAAGCACTGCTCAGCAACAACCAGCACATCAGTTTGCTGACAACATTATTCTCATACCAAGCCCAAAACACAGTACTGTGCCTGCTACTAGGGGAGAAAATGAACTCTGTTCCAGCCAAAAGCAGGATACTTCTACATCTCAGATGAAAAGCAATCTTTGGTATTTCTCCAAGTAGAAAAACTCTCCAAGGAACAAAATATCACTTCTAAAGAAATATACCTAAGTAAGGTAGAGGGCTTTGGGTTTGGGGTTTTTTTTTTGCTCTTTTTTTTCTTTGATTATTTGTGGATTTTATAAGTATGATCTTACTTATATATCCTAAGGCTGAACTTACAGTGTAAGCATAAAGACAAAGAAAAGTTGTTTGATATGCTCATCCCAAATTTACAGTACCAGAAAACTGAGATGGTTCAGAAAAAAATTTAATCACCAATTGAGCTGACTTTTGATAATGAGATTCACTTCTGGAGTAAGATAACTTTTTAATAGATGACAGTGCTGTCTTTTAACATGAAGATTAGAGGAAGCTTCTGTTAGATACCTCTGAGAAACAAATCCAAAGTCTGGCAGTGCAATTTTCAACGGATTCTGAAAACCCAGTTAGTCATCTCCCACAAAAAGACAGCCTATGGTCACAAGCAATGCTTCCAGCTGCTTTTGGAAATCCCAACAAAAACTCCCCCAACTTCATTATCCATTACCCCTTATAAGGAAAAGGGTAGAGAATGAAATACAAATAGATGTGGATGGATGAGAATCTAATTTAATAACTACTCAATATAACTGCCCACTGTCCAATGTTTTGCTGCATAAGGTGCTATTGATTTGAGGAAAAAGATTATATGACATCTGGGAGAGAAAATGTCTGGCATTGTTCGTCCCAAGATTTATTGTTTCTGATAATGAGTAAATTCATTTTGTGCATGAAGATCTAGCAAGGCTTTTTCCAAGTGTCTTAATATTGTCAGCTTCATGGACAAAACCCCTTATAACTTCAGGGATACTGCACATGCAGATAAAATATCTGCATGTACTCAGTCACTCAGTGAAGGCTCCCAAGAAGTGCAAGTAAGAGCTGATAGCAGAGGCTGACAAGGATCCCTTCATGTACTAATTTTCTCACAGTACATATTCCCTTATTTTTCATAAGTGGCATAGAGGTTTTTGATATTCTCTTTGTGTTAGGACTAAATCTCACATTAAACAAGGCATTAATTATCTGGTATGGCTAGATGGCAGTAACTTCTGGGCTAGGTATTCCTCAAATTTTTTTTTGCTGTTTCAGGACTTGTTTTGATTTCTAAGGTCTGTCAGAATCAAAAATCTCACTTAGGAAGTGAGGGATAACTCATATTTAGAGAGATATTAGATTTGCCAAGACCTTTCATATTCATCTTTGTTCTCCTACTTGAGGTTTTTCTTTATCTACTCTTCTTCTCTATCTTTTATTTTGAGGTTCTATCTTTATCTGAAAATCATCCTGGGTAACTTCCTGTCTCATAAGATAGCTGAATATAGCATTGCTTCCAGCTCTTTGGGCAATTCTGCAGTAAGGTGGCTTGTGAAAGAGCTTCTAATTTACTATTTTCCCTAAGAAGAATTCCTCTTGGCATGGGCCCATCACATAGAAGACTACCATTCTTTATTAGTTTACCATCAAATTGCTGCCATCTCTTAGCTGATCTTCTTTTCATCTGAGTAACACAGTTTTAGCATCTTGGATTTAAAAGATACTGAGCTAATTATTTTTCCTGCCACAGTGTTAGAATTTAAACATTTAGAAGCATATGTCACTGAATTAGCAGATTTCTATTGCTAATTCCTACATGCATTAAGCAGATTAGAATAGGTGGGAAGTGGAAAAAGAGCTGAGATTTATCCTCCATCCCCATGACATTCCAGACACCCATATGGAGCAATACCACTACATGCTGAAAGGCACAAGTCTCATCAGTTGTGTTAAAATTACACCTAAAATAATTAGGGACTTGTACTCACTGCTGGAAAATACAGATGGCTCAACTGTTGTGCAAAGCTTTTCTTTGGAACACACCTTTATCTTTTATATACTTATCTTTGTAAACAGAGCTCTAACTATAGATACATACAGAGAGAGAGACATAGATGTAGATGTAGATATATCTATGCATGTGTATATTTGAGAATTAGAGCAGGCTGAGCCCCAAATTTCATAAAGCTCAAGATCTTTATAAAATATTTTCACTCATAACTCACTGAAACTGGAAAGACTATCAAAATTAATAAGAAAGTATTTGAACACTGAATAAAGTAACCTGAAATCCATTAGAAATTATTATGAAAAGCTCATAGAGGACAAATGAAATGCAAAAGAAAACAATAAAAGGGAAAAAATGCTCTTACAAAGGCAGAAGAAAGAGGG